>CM076582.1:599171537-599291874 GCA_034641835.2 Pinus albicaulis
ATATGCCCCTCAAAGACATGTAAATGCTATTTTTTCCTACACTAGAGCTATTTTAATCTAACTATAGCCACTAAATACATGGATGAAAGAAAACCATTTATTTCCTGTTAATGTTTTGAAGGATTGATCAATGAAATGTAAAGGAAAGTGATCCTTTAGGGTTTCTTTATTCAATTCTCTATTGTCAACACATATTTTCCATTTTCCATTCGTTTTAGGGACTACCACCAAGGGATACAACCACTAGCTATCTAAGATAGGAAAGATAAATTGTACTTTTAAGATTTTTGAAGCCCTTCTTTTAGTATCTCTTTTAAAATTGAATTTGTTGGAAATACTGAGAGGGGGGGTGAATCAATATTCCTTTCAATTAGAGCATTAGTTAATCTTCAATTATTATCAGTGTTTGTAAAATGATAGCAGTAAACAAAAGGAACACAAATGCACAAAGTTTTTAAGGTGGAAACCCTCTCCGGGACAAAAAAACACCTGAATAATTCTTTAATATTCAACTCCAATTGAAAATAAAGCTCCAACTTCCTAGAATCTAGAAAAGCATTCTTCTCCAGCTCCCACTGGATGGACGCTTTAATGCCCGAGGTTCTTCAGTAGTCAACTGAACAGATTCCCCAACACCTAATGAGCTACAAATCACCCTAGCGCCACCCTACCACCCTAAATTTTTCACAGGCTTGAACCTGTTGGTGACTTCATGCACCAGCCTAGCACCAACCTACCACCCTATAGAAGAATAAAACAAAAATGGACTCTTGTACTAGGGAAACTGGTCCACTTTACAATGACATAGAATAATGTAGAAGAAGAAGACACACTAGACCATAACCCCAACTATGAAAAACCACATAATGATGATCCTAGAACTCCCGATACCGCTTCTTCAACTCTTGGAAGATAGACACTTGTACAATTTTTACAATGATGCATTTACAATGACTTAGTACAATGATACCTTTACAATGACTGTATGCAGTGCTGCCCACTTGAAGACTTCATGTGCTGAAGTTCTTGTTGTTGTTCTACACCTTGATTATTTCTCTTGTCATGCTACCCTATCCTACACCTTGCTTTGCTTTGCTGCCCTATAAATTCTAGTCCTTTGCAACCCTTGGCAACCCATGATCTAGAATTTTCTTGCTTTGTAGGATCTCGATATTGAATTTGGTGTATCATTGTTATTTGAGCTCCCAAATATGTGATTTTCAGTTCTGTAGTATTACTCCAAGTTTTCTTTCCAATGCCACAGGTCTGATCCAATTTATATTATTCAAGAGAGAGTTATGCCCAATCTCTCATAATGACCTAATTATGGACTGTTTCAGTAGAGTGAACTTTTATGGTGTGAAACATGTCACTGTTTCTTCATTTGGCTCTGAAATTGATATAGAGAAAACTATAGTCCGTGCACTATTTTCCACTTTTTACATAATTCCAATATGATACTTAGAGAGAGAGTTATGACGATTTTCCCAAGGTCAATTCTTTGAGATGAAGTTCAGGAGCCTGCAAAAACACTGACTTCCACAGATCATATCTCCGCAAATATTGCTCACCCTGATCTAAAATTTTTACACGAGCTTCCCCAGGATTTCAGCTTCGGCTCATAAAAAATTCAGCTTCTGCACCTTCGTAGAAACAAATTTAGAGCGTAAATACCATGATGACATGTTTCAGGTACCGAAATCCCTACATAAGGAGGATATGAGGATCACAATTTATATAAATGCTTAGGTTGAGAGGGGCTTCAACACATGAACGTGGGAGTGATTTTAGGAGCTTAAAAATTATTAATTATTTACTTTTCAATGACCGATGCCACAACCCCATGGGGTTTTAGCCCACTAACTGGGGTTACAAAATTCAAACATGAATATCTCTCAAACCGTGAAGAATTATGTGGCACGCCATATATCAATAGAAACATCCAGAAAAGTAGAAACCATCAAAATCATTCTTGACCCAGAATATAGTAATTTTTTAGGCCAAAATTCCCATGCAATATTGGGGTAGCCCCTGGTGCTGCTTGGGTTGACATCAATGACAACCACTGATCAACGTAATTCATCCTTTTTTATGGTTGTCTAACATGTCTAACATTATCCTATGTATAAATATGATGTGTACAAGTATCCAAAATGTTACCTTTCATATATGTATTATTCCAAGAAAATGATTTAGAATATTTTTGTAACAAATGAATTAATTGTTTCCCACATTGTTATGCGAATTTAATATTACATACAAAAGTAATTTCCCTATACCTAGTGGTTTGGTCTAAAACAATAGAAGACAAAGAATATAAAGTTTTTCCTTAGAGAAATTGAAGAACGAGAAAGAACCCTACTTGGAATCTGTCACAAGATTTGCTTTCATGCTTGCTTGTGAGCTCCAATTGTAGATCCAAATACTAAAATTAGAACATTCACATATAAACAAAACAAGCCAAGGATATGCAACATCTATGTAGCATAATTCAATAACTCTATTCATTGTGAATCAACCAGGCATTGAAATACATGAAGGTAAACATAATACAACACATATAGGAAAATGAGATACTCTTTGTATAACTAGAAATATGAGAGATTTTACAACCAAGAATAGTAATTGATGTTGTAAGGATATAACCAATTTGACTTATCCTTCCTTGTCACAAAGTACACTTCAATGTCACCCTAATGCATGAATATAACATCTCCTTGTGGTTCGAGGAAAAAACATAAGGGCATAATTAATCTCCAAAATCCAACCCTGATGTTATAGATGGCAACAAATTTATATGAGAGGTAGGGTAGTTTAGGATTTACCATAATGGGCTTTAGATCTGTTAGCCACCTATAATATTTTTTATACCAGAAGGTGGCTAAGAATTTTTGAGCCTCCAAGGAACAAATTTTATCACTAAAAATTGTTGGCTCTTGAAGTCTCTTTAAGGCCTCATGCCTCTGTCCCAAATCTTCATTTACTATTTCCATTTCATGCTCTGAAATTCTGCTGATTTCATAAAAGGAGACTGCTGAAGAACCATCATTTTCGCCCTTCTCCCACTCAAAACTAACCTTCATATGCTCCCCTTTTTCTCCGTTAATTCCCCTTTGTTTTCATGATTCATTTTCTCCCCTTCATAAAAATCACTCTTATTAAGGTTGAAGACTCATTCTTTAGCTTTACCAAGACCCCTCAAATAACCCGTAGGACTTTATAATAAAGACTTTATGTTATAAAGCCCTACCTTTCTAACCACTTCCCCTTTTTCATATCCCGCCATACGTTATTATATAAACTTTATTATAAAGTTTATACCATACAATATATGGCCCACTGCTTATCGCAAATCGCAATCTCGCATTATCGCATTTTCCATGGTTTTTTCAATTGACCCATCGCAAAAACTTGCGATGCGATCGTTCCACCCGATCACAAATCGCGTAATCGCAATTTCGCATTTCGTTGTTTACGTCCGTTTGATCCATCGCAGATATTTGCGATGCGATTCAATCGCGTCGCAAATATTTGCGATGCGACTGCCCGATCGCAGTTTCTCTCTGTCGCATAATCCGCCCATCGCATATTCCCTCCTCCATCGCAAATCGCAAATCGCATTTTTCGTGAAACCCCTGATCACTCATCGCAATTATTCGCGATGCGATTTTGCGATCCCTATTAACCTCCTCTGTATAAAGTCTCCACTGTTGGATGCAACCATCCAACGGTCCGAGTCTTTCATGCCTTCCGAAGCAGTTTTAACCTAAAAACGCAGGATTTCTTAATTGATTTTGTGTTTTGCAGGTTTTTTAATGGTTTTCCATTGTATAAAGAAGGAAAGCCGAGGATTAGGAAAGACGTTTCCTGCGTATTCGAGCTATTTAAAAGAACCATTCATAGGTTTGAAGTCAGTGATTTATCAAAGTTTCATGAGCGTTGATAGCATAAAAAGCCCTGTGCGGCCCTGCACATCGACAAGACACTGTTTTATTCAAAAGAACAGTTAAAGAGTATCAGTTTTAAAGATAAAGCACATCAGATGAAGATTGAAGACAATATTACAGGGATTACGGCTAAGACGGTCATCAAAATCCTAATCCCCGACCCAAAACACATTTTAAAGAAAACCTAAAGTGTTTTATCAGACATAAAGCCTCCACCGCCACATCTTGAGGCAAATTGATTCCTCAGCTACCACAGAGCCACCTGTTGCCTCAAACCTTTCAAAGCAGAGGCCGAAGTTATTGAAGAAAATCAGATATTCGCCTCCAGCACAGCCAGGGAGTTACTTCTGCAAGGAAATAAATGCAGAACTATCTGCAGAAGTTACTCCAAACGTACACGGAGCCTCAAAGTCAAATAAATCTCCCACCGAGCTTTGATATTAATTGTAAAACAGTTAATACAGTGAAACACCTGTAAGCTTCTCCATCGAGCCCCTCAAAAGGCCGAGAAGTCATCATCCTGTATTAATTGTCCTAAGAGGTCTTTTCCTCAGATATTTTTCTCCTCATTCTTCTATAAATACTTCTATAGAAGATGAGAAAATGTTGGTCACTGCATATCTGTAGCATGTAAATAGTTTTCTGAAGCTGTTGTAAGCTCTGTTTGTAAGAGAAAATACCTAAGTTGAGCTGAGAAGCCTGAAGTTGTAAAGAACCATTGGACTTAAAGATTGTAACTAGTTTGGAGCATCAATACAAGTTGATTTATGGGATCCTGGTCTATGTTGACGGTGATGTTATTCTCATTTGTAACTTGTTATTTTATTTCTGTTTTCATTTTGTTTCATTTTCCACTGTAAAGAACAGTTTAAACAGGGTTAGGACCTACTGTATATCAGTAACCTTCTCTGGCTGAGAAATCTTTATTTGAATGTTTTCTTCCAATCTGTGTTATTTATGAATGATTTAATTCAGTTTAAGCATAGGAATGCTAGCGTTCCCTCATCTGATTGTTTAGCTTAATGTCAGTATTGAATGTTATGTTCAGTATTAGTTAAGTAGAGATGAACACTGGAAGATATGGTGCACCGTGTTCCTAGTTCCACACCCAAGGACTGTCTGAATATTTGCCTTGGAATGTGTTAAAAGCTGGCTAGTTTAGAAGCACTTACCGGATCTTAGTATGCTTTCATGTCCTTCTTAATTATTTGTCAAAGGTTGACTGGTTTAAAAGTACTTATTAGATCCTAGGTTGCTCTTTGTTCTGCATCTGTTTATTTCCCCTTCTTGATGTATCACTCCATTCCATAAATCAAACTTTAAAGAGATCCTTAAACAAAGATGACTTGCCCCATGGACCACTCTTTCCTCTTGCTACTCCAATTAAAACCCTACTATGACTCCATAGCCCAATGGATTGAAGTTGTTTCTTTCCTATCTTCTTAGCTGAATCAATTTTCGCTTTCATTCATCTTCACCCTTCATTTAGACTTCCTTCACCTTCATTTATCTTTGTACAACCAAAGCAAACAAAACCCTTGGAATTTATAACTATCCTAATATCATTACCTCAAACTTCAAAGACAATATCCATCTTTGTACATATTGGAGAGATCCCTCTCCTGAATCAGGAGGGCTAGATCTTAGGATCCCAAAGTTGGTTGAAACGAGGTTAACTCTGTGATCAGACTTTTTGCCAATATTTCTTATTACAGAGACCTAACATTTCTGGTGAATCCGCTTGGGAACTGAGTTCTTTTCATTTTAAATACTGCTAAGACATAGAGTACCCCTGATATCTTTAGATTGGTACATGGTGGTGGACCATAAAAATTTTTACCTCTGAAAAGAGCTAAAAACATCCACCTGGCGACTCCACACTCTGAAACTCCCAGAAGACCAAATGACTCCACTGGTAGAAGACCCTGAACTGATTGACCAGACACAGTGACCTCTTTCTTCATCTACAATTATGATTCCAAGAATACAACGAATATATGCCCCAATGAGTAGAGATCATATCCCTGGGTTTCCACATAAGATGCCCCAGGTGAATTGGGATGACAACCTGCCTCTTTTTCAAGGCGAAAAGTTTGATGACCCTCTATTACATCTCATCAAATTTCATATACATGTATGGAGGTTGAAATTTGAATGGCATGAAGACTGCCTAATGAAAATGTTCATGTTAACATTAGAAGGAAAAGCTAGGGATTGGTATGAATGGTTAAGATCTAGTAGTTTGTTTTCTTTAAGAGACCTTGAATATGTGTTCTATGAGAACTATGAAGAAAATGCTACGTCATTAACATGGGGTGCAATATATTATGATCCATCACAAAACATCACCCAACACATTATAGATAATGAGGAAGCTTTGGAAGAGATGCATCCTGAAGATCTTTTAACATCCATTCATGAGTTTAATCTCCTATTGAAATTTTTTAAGAATATAGATGAATCAATTGAGGAAGAGATGATCCAAGAAATAATAGACATTCCTCAAGATATCCCTGAAAACTCAAATATTGATTCATCATCCCTTATAGCTGAGGCTCAAGAAGACATCCAGCCTCAAAATCAGTCTTCGCAAGAGACAGAGAATTGTTGTACTTCTGTTCAAAGGGACATGGAAACATCTTCCCCTTTGACAGAGAAGGAAATAGAACAGACTATTTATAAACAGTCAGTCTCTGAAACTTTTTGCAAAACAAACACTCTTGCCCATTCGCATAGAGAACTTTGTTGTACAGATTTAGAAAATTCTTTTTTAAATCATAATGAAGAGAGACTTGCTGATAACCCAATATGTTCGATTGATGAAATTGTTTATTCCGATGATTTTCCAAATTTCGATCAGTCTGATGATGATGATGAGTTTCAAGAAAAAATTAATCACGCAGGGCAACCTGCGTTCGATTGGCGTTATGAGTTTCACCATCATCAACTTGAAAGCAGAAATCACCCATTTCAATCCATCACAAATCGCTTTCACATAATTGAAAATCAGCAGACTTTCAACTCAGAAGGTGAAGAGAAGAGAAATGAAGAAATTTTTGAGCAAGAGGAAACCTTTGAAAGCACCCCCACTCGAGAATATAATAACCTCTTCACAGAATTTAGTCCACTGAATACGAGCATACAAGGGCCACAAGAGGAAAACACTGTCAAATATGATGAGTCCTCCAGTTCAGAAGATGATGAAGATAAAGGAGAAAAACAAATAGAAGACTATCATGCTGTGGATATATCATCTTCTCAAAAAGAAACTTCTCCCTTCACTGATATTAGTCCGTCATTTAAAGAGCCTGAATTTATATCAGAAGCAAGCATAGATTTAAAGGAAGAAAATATTTCACTGTTTTCTATTGTGCAAGTTAAGGATGACGAAACTTCCAAACAACATACTGAAGAGATAGTCCTCAAAGCTGATGTCTTGGAAGTAGATGATCTACCAATTGTGGAGGACCAAAAGGAAGAGAATCTTCATCTTTTCTTTGTTGATCCTATGGAAGAGTGTGTGGAAATCCCAACTGGCTCAAATTATCAAGCATTGATCCTTTGCAAAAGCCAGAGACATGAAAAGCTGTCACCTTCTGTGATAGCCTCGGTTTTGAAGCTTAATCTTCAATATGTTCTATGGATACCTCTGACAAGCAGCCAGAGTTTCTACTTCTTTTTGACATTACTCAGCTGGCTGCATTGGCACTTTTGTATCATATAAATATGTAAATACTCCATGTTTAGAATAGGTTAGATAGGAATGTCAATAAAGCTCAAGTCTGAGCATGTAGTTAGTTGTTGTTTTCTGCTTTGAAGAAAAATACAAAAATACAAAAACAAAGAAAATAAAGAAAAGAGGTCAGAAATGAAAACAAGAAAGGCAGAGCCCCATGCCAAAAAAGAGAAATAAATTCTGAAAGTATGCAAGCTTAAATGCCACTCCTGAAAAACACACTTCTAGTTAGTCAAACAACCTAATCTTGACTAATTAGCTTTAAATTTTCTGTTGATAGGATAGTGAATTCGATTTGCCAAACTGTTCAATCTTGGCCTATCAGTAGATAGATTAGGATAGAAATGAAGGTTCAAACAAACTCAAAATCTGAACCAAGGTTTCCAAAAGGAGACGACTCAAAAATGTTTTATCTTCTGAGTCAAAAAGTGTAAAACTGGTTCTAATATGCTCAAAATCTGAACCAGAGAAAAAGAAAGAGCAGCTCAAACAAAAGCAAAAAACAGAGCTGTAAAAAGAGAAGGCAGTGCTTCAAAATTTTCAGCTCTTAAGCCTTCCATTTTGATTTTAATTTTCTGCAAATAATAATCTATGTGCAGCTTGTTTTTTATGCCATAGATCACAGCAAGTCAAACGGCTTAATCTTGACTTGACTATTTTTAAATTTTTGTTGTAATTTAGAGAATGAAAGTCTGTTGGACAGTTTAATCCCAATAGACAGTAGATTAGGTAGAGAAATATCTGAGCTCAACTGTTTAATCTGAGTTCAGGGAGAAATAAGGAGTAGAATTAGATTAGTTTTTTATGCTTTCAAAAGAATAAAATGTTGTGAATAGAGTTTGCCAATCCAAGTGCACTCTAATGAAGAAAAAATGTTAGATCTGTAGGATTGGGTAGGTAGAAAGTTGTATTGATGAAGTCCATTATTCTTTTATAGCTGATACTATTTTTCAGAGAAAAGCAAGATCATCCAGCAAAATAAGAGCAATCCAATGGATGAGGCACCTGGTCAGCATCCCAGAAAAAATAATGGATCAGGCACAAATCAGCCTCCCAGAGAAATCAAGTCTGAATTCTTGATGCCTTCAAGAAGGCACCATCCCCAAGTGGAGCCACTGTTAGCCACCTATAATATTTTTTATACCAGAAGGTGGCTAAGACTTTTTGAGCCTCCAAGGAACAAATTTTATCACTAAAATTTTTTGGCTCTTGAAGTCTCTTTAAGGCCTCATGCCTCTGTCCCAAATCTTCATTTATTATTTCCATTTCATGCTCTGAAATTCTGTTGATTTCATAAAAGGAGACTGCTAAAGAACCATAATTTTCGCCCTTCTCCCACTCAAAACTAACCTTCATATGCTCCCCTTTTTATCCGTTAATTCCCCTTTGTTTTCATGATTCATTTTCTCCCCTTCATAAAAATCACTCTTATTAAGGTTGAAGACTCATTCTTTAGCTTTACCAAGACCCCTCAAATAACCCGTAGGACTTTATAATAAAGACTTTATGTTATAAAGCCCTACCTTTCTAACCACTTCCCCTTTTTCATACCCCGCCATACGTTATTATATAAAATTTATTATAAAGTTTATACCATACAATATATGGCCCACCACTTATCGCAAATCGCAATCTCGCATTATCGCATTTTCCATGGTTTGTTCAATTGACCCATCGCAAAAACTTGCGATGCGATCGTTCCGCCCGATCACAAATCGCGTAATCGCAATTTCGCATTTCGTTGTTTACGTCCGTTTGATCCATCGCAGATATTTGCGATGCGATTCGATCGCGTCACAAATATTTTCGATGCGACCACCCTATCGCAGTTTCTCTCTGTCGCATAATCCGCCCATCGCATATTCCCTCCTCCATCGCAAATCGCATTTTTCGTGAAACCCCTGATCACTCATCGCAATTATTCGCTATGCGATTTTGCGATCCCTATTAACCTCCTCTGTATAAAGTCTCCACCGTTGGATGCAGCCATCCAACGGTCCCAGTCTTTCACGCCTTCCGAAGCAGTTTTAACCTAAAAACGCAGGATTTCTTAATTGATTTTGTGTTTTGCAGGTGTTTTAATGGTTTTCCATTGTATAAAGAAGGAAAGCCGAGGATTAGGAAAGACGTTTCCTGCGCCTTCGAGCTATTTAAAAGAACCATTCACAGGTTTGAAGTCAATGATTTATCAAAGTTTCATGAGCGTTGATAGCATAAAAATCCCTGTGCGGCCCTGCACATCGACAAGACACTGTTTTATTCAAAAGAACAGTTAAAGAGTATCAGTTTTAAAGATAAAGCACAGCAGATGAAGATTGAAGACAGTATTATGGGGATTACGGCTAAGACGGTCATCAAAATCCTAATCCCCGACCCAAAACACATTTTAAATAAAACCTAAAGTGTTTTATCAGACAGAAAGCCTCCACCACCACATCTTGAGGCAAATTGATTCCTCAGCTACCACAGAGCCACCTGTTGCCTCAAACCTTTCAAAGCAGAGGCCGAAGTTATTGAATAAAATCAGATATTTGCCTCCAGCACAGCCAGGGAGTTACTTCTGCAAGGAAATAAATGCAGAACTATCTGCAGAAGTTACTCCAAACGTACACGGAGCCTCAAAGTCAAATAAAGCTCCCACCGAGCTTTGATATTAATTTTAAAACAGTTAATACAGTGAAACACCTGTAAGCTTCTCCATCGATCCCCTCAAAAGGCCGAGAAGTCATCACCCTGTATTAATTGTCCTAAGAGGTCTTTTCCTCAGATCTTTTTTTTCCTCATTCTTCTATAAATACTTCTGTAGAAGATGAGAAACTGTTGGTCACTGCATATCTGTAGCATGTAAATAGTTTTCTGAAGCTGCTGTAAGTTCTGTTTGTAAGTGAAGATACCTAAGTTGAGCTGAGAAGCCTGAAGCTGTAAAGAGCCATTGGACTTGAAGATTGTAACTAGTTTGGAGCATCAATACAAGTTGATTTATGGGATCCTGGTCTATGTCGACGGTGATGATATTCTCATTGTAATTTTTATTTTATTTTGTTTCATTGTGTTTCATTTTCCCACTGTAAAGAACAGTTTAAACAGGGTTAGGACCTACTGTATATCAGTAACCTTCTCTGGCTGAGAAATATTTATTTGAATGTTTTCTTCCAATGTGTGTTATTTAGGAATGATTTAATTCAGTTTAAGCATAGGAATGTTGGCGTTCCCTCATCTGACTGTTTAGCTGAATGTCAGTCTTGAATGTTATGTTCAGTATTAGTTAAGTAGAGATGAATGCTGGAAGATATGGTGCGCCCTGATCCTAGTTCCACTCCCAAGGATTGTCTGAATGTTTCCCTTGGAATGTGTTAAAGGCTGGCTAGTTTAAAAGTACTTACCAGATCCTAGTCTGCTTTCATGTCCTTCTTAAGTGTTTGTCAAAGGCTGACTGGTTTAAAAGTACTTATCAGATCCTAGGCTGCTCTTCATTCTGCATATGTTTAATTCCCCTTCTTGATGTATCACTCCATTCCATAAATCAAACTTTAAAGAGATCCTTAGACATAGATGACTTTCCCCATGGACCACTCTTGCCTCTTTCTACTCCAATTAAAACCCTACTATGACTCCATAGCCCAATGGATTGAAGCTGTTTCTTGCCTATCTTCTTAGCTAAATCAATTTTCGCTTTCATTCATCTTCACCCTTCATTTAGACTTCCTTCACCTTCATTTATCTTTGTCCAACCAAAGCAAACAAAACCCTTGGTCTTCATAACTAGCCTAATATCATTACCCTAAACTTCAAAGACAAATCCATCTTTCTACATATTGGAGATAACCCTCTCCGGATTCAGGAGGGCTAGATCCTAGAATCCCAAAGTTGGTTGAAATGATGTTAACTCTGTGATTTGACTTTTTCCAATCTTGCTTATTACAGAGACCCAAAAAGATCCACATATGCTGGGAGGATAAGCTCAAGGGATAAGAGGTGAAGACTCCAAGGTAGGATCAAATATGATTTGAGCTTCTTATCCATGGTAAATGGTTGAAACAACCTCTAGAAGATTATGGAAGAGGAAGCTTCAAAAATATTTTTAATTTTCCCGAATTTATAGAATCAATGCACTTGCAAAAGGGAGCAACCACCTATGATTAGCACAAATGTCTAAGGGTGTAACAAGCTTTGAACACATTTTGATAGGGTGTGTTGGGTTAAAAACACGAATTTTGAGCAGTTGATCCCAGAAACTCAAACTTTTTCGAAATTTAATGCTTATGACTTTGTGTAAGGATGATGACAACATAAACATCTTCCAAGATATATTTCAATAATTTTTCTATGAGAATCTGACTTTGAATTTACAAGAAATATAATTTTAAATAAAGATTATAAATAATTTATTTTACAATTTTATTGAAAACTTTTCTTTTATAAATCAAGGTGATTGGTGGAAATTTGTTGAGAAGATTCCTTTTTTTTTACATAATATGGATTAGAGATAAAATGATTAATTATAATTTCATCATTTTCTTATTTTAAATTTATGACTTGAATAATAGTTAAAATAGTTTGAATAACTTCTTCGTCAAAATATATCTCTTCAAACCATTACATTTGTTCCAATTTATTTAGATATTTGACAAGGGGATAGAGTGTAACTTCATTTCTTTCATTTCCTTTTGAAATAACCATGTTTCTTGATCTAAAACTAATGAAAGCATTGCTTATGGATGGCCAAGGTCTTCCAAGGATAAGGGGATGTCCTCCCAAAATAATTGTAGGTGGAAGAATTAAAAAATCTATAGGATATTCCCAAGAATCTAAGGATACAATAATATCATCTATTACACCTTCAGATTTAACACTAGGTCTGTCTTCTAATTCTAGGATTGTGGGTGTAAGTAAAAGATTGCATATATTCAAATTTTCCATTGTTTCCATTATAATTACATTAATAGATGTGCCCAAGCTAAATAAAGTATTCGGAATTAAAAAAAATTGTTTATAACAATTGTAACCATTAGTAAATTTGGATCAATAGATTTTTTTTTGTGATATTTGTTGACATTAGATTAGCTAATTTTCCAATGAATTGCATTGTTGGAGGATATTTTATTTTCCATATTGATTTGTTAAGACATAATTCCCTAATTGTCTTTGCATATATTGGGATATCTTATATAGCTTGTAATAATGGAATTGTAACACAATATTCTTTAACTCATCTAAGAAATCATATTTAGTATGAGTTACTATTTTTTCCAAAATCAATCTCTCTCAAAAAGTGCATGATTTGGTTACTTTTGATTGATCTTGTTGAGACTTATGTGTGATTGTTGTGCCAATTTTACTTGAAATATCTTCTTCTTTTTCTTCTATAATTACTAGGGATCCATTTTGAATTATTTTTCGAAAGCTTACGTGAATATCTTGAACAAAAACAATTGAATAAGTGGGAAAAATATCTGCTTCATCATTATAAACAAGTTTATCCACGTTGTTGTTTGGATTTTCCATCGGCTGAAATGTTAATTAGGTAGTTATAGTATGTGGTTGGTTAGAAGGAAATTGTAGCTACTAAGGTTCAGTTGTTTGTTGTTTTTGAGGTACAAGATACATTGGTTGCATAGGTTGAGATATTGGGTGAAAGGAAATTTTTTTATGTTGAGGGTATTGCTACTGTTGATATGGTTGAGAGAAAGCTTGTTTTTGTAATGTTTATTGAGAGAAGGGTGGTTGATATTGTGTTTTCAAATGATAAGGAGGTTGGTTTCCATAAATGGGTCCTCGTCAACCCTATTGATAGGGTTGGTTTTGGACTTGTTGTGGAGGCCATGTATCCTAAGGCATAGGATCATTGCAAGTATTTTTTTGTAGGGTTTGAATGATAATATTGAGTAAATTTATAGGTGTTATATTAAGTCATAACTATTTCTTGATGATGTCAAGGCCTTCTAGGTGCAACATAATATAGAGATTCCCCCACTTCATTTTCTACTTTGTAAGTTGCTTGTTGAATAATTTTCTACATAGATTCCACAAAGTTGAATGTTATATAATGGAGAACCTATTAATGAATGTTTTTTCCTACATTTAGGGAAAAAAATTACAGTGTTTCAATTTTTTCTTACTTCCTCTTCTTTACTTTTCATGTATCCATTTGAGAGTGAAGTGTGTTGAAAATTGTAAGTAGGTTCAATATTTATTATGATGTAATTATAATCATGACATTGTATATTATTTATAAAGAAAGAAAAATGAAAGAAAGAGAAATTATATTTTATTTTGGAGTATGGGTTTCATACTCAAGTTTGAGTCAAAAGCATGTTCTCATGCTTTTAGGTTTTCTAGGTATTTCTAGGTCTTTTTAGGAAAAACAATATTGTTCATTTGTCATAGTACCATTTTGACTCATTGTAATGAATAAAAATATTTATTTTATCATGTAAAATCCATGGATAAGCCCAAGACCAATTCGGACCAAGAGAAAGGA
Organism: Pinus albicaulis; assembly: GCA_034641835.2. NCBI lineage: Eukaryota > Viridiplantae > Streptophyta > Pinopsida > Pinales > Pinaceae > Pinus > Pinus albicaulis. The sequence goes on from CM076582.1 coordinate 599,185,702, forward strand.
AAATTTAGCTTAAGGGAGAGTTATTCAACCCTCAAGAAAGGCTACAAATAGAAGGGATCTCGACCTCATTTGGACACTCATCTCAAGCTAGTTTGATCTACAATAGCGAAGGTAAAGAAGAGTATCTGCAGGATGAATAAGAGGTTCAAAAGTAAAAAAAATTCAAGGGTTATATTTCTCTCTCTGTCTTGCTATGATTTGTGAAGCTTCCAGCGACAAGAAGTCAAAATTATGTAGCTAGGGTCAAATTTGTTGTAGCAGTGTAGCGGTATCAAAGTACTGGAAGTTGTCTCAAGGAATATCTTGTTGGGGGTTGACTTGGGCCTTGGAGGGTTTGTTGGCTTGGGTCTTGTAAGTCTCTTTTGTACGCAAATTCTAAAGAAGAAGAAAATAGTATTCTGGGTTTTACCCTTGGAGGGGTTTTTCCCTAGCTTGGAGCCTATATATTTTGTACTCAATCTCTTTTTGATCTTCTTGTTTTGGTAACTGATTAAATAAGTAATAAAAAAACATCTAACATCACAAATAATTATAAAGATTTGTAAAATAAGTTATAATATGAAATTTTCTATATTTTCCAACATGGTATCAGAGCTAAGGTGCAAGAAGAAGACTAAATATCACATCGTTGTTGGTACTATGGCAAGGGTTATAAGGAAGAGTTTCAAGATTATTGAAATTCTCTCTATCTCTATCAAGAAAAACATTTCAAATGTCATATCCAAACTAACAAAGAAAGTAGCATATGGAAGTTTGTTCTCCAATTTATCTGATACATTCAAGCACGAAAATGTATGGGTTATTGACAGTGGTGCCTCCAGAAATATGACAAGAGAATGTAGTAAACTCCAAACCTTATCTAAGGGAATCTCATATTACTCTATCAAACTGGAGACAACAAGTGTTATCTAGTGAAAGGAATTGGGTATACATCGTTGGAGCTCGAGTCAGGTGGAAACATTCACCTCAATAACATGTTATATTTTCCAGGTTTGAAGAAAAATCTACTTTTTATTTCTTGTCTATTTTCTTTTGTTGATGGAAATGTTTTGGTTTGGGATAAGGGATCTAGTATTAATGAATTAAGGATGATTGGGTTTCATGAGGGAATATTTTATAGACTCTATACACCTCCATATCAATCCCTAGCTCACTTATAAGTGAGTACTTACGAATTATGGCATAGAAGGCATGGGCACCTTCATTATAAATTTTTTCCATCCATGAGTCAAACAGTCAATTGAATCCAAAAAATAAAAAATGGTCATGAAGGAACATGTAAGGGATGTGCCCTAGGCAATAATGTAAAGAAATAATTTGCAAGTACTAAACTGGATCTAAGGAAATATTGGATCTCATACACTCAAATGTATGTGGACCTATGGAACTTAAGTCTCTTGGTGGGCATCAACATTATGTAACCTTCATTGATGATTACTCAAGAAATAATTGGCTATACCTTCTCAAGAATAAGGGTGAGGTATTCAATAAGTTTCATAAGTTCAAAAATGAAGTGGAAAATCTAACCGGGAGAAAGATAAAAATTCTAAGGTCAAATAATGGTGGAAAACACACCTACAAAGAATTAATAGCTTTCTGCAAGGAAGAAATAATCAATAAGGAGCTCATTGTTCCCTATAACCTTGATCAAAATGGTTTGGTAGAAAGGAAGAATTGTATTATTGAAGAATGTGTGAGAGCTATGTTGCAGGATTAGGATATTCCTCAATTCCTATGGGGTGTGGCATGTATTAAAATGGTTTATTTGCAGGACCAAAGTCCTCATAGGATCCTCAACAACATGACTTTGGAAGAATCATTTACAGGAAATAAGCCAAGTGTGGATCATCTTTGTATATTTGGGTGCCATATTTATATTCATGTACCCAAGGATAAAAAGAAGAATTTATATCCTACCAGTATAAGGGGAATATTTTTTGGGTATAATGTTTGATTTAAAGCATACATAATCTATATTAAGGAGGATCATAGAATTGATGTAAGAAGAGATGTCATCTTTGATGAAAACATAACTTACAAGAAATCAAAGGATGTTATAGTTGACTCTAATGAAGAAGAAGTTCCTACATTGACGATATCTCTAGGGACAATGATGGTTAAGAACTAGGACCTACTCAAGAAGATGTTGAAGGTCATTGTGAGCCTATACAAAAAATAATTGTTCTAGAAAATTGGAAGAGGCCTATTTGGTTGAAAACTACTCTTCAAGAGGCAGAAGGACATACAACATCAGGGACATGCAGGGAAAGTAAGAGACTGAAGAGGTATTCTGGATATGTTGCATACATGAAAAGGTTGAGTGAGTTATAACCTTCCTCCTATGAGAATGCAACTAAGCATCAAGAATGGAGGAATGAAATGCAAGAAGAATACCAGTCTGTAATGAAGACCGATGTATGGGAGATTGTCCCTAGGCCAAGTGAAAAATCAATATTCACTTGAAAAAATATTTATAAGATAAAGCATGTTGAAAATGGGAGCATAGAAAAATACAAAGAAAGGTTTGTAGCAAGGGGCTTCTCATAGAAAGAAGGGATTGATTATGAGGAAACCTTTACTTCCACAACTAGGTATACAACAAAAAGATGACTTGTTTCATTTGTTGCTTCTATCGGTTGGAGCATTCATAAACTGAATGTCAAGATAAATTTCCTGAATGGGACCACCGATGAGGAGGTATACATTTAGCAGCCTCAAGTATTTGAAATAAATCAGAGGGAAACTCATGTCTGCAGGTTGAATAAGGCTCTATATGGCTTAAAGTAAGCACCGAGAGCATGGTGTGCAAGAATGGATACATACGTCTTGAGACATGGTTTTACCAAGACACCTGTATATCATAACCTATATATTAGGGTGGTCTAGGATGGGCCAGTTATAATACTATTTTATGTGGATGAAATACTAGTTATAGGTTTAGAGCATTGGATTTAGGAATGCAAGAAGCAATTAGCAACAAAATTCAATATTAAGGATCTTAGGATTATGCAATATTATTTGGGACTAGAAGTATGGAAAAATATATGAGATATATATATTGGTCAAGGTAAGTATGTGATCAAGATGCTTCAAAAATAAGGCATGATGGATTGCAAGCCCATGATGACTCCTATGATTTTGTGATATTCCCATTTAGCATTTTGCTAAGTGAAATATCCAATTTTGAAAATTATTCCATCATGTTCGATTTGCACTTAGGAAATGTGGGTATAGGGGTCCCACATATGATCCTTGACTTATAGCACCCCCAAATATTAGAGCTGGCAGAAATATTGCAACCTTAGTGAAGTGCAGGGGCCACTTTGTGGGAATTACGGCCCACATGGGGACTACACTCCCATTGGAGCAGATTTGGTGTGGGGAATTCAAGCTGGGCCCAGATGGGAATTTTGGAGGCTTTGGAAAAAGGAGTAAGCGACACTCAACATGGAATTCATTCATCACTTTACAAATTTTCTTTTGACGTGGAACGCTTGAGCAAGAGCCAAATCTGCAAGTGTTGTTCAACACACAGGTGTTTCTGAGCAGAGATCCCAACCATTGATTCGGTGGACTTCAAGTGCTAGCCCAAGGAGGGAGTTCTACTCATTCGTAAGTCATATTAGTAATAGAGAGTCTATTTCCAGTGAGATGGATAGCTACAAAAATGCAGGGGTTACGTAGTTCATGGTGGAGACACTCTGGTAGGTTGAGTAGTGAAGGGTAGTTGAGGCTGAAACTTGGTGGGAAGGACGAGAGAGAATTTTAGGAGGGACTTTAGCCATTTTGGAGGCCTTTTTAAGAAGATTCTATAGGTGGCTTGATTTTCCCAGCAGTAGAACCTTTGAGGGAAAAGAGGGCCAAATTTCCGGGGTCAAGCTTTGGCCAAATCCTTCATGGGTTATTCTAGGGATTTGGTGGAGAGGTTGGGATTAATTTCCCAGAATTTTCTGAGAAATGGAGAGGGCCCTAGCAGTATATTCATTCATACAATAGTTTATTTTTGGCCAATTTCAGCACAGAGCCAGAGAAACGTAGTGGTTTCAATAGTAGGGTTACTTATTCAACATTGTGGGGCTTTGTAGATTCCCTAGAGAAATCCTAACTTCATTATTTCAAGCACCTTTTTGTACACCCTATTTCATTAATAAAATGGCTCAACAACGCAGTTTTGGGTTCTATGTTTTGGTCTAATTGTGTATTTATGTTTTATGGTTTTTATGTGTCTATGCATGCTTGTTATTTACTGTAAAATTCCCCTAGGAATATTACAGTGGTATAAGAACTCATAGGCTTGGCTCATCCTGTGGGAGAAATGAAGTCTATGACACTAGAAGACAAACAAAACATGAATTACTAGAGATAAAGGTACATGAGAAGAGAAAGGTAGTTTCAGATTATCCTTGATCTCGTGAGAAATGAATTAGAGGTTGTGGAAAAAAACATGGGGGACAATGAGAGAGACAAAAGGAGCAAGGATGAGAAGTTTTCTCATATTATGTTGAAGGCAGCACAGGAATTTTCTAAGAACATCGAAGAGATGGGCTAGCAGAATAATAATTACAGCAAGGGTAAGGGATTATAAGGGGATTTCCAATTGGGGGAAGGATCGGGAACCTCACATCACCACACATCCCTTAATCCTGGTATGTCCATCATTCCAAACACATTCCCTAGATCCACCATTCCCACGTTCCTCACATATGGATCTGGTGGACAATAAGAGCAGGGTGATATGCCCTATGGAGATTATTTCTTGGAGTATCAGTATTATGACCCTAATTTTGTGAAGGCCATTAATTTCAGAGATTTTTTCCAGTTGAAGGGTAATATAGGCCCAAGGGATAGAGTGGAGGAGGCTACATGCAGGGGAAAAACTTGTAGCGTACTTTGGGGAGGTTGTTTCTCCTGATTTTCGATGTTTCTTCCAAGAGCTTTTCCAAAGTGTGGGTCGAAAATTTGGATGTCTATTTCCAACTAAACCAGATGACAGAGGGAGAGGCAATCAATATTGTCACATTGCATCTAGAGGGGAAGGCTCATGATTAGTGGTTCCATGGGCTGACCATATTGGGACATGTAGGAGTGACCACTTATGATGATTTCACGAGGAGGGTATTGGAGTAGTTTGAAAGGAAAGATCTCGAGGAGTAATTTGGGGAGTTGACAAGGAGTGCTTAGGTTTATATTTCGTACTTTTTGATGTTGTTTGTGATAGTGCTGGACTTGTCAGACTCTAGGAGGATCTAAATGTTTGTGGAGGGGTTAGAAGATCCATTACGGGGGTTAGTGAGGTCTAATAGGCCCACTACATTACAAGACGTAGTAGGAAGAGCCTGATACCTACCGGAGGCCCTACCTAGCTATAGAGCACCATTTCCAACCAAACAAGGTTTCCAGCAGAGAAGGAGAGACATCAGGGCTCCACCATCGAGGGCCAATCAGTGGTGTGGACATATGGATGAGGACACATGGAGAGACCTCAAAGGAGGAAGTTTTGTTTTACCTGTCAGGAGCTATGGGCACCAACCCACAGGTGTGCTACAGGAAAGGCCCATTACATCAAGGTATTTTCTAATAGTGATGCTGAGGATGAGACATAATTTAAGATGGGTGGAGATGACAGTGCAACACCTCAGGAGAGAGGGCCACCACCAGCACTTACAGGGGAGCTTCCTTTGCACCTTTTGGAGGGTTCCTTACATCACTGTGTGGGGTACCAAGTTTTTGACCCTGAGGATCAGGTTCACTGTTCAAGGGAAACATGTTTCAGTTATAGTGGACAGTGGGGATACCCACAACTTCATTGATGCTCAGATGGTGTAGAGGAGGGGAATCATGATTGAGGAGTTTGAGGGGTTTTCAATTCTTGTGTTGGGAGACATAACCATGTAGTGCACACACTATGTTCCCTCCTTGATCGTGATCATGGGGAACTACTCCATGAAATATCATTTCTTTGTGGTGGACATGCCATACACCAATGTAGTATTGGGGGTCTAGTGGCTCTATTCACTTGGCAGGGTCACCACTGATTGGAGGAATTTGGAGATGGAGTCTTTAGGGTTGGATGGAAAGCTAGTCTTGCTATGGGGTATGCACTCCTACCCACCACAGATAGTCTCAACCCATAATATAGAGGCTGATTTGAGACATGGATACATTGAGTAGCCTATGGAGTGAGGGTTTCAGAGGCGGAGGAAAAAACCAAGCCACAAAATCTGGAGATACATGCCATTCTTGACAGGTACCCAACGGTGTTTGACATATACCACCTAGTCCTTACGCATGTGCATATACAACCAGGTCCTCAAAAAGAAGAAAATGGAGAATCACTACCCCATCCCACACATAGATGAGCTGATGGATGAGCTATGGGGGGATAAGTTCTTCTCGAAAATTGACTTGCGGTCTGGGTACAATCAGATCTGACTGAAGGAAAAAGATGTCCCGAAGACAATGTTCTGGTGCCACTATGGTCAATTTGAGTTATTGGTTATGCCCTTCAGGCTGATCAACGCACCAAAAAATTTCCAGTCATGCATGAACCACATATTTCGTGGGAAGATGAGGAAGTTCATACTTGTGTTCTTCAATGATATATTGATCTATAGCTAGACTTAGACAACCAGACCCTCAAAAAGAAGAAAATGAAGAATCACTACCCCATCCCACACATAGATGAGCTGATGGATGAGCTGAGGGGGGCTAAGTTCTTCTCAAAAATTGACTTGCAGTCTGGGTACCATCAGATCTGAGTGAGGGAGAAGGATGCCCCCAAGAAAACATTCTAGTGCCACTATGGGCACTTTGAGTTGTTGGTTATGCCCTTCGAGCTGACCAATGCACCAAAAAATTTCTAGTCATGCATGAACCATGTATTTCGTGGGAAGCTGAGGAAGTTTGTACTGATGTTCTTCGATGATATATTGATCTATAAAAAAAATTGGGAGGAGGAATAACAACATGTTGAGGCAGTGTTGCATATTATGGAGGAGAAAAATTTCTACGCTAAGTTTTCCAAGTGCGAGTTTGGTTTGACCAAGATGCTCTATCTAGGGAACATCATTGGGGTGGATGGTGTGAGAGTTCATGAGGATAATATTACGGCCATTAGGGATTGAACAGAACCCAGGAATGCGACAGAGTTAATGGGATTTTTGGGCATCTGTACTTATTAGAAGAAGTTCATTAAGGGATTCTCTAAGCTGGTAGTGCCCCTCATTGATTTGAATAATAAGGGGGGATTTTGGTGGAAGACCACAACATAGGAGGCTTTTGAGTGCCTCAAATAGGTCATGAGCATTTTTCCCATGTTGGCACTCCCAAATTTCACCTAGCCTTTTGTGTTGGAGTGCGATGCATCCAGAGAGGGTGTAGGAGTCATGTTGATGCAGGGAGGGCACCCCATAGCTTCAGAGAGTCGGAAGCTACTGCCCCATGAGAGATTGTAATCCATCTATGATAAGGAAATGCTAGCAAACATTCATGCACTAGCCAAGTTCATAAAATACATGGTGGGGAACAAGTTTCGGGTCAAGACATCCCATAAAAACCCCAGGTTTTTCTTGGAGCAGAAAAAACTACTAAAGAGGCAGAAAAAGTGGATAAGTAAGCTCTATGCGTATTATTTTGACATCAATTATGTCAAGCGGAAGCACAACATGGTGGTTGATGCATTTTCTAGGAAGCCAACTTCCCTCTCTTTAATGAGAATTGCCCTAGATTAGAGGGCACAATTATTAGTGGAGTACTTCAAGGATTGATTTGTATGTGAGGTCTTGGATGGAGTGTGATAGATGATCAGTACAGGGTGATGAAAGAAGTAATATACTTCATGGACCAAATTTATTTATTGGATATATCCCAACTGAGGGAGAATATTTTGCAGGATGCTCAAGACTCACCTCTAGTAGGGCACCAGGGGTTCACGAAGACATAAAGGGCCATCAGGGAGAATTTTGCATGGAAGGGCCTCAAGGATGATGTTTTGAGGCATATCAGGGAGTGCGAGACATGCCAGAGGAACAAGGGTGAGCAGTCAAACCTTGTAGGCCTACTGCAACCTCTTTCTATACCTGAGGATAAACGGGAGAGAATATCGATGGGTTTCATTACCAGGCTTCCCACAGTATAGGGCAAGGATTTAATTTACATGGTGGTGGACCTCTTGAAAAAAATTGCACATTTATTCACCATCTCATCCTGGTACTCAGCCTCACAAGTGGTCGAATTGTTCTCCAGGGAGATATTTAGGATGCATGGTCTTCTAAAGACCATTGTGAGTGTCTGGGACAACTGGTTCATGGGGCGATTTTGGCAGGAGTTTTTTGAGTTGGTGGTCACTGATCTCACTCCGAGCATGAGTTATCACCCAAAAACGGGCAGACAGAGAGAGATATTTAACAAGTGGATGGAGGGATACTTATGTAACTATATGATAGGGAAACAATGGGGATGGATACAGTGGTTTCACTTGGGTGAATACTGCTACAACACCATGTACCACATATCCATATGTATGTATCCATTTTGAGCTTTTTATGGTTACGATGTATTGTATTTTTCTGACATTATGTTTGGAGAAAGAAAGGCCCCAAGGGCCAAGGATTGGATATAGGATAGCCAGGATATTTTGCAAGCTCTCAAAGACAACATGTGAATGGCCCAAAACCAAAAAAAACTTTATGTAGACAAGGAAAGAGTTGAGAGGCAGTTCAAAGTTGGGGACTTGGTCTTCTTGAGGCTTCATTCGTATAGGCAGTCATCACTCAAGAAGAAGCGGGCCAAGAAGCTCAAACCCTATTTCTATGGGTTATACCATTTCACTCGTAAGGTTGGGGAGGCAGAATATGAGCTGGAGCTACCCCCAGGGAGACGGGTGCACAACATATTTCATGTATATTTCCTGAAAAAGGCATTGGGGTATCATATGACAACAACTACAAAGTTACCCCTGGATGATGAGGGGAAATTAGTGCTACAACCATAGGCCATTTTGGATACCCAAGAGAGGCACTTGAGGAACAGGGAGATAAAGGAGTTTTTTATTAGATGGAGGAACCTACCAGATGAGGATGCCACTTAGGAAGTGGAGCATATACTTCAACATCTTTCATTGTAGTTGCTTGAGGACAAGCAACATCTTGGCGGGGAGGACTGTGATATTACCACTTAGCATTTTGCTAAGTGAAATATCCATTTTTGTCAATTTTTCCATCATGTTTTATTTACACTTAGGAAATGTGGGTATAGGGGTCCCATATATGATTTTTGACTTAGATCACCCCCAAAAATTAGATTTGGGGGAAATATTGCGACCTTAATGGAGTGTTAGGGCCACTTTGTGGGAAATACAACCCAAATGGGTACTATGCTCCCATTGGAGAGGATTTGGTGTGGGGAATTTGAGTTGGGCCCACATGGTATTTTGGAGGCTTTGGACAAAAGGAGTAAGAGACACTCAACTTGGCATTCATTTATCATTTTGAAAATTGTCTTTTGACACAACATGCTTGTTAAAATTGGAAAAGTAGGTCCAAACTCCATGTTGTGATGCTCAGATGAAGACACCAATATTTTTATTGGGTTCCTCTTTCGGAGAGGTGCAAGATTGATCTAAATATCATCTTGATCCGATGAGCAGAACATTTATTTTGAATTTATTTTTAATACTTTCAAAATATGTGCAGGTCGGCCTTAAGGTTTTACACCCCTAGAAAATGTGTCACACACCCTCAGTGATTGATATAAATAGAGTCAACGTTGGAGGACATTTCACTCATCTCATCCTCACACATCATCTCTCCTCTTTTGATTGGTTCGAGCTCCTTGGAGGCAGTTTTCGGTTCACACATGGGAAAGAAGGACGAAGAGAATTTTGTTGTTGTTGCTACTGTTGCTTTTGTTGTTGCTGTTGCTGCTGCTATTTTTTCTGCTACTGTTGTTGTTGTTGCTACTGGTGCTAGTGTTGTTGCTGTTGGTGTTGTTGGTGTTGTTTTGCGTTGAATTTTCTGGGCAGCATTGACTTTTCTGGGGTTGACTTTGAGTTGACCATGTGGCTATTTTGAGGGTTGTTGTGACACATGCTGGGTTGGATGACCAAGGGGACTTTGTTGGTTGAAGCATCTTGTTGACCACCGTAATGCACCAATACATTTATCTATTTCTGGTTTGTCTTCCATTGATCTACTGGTATGTTCTATCAGCACTTTACTTGATTGTTTATGTGATTGCTGTAGTGAAAGTAAAGTTGCATCAAGAATAGAAAATCTACATAAATTTACATGGTATCAGAGCTGAGGTGAAGACAAAGTCCTAATTTGTAGCAATCACTGAAGAAGAGGATGGGTTCCTCAAACTACAATGGCTTCAAGGCTGATGAAAAATTGACTGGGAAGGATGACTTCCATGCTTGGAAGATGACATTGGATCTTATGTTGGAAGACCAAGATGTCATGGACTATGTGCAGGGTAAAATCCAAGAGCCTCCATCCACTGCAACTACTGCCGCAAAAACTAAGTACAAGAAGGGAGAGATCAAAGCAAAGCTAATGATCAAGGACTCAATTTCAAATCCAACAATGTGAATCAAGTCCTATTCTACAACAATCAATTGGATAATCTAAGGAAAGGCAAGGTGAGTCTTTTCAATCATATTTTCTGAAGCTGACTGAGATCAGGAACAATCTGCTGGCTATTGGGGAGACAATAGTTGATTGAGAGATGGTACTCACTGAAATTGGAGGGCTCCCATCCGAATGGCATGTATTAAACACTACCATTCTAAATAATAATGTGATACCTGACTTTGATGAAGTACTATCGAGATGCATTCAAGAAGAATCAAGAATGGAGTATGAAAATGAAGGAAATGTTGCCTACGCTCCTCATTCTAGAAAGAAGAACTTTGGTGGTCCAAAGAACAAAGGAAAACTAGGGGCCCAAGGAAAGAAGGGCAAGTGTTTCACTTGTCATAGGCCTGGTCACTATGCTAGAGAATGTATTTCAAGAAGGATTCTCCCAATACTGATGACAAAAACAACAACTAGAGGTATGAGGAATCAAATATTGTTGATAAAATAAATGAATACATTCTTGTATCTACCCTCTCTATTGCATCTCCACCCGACACTATGGATGTCTGGTTGATAGATAGTGGTGCCTCAAGGCACATCACTGGGTTCAAAGAAGCACTCTTTGATATGGTTGAGAAGGACACTAATCTAAAAATTGTCCTTGGAGATAATTCCACATATCCTGTGAAAGGGAAAGGGACTGTGACCCTCCACTTATCTCAAGGTAAAGTCCTCCACTTGCAGGATGTACTCTATGTACCAAATTTGAAGAAGAAACTTGTGTCTATATCGGCCATGGAAGACAAAGGTTTCAATGTGGAATTCATGGATGGAAAGGTGTGCATGTGGAAGAAGAGCTTCAAGGAAGCTATCACATTTGGGTCTAGAATTGATACACTCTACCAGGTTGGAGGCAGTCCACTGGGAGAAATGACATGAGATGTTATCCGATAGACCGATAATGGCACTGAATATGAGATGAACAAGTTCAAAAACTATTGCAAAGAAGCTGGCATTAAGAGGGAGACCACAACTATATATACTCCTGAGAAAAATAGTGTTGTTGAACGAAAGAACATGACCATTGTGGAAGCTGCCCGTGCCATGCTATGTGACCAAGGTCTACTGAAGTTTCTGTGGGGAGAAGCTGCAACAATTGTTGTGTACATACAAAACCGATGCCCGCATTTCGCTCTAGACTCCAAAACTCCCGAGCAGGTTTTCTCTGGTAAGAAACTTGACGTCTCACATTTTAGACTTTTTGGATGTCCTATTTATTTTCATGTGCTGAAAGAAAAGAGGAGCAAGCTAGATGCTTCTAGGAAGAAAGGAATTTTTGTGGGCTATAGTGAAACTTCGAAGGCCTATAGAGTCTATGTGTCTGGTCAAAGGGAAGTGGAGTTATGCCACGATGTCACTTTTGATGAATATGCTTCCCTGAAGAAAGTAAGCAATCTTCCAAGATCCCAGGAAGATCATGAAGCAAGGCCTCAAAATCAAGAAGAACCGAAGGATGAGATGATGCCTGATGTCGAAGGACCAATGGACCCAATTGATCCACCTCCTTCACTAGGAAAGAGACCATCATGGCTCAGGGACACTCTCGAGGAAGTTGAGGGACATTCTGTGAAAGCAAGAAGCCGAGTAGATACCAAGGGTATCTAGCAGCCATGAGTACTATTGTACAATCTGAGCTTGGATCTTTTGAGGAAGCCATAAAGCATCAATTTTGGAAGGATTCTATGCATGAAGAGTATGAGTCCATAATGAAGAATGATGTCTGGGATGTAGTTCCAAGACCGAAGGACAAAGTAATTGTCACCTCGAAATGGCTCTACAAGATTAAGCATGGATCTAATGGAAGTGCTGAAAATTTCAAGGCAAGATTCGTTGCCCATGGATTCTCTCAAAAGGAAGGCATCGACTATGATGACATATTCGCACCTGTGGCATGATATACCACCATTCGATCTATCATAACCCTTGCTGCTACGCAAGGATGGAGTCTTCATCAGATGGATGTGAAGACCACTTTTCTGCATGGCGCGATAAAGGAAGAGATGTAGGTAGAGCAACCTCTGGGCTTCGAAGTCCAGGATCGGGACACCCACATCTGTAGGTTGAAGAAAGCCCTCTATGGTCTGAAGCAAGCACCCAGAGCTTGGTATGAGAGGATAGATAGCTACATGATGAAGTTTAGCTTCAATCGTAGTAATGTTGATCCGAACCTTTACTTCAAGGTTGATAGAGAGAAGCCTCTCATTCTGGTGTTGTATGTGGACGACCTCTTCCTAATAGGTGCTGACCCTCTCATTCATCAGTGCAAGAGGGAACTCACTGCTAAGTTCTAGATGAAGGACCTAGGAATGATGCACTACTTCCTAGGCCTGGAGGTTTGGTAGAGACCTAACGAGATTTTCCTTTCTCAAGGAAAATACATTGTGAAGCTTCTGGAAAGATTTGGTATGGTGGACTGCAACTCCGTGTCGACACCAATGGAGCTCAACTTTAAGAATTTGAATGGAAGCACTGCTCGGCCCGTGTTAGCATATCCTACTGAGTATCATCAACTCGTAGGGGCCCTAATGTTCTTAGTGAACACCCGTCTGGACGTATGTTGTGTAATGAACACTTTGAGTCAACACATGGTTGATCATAACATTCATTGGGTTGGTGCCAAGAAACTCTTGAGATATCTCTGGGGCACGTTAGACCATGGGCTGAGATACACTGTTGGGAGTATGACACTCCATGGATATACTGATGCCAATTGGTCTGGCAGTGTGGTGGATCGCAAGAGCACATATGGATGCTACTTCACACGTAGATCTGCTTCGGGAAGCAAAATGAAGTCGGTAGCCTTGAGCATCGTTGAGGCCGAATACATTATAACATGCATGGCCTGTTGTGAAGTCATTTGGTTGTGAAATCTCTTCAATGAGCTGTTCAAGCATGTGCTAGATGCCACCGTTATCCTGGGTGATAACCTGAGAGGGATTCGTTTGTCATAGAATCCCGTGTTCCACAAATGATCCAAGTATGTTAATGGTTGGTACCAATTTATTCGGGATATGGTACAGCAAGTCGCCATAAGGCTTGATCATATAGGAACTTATGAGCAGGCCACGGATTTTCTCACAATTCCCTTGGGGAAGGTCATGTTCCTAACCTTCTGTGAGAATCTTGGAATCATGGAACGACCCTATTTTGAGGGTCTTGTTGGAGGATGATTTCTTAGATATATGGGGGGCTTTGGGGATATCTTCTCAGAGCTATAAGCACACATGAGGCTAGGCTTGCCGAACCTTGTGGTGCTTCTACCCCACCATTATGATGATTGAGTTGGTTCGCCCCTCATGATCTGTGCCCTATATGAATCCTACCCATTGAGTTCCAGACTCATGGGAAGTACCTCTCATTTGGCCAATGAGGTGGGAAAAGCTAGAGACTAGTAGAAAATACTGATGGACGCATCAGAGATTACCATACTCTCTATATAGGATGAAATGTGTCCAACCACTTGATCTAGGATCAAGTCTAGTGAGGTTTCATACCTCCTACTGACTTCGGGTCAGATAAACCAACTTCGGGTTAGTATGTGACTCTTTGAGTCCATCTGAGGCTTCAGACCTCCTACTGATTTCGGGTCAGATAAACCAACTTCGGGTTGGTATGTGACTCTTTGAGTCCATGTGAGGTTTCAGACCTCCTACTGACTTCGGGTCAGGTAAGCCAACTTCGGGTTGGTATGAGACTCTTTGTGAGTCCTATAGAGGTTTCGAACCTATGGGCTAAATCTGTCAGCTGGGAATGATGTCTTTGTGACTGACCCACTTCTGTTCTAAAATAAAGATGCCAGCAAAGCAAGTTATGGCAGGATGGTGCACGATGTTTGATTACACAGGTGGATGGAGTTCTCCCTAGTTGAGAGGGAGTGTTAAAATTTGACAACTAGGTCCAAACTTCATGTTGTGATGCTCAGATGAAGACACCAATATTTTTATTGGGTTCCTCTTTCAGAGAGGTGCAATATTGATTGAAAGATCATCTTGATCCGACGAGCAGAAAAATTATTTTGAATTTATTTTTAATACTTTCAAAACATGTGCAGGTCGGCCTTAAGGTTTTACACCCCAGAAAATGTGTCACACACCCTCAGTGATTGATATAAATAGAGTTAACGTTGGAGGACATTTTACTCATCTCATCCTCACGCATCATCTCTCCTCTTTTGATTGGTTCGAGCTCCTTGGAGGCATTTTTCTATTCACACGTGGGAAAGAAGGACGAAGAGAATTTTTTTGATGTTGCTACTGTTACTGCTGTTGTTCCTACTATTGTTGCTGCTATTGTTGTTGGTGCTGGTGCTGTTGCTACTCCTTGTTGCTGTTTTGTGTTGAATTTTCTGGGCAGCATTGAATTTTTTGGGGTTGACTTTGAGTTGACTGTGTGGCTATTTTGAGGGTTGTTGTGACACATGCTGGGTTGGCTGACCAAGGAGACTTTGCTGGTTGAAGCATCCTGTTGACCACCGTAACGCACCAACACATTTAGTTGTTTCTAGTTTGTCTTCTGTTGATCTACTGGTATGATCTATCGGCACTTTACTTGATTGTTTATGTGATTGCTGTAGTGAAAGTAAAGTTGCATCAAGCATATAACATCTACATAAATTTACAATGCTTGAGCAAGAGCCAAGTTTGCAAGTGTTGCTTAACACATGGGTGTTTCTGAGCAGATATCTCAACCCATTATTCAGTGGAATTTGAGTGATAGCCCAAGGAGGCAGTTATTCTAAGTCATAAGTCATATAAAACACAGAGGGTATGTTTCCAGTGAGAGGGATAGCTATAACAACACAGGGATTTCATAGTTCAAGGTGGAGACACTCAAGGAGGTTGAGGAGTGAAGGGTAGTTGAGGCTGAAACTTGGTGGGAAGGTCGGGGAAGCATTTTAGGAGAGATTTTAGCCATTTTGGAGCCCTTTTGCAACATATTCTATAGGTGGGTGGATTTTCCAAGTAGCAGAACCATTGAGGGAAAAGAGGGTCAAATTTTCGATGTCAATATTTTCCCAAATACTTCGTGGGTTGTTCTGGGTATTTGGTGGAGAGGCTGGGATTACATTCCCATAATTTTCTAAGTAGTGGATAAGGCCCTAGAAGTAGATCTATTCAGCCAACAACGTATTTCTAGGTAGTTTCAGTGCAAAGCCAGGGCAGCGTAGTGGTTTCAGTAGTGAAGTGAATTATTCTACATTGTGGGGCTTTGCTAGCTTTCCTAGAGCAAGCCCAGGTGCACTCTTTCAAGAGATTTTTTTGTACACCATATTTCATTAATAAAAACCCTCAACAATGCAGGTTGGGTGCTATGTTCTGATCTGATTGTGTATTTCTAATGTATATTTTGTATGTGTCTATGCATGCTTTTTATTTACTGTAAAAAATTCCCTAGGAAAATTATAAATTTCAAATTTGAAAAGGTACAGGAGTTCAAAATCTAGTTCGAAAGATATGAATGGCTATAGAAAATTGATTGGGTCCTTAATGTACTTGGTGAATACTAGGCCAAATTTTTTTTTTGAAATAAATTTCCTCAATCAGTTTTATATGGAGCCACAATATGATCATTGGATTGTAGCTAAGGATATCCTAAGGTAATTGTGTGGGACTATAAATCACTACCTTAGGTATACTAGGAATGAAATCCAACTTACAGGATATATAGATTTAGATTAGGGTGGCAATTATACAAACGAAAGAAATGCAACAGGATGATGTTTCAACCTTGGATCTTCCATGGTTTCATGGATGAGCAAAAAACATGATACAATTGGTTTGAGTAGCGTTGAAGTTGAATATGTTGTTGCAAGTGAGGTCTGTCAAAAATAAATTTGGCTCAAGAAGTTACTATCAAGCTTGTTTTAAGGACCACTTAGCCCTACATGGATACATTGTGATAATAAAATTTCCATAAGATTGACAAAAGACCCAATGTTTCATGTAAAGATGAAACATATAAACAACAAGTACCACTACATCAGAAGATTTGTACGAGATCGATTAGTAGAGATACATTATCTATCTACAGATGAACATATAACTGACATATTGACTAAAGAATTACCAAAAAATAAGCTTAATTACCTGAGAGGAAAGCTTGGTTTGGTGGATATATCTTCCCTGGTTGAGAGGTAGCGATATCAAATAATTCTTGTCTTTATGGGTCAGGAATTAGACTAGGGATAGCAACCGTAAGTCTTAGTGAAGACCATAAAAAAGAATGGAGTTGAGAGGATTGGATAAGCATCTATATTGAAACTTCTTATGGATTAGAGAATCCATGGAAATAAGTTGGTGATTGATACTCTTTGAGGATGAGTTAGGGCATCCAGGATAAGAGTAGTCGAAGAGGACCAATATTCTTTAAGGATCTAGGTTTGGGAATCTAGGATAAGAATAGTCCTAAAAAGACATACCTTGTAGACATCCAGTTGGGATATGTACCTTGAGAGGTAATGTGGCAACTCACGTAAATCCTTCCAACACAATTCTCATAATTAAAGATGAGCTTGTCTAGTTAAGGCCTTCAGGAAAAATGTTTGTTATGATATAAATATGCTTGATAAAATATGGCTTATGAATCCGACTCTTTTTATGAGAATTCTTCAAGATTGATATTTC
Source organism: Pinus albicaulis (assembly GCA_034641835.2). NCBI lineage: Eukaryota > Viridiplantae > Streptophyta > Pinopsida > Pinales > Pinaceae > Pinus > Pinus albicaulis. Next base: position 599,202,962 of record CM076582.1, read on the forward strand.
TTGTACCATGAATACCTCCCTAATTAAGAGGAAGTGTTGAAAATTGTAACTAGGTTTAGTCTCCATTATGATGTAATTGTAATCATGACATTGTATATTATTTATAAAGAAATAATATGCTCAAGTTTGAGTCAAAATCATGTTTTTCATGCTTTTAGGTCTTCTAGGTATTTCTAGGATAAATAATAATATTGGTCATGTGTCATAGGCCCATTTGGACTCATTGTAATGAAGAAAAATATTTATTTTATCATGTAAAAGCCATGGATAAGCCCAAGACCAAGTCGGCCCAAGAGTAAGGACAAGTTGGCTTAAGAGAGGGCTATTTGACCCTTAAGAAAGGCTATAAATAGAAGGGATCTTGACCTCATTTGGACACTCATCTCAATCTAGTTCTATATGAAATATTGAAGGTAAAGAAGAGTATATGTTATCTGAAATTAAAATTGAAGGTTTCTTGCAAAATTTTGCAAGCTAGTTTATGTCTTATGGGAAATGGATCGAAATTGAAAAAGAGCATAAACTTAGCAAACATAGTTAAGTTTTGAAAATTTTAACAGTGAAACATAGAAACCCAACAACATCACAAAATATCAATTTGATGACAGAGTTCACCCCTCCTGGGTTACATCTCCAGGTCCAACTTCCATTGTTGGGCCTTTAAATTATATTATTAAATGTAAAATTACATCAACATACAATGCTCATATTGCAAAAATACCACTGCCATTGTGTCTAGAACACCCGAAAACCCCTGTGTAGGCTCTTCTTGGGCTCAAAAATACTGAAAAATGGCCAAGTTAAGCCTCCTTCTTCATTTCCCTACTAATTTTTATATAAAATCAACCTTCCAAATCTAGCAACAAATTATTCTTTGGAGGCCTTGCACAATGAAAATTTCACACGGCTTCAGCCACAAATCCCACTTTTCTCGGTGAATTTTACTAGATAGTTAGTTTGACACTTGTGCCCTGTTTCTTCGCCTATGGGTCGGTCGTATGGCACCATATGACCAAGGAGTGCGGGCTAGAGGCCACACACCTTGCTAGCCCCGTTCATGGTCATGTGAGGTGTCATATGGCTGCGAGCTATGTGCGGGAAAGGTGCCACGTGCATGCCCCTCCCAAGAATACGTTAGTGGTTATGTTAGATATGATGGAACATGGGGTCCCTACCCCTTTTGTCATTCGCCATGGTTAGATGTTACCATATGACTAGGGCTGGGCTGGTCGGGCCCAACCCTCCCATCAACGGTAAAACTATTACATAATAAATATATGTGTCTGAATACATATAACAAGAAACATGTGGTGTAGTGGTAAGGCAGAGGATTGTGTTTCTGAAGGTTATGGGGTCAAACCCCGCCAAGGTCGGTTGGTCCATAACAAAAAAATTTGCACAAACTTCGAGGGCCATGTGACGCCCTCTAATTGGCCCAAACCAAAACCTGTCAAGAAATAAAAACATGCTAACTTCTCCTATATGATCATGCCATGTGTCCTCATGGGGTTGGCTTGTCTGACCATTGTACCTCCGAGTCAGCCTACTAATGTCAATGTACAGTCTACCCAGTCAACCATACAAGTTGACTTCTTAGATGTTTGTCAAAAAATCCAGAACACAATAAATTTCTCATATGATGTCGAATTGGGGTGATTTAAGCGTTGTTGGAATCAGAACGACGAGATATATGATTTAGCGTATGTTTCAGGAGAATTTGAACACTTTAATTTTTTAGCATAATTTTGATCCCCTAGATCATTCCTCCCTACTGGAAGCTTTTGGACCACCAAAAATCTATTTTACTCAACATGTAAGTGAGGGTAAAACTCCCTCAATTTACTGACCTCAATCCACCTTGATTAACTTGGATTGGTATCTTTTAGCTCCACTTGAAAATAACTCACATTGCCTCTACGTGAAGTCCTTGTGCTCTTGTTAAGAATTGAGTCTTCCTACAACTCATTTAAATATTCAGGAGAAAAATATTCTATATATGGATTCTAAACATTCTCTTCTTGATCATAAATCATTGGAGGTTCATACAATCTCAAGTTTTCCATATTCACAATAGAATAAATTTTCATGTAAGGTGGCAAATCTAATCAGAAATCATTGTTACCATTCTTCTCCAAGATTTTGAAAGGACCATATCTGATTGGCTTGAGATTTTTACCTTCACCTTGTATTATTTCCTTGGAGATGTACAACCAAACTTGATCTCCCACTTCGAAATCATGATCAACCCGATGCTTTTCATGTCTTTCTTTGTACTTTTATTTTCTTTTCTCTAGTTGTTCTTGCACTCTTTGATGCACTAGTTTAATTTTTTCAATGAAATGCTTGGCTTTGTCCACATCATTATGTCCATATACTCCAATATATTTACCAAAGATGAAATCTAAAGGAGATTTTTGCAAATAACCCAAACAAAATTCAAGTTGAGATACTTGTTTAAATGAATGCTTGGCATGATTGTAGGCATGATGGATGTAATGAAAATGCTCATCCCAAGTTAAGGATTCTTGCCACAATATCCTCGAAGGAGATGCACCATTTTTATGTTCATTACTTCTATTTGGCCGACAGTTTGTCAATGAAATTTTTTCTCTTCTTCAACTTGGTGTCCATGAGTTCCCATAAACTTGACTAAAACTTCCCAACAAATTGAGAATCTTGATCAGAAATAATAGAAGTGGGAAACCCAAATTGAACCCATAAATTTTGGAAGAACATGTTATTGCCTAAATCCACCTTAGTCTGAAGGAAGGCAGAGTTCAGGGTAACATCATACCATGCTCAGTCTGGTAGCTAGCCCTACCAGAACAGGAGAGGGCTCTCTCCAGGTCAATCTCAGCGAAAAGTAATCAATAGGGTCTGATGACTGAAACAATAACTAATCTTAGGCTAGATATATGAATCAAGGAGTTTGATTTTGATTTTTAGGGGTTTTGTTGGAAAAAGGGAAAGGCAAATTTTGGTCTTGGGGATGAGGCCAAATTCTTGCAGAGTTCAAGCTGGGGCAGGGAAGGCAATGAATTTGATGTCTTAGATTCAATAAATGGATGGAAAATACTGCTGAGGAGCTGAAGAAGGCAAGAGGGTGCAAGGATCCTCTTCAAACTGACAAAAACATATAAACTAAACAAAAGTTTAAGGCAGAGCACCAGCAAACTAATGAATTCTACCTTTGTTACTCATTTGTTTAATTTCAGAAGCACAGAGAAGGGAAATGGCATACATAAACATTAATTAAAATTACAGATACAAGGAGAAAAACATCATCAAAACTCAAAGCCACAAGGATCCCAACAAGTGCTGCAAAACTCTGGTCTTTCCTTTGCCAAAAATCTGAAATGAATATACAATGAGGTGCCAAACTTTTCCCAAGTATCCAACCCTGAAAATTTATCATAAAATACAATATATAGACCATCCTAACCCCTTCCCATGCCTCTAGGGGTCGATCTCATCCTTCTAGGGGTTTTTTCAACCAATTCTAAACAAGGAACTGAAATCTAGGCAATCAAACAACTTGCCTCTATATGGAAGGAAATTGATTCATTAATTTAATTTTCACTTTTTAGTGAATGAATCATCTAGAACAAGTAAATATGTGTCAAAATTACATCATAGTCATCAAATTACATCATGGTAGGTCAATTATCACATGAAAAAGTAAAACTAGTCAAAACGGGGCGAATTTCTGAGCTGAAGAGTGAAAATGAGGCAAAATTTCTCTATGCGCCGCGCTAAAAAACTCAATGCGTCGCGCCACTTTGAGCCTATTTTTTAGGCACTTCCCGAAGTCCAAATTGAGCTCATGATAGCTCGTTGGAAAGCACGGGATGTCCACTATCCAACCCAAGTGGAATTTTTCAATTTGGAGTTCGTTTTCCCTGTCAAAAATCAAATCTCCCAAAACTGGTTCCTGCTGGTGCAAAAAGTGGCAGAAAGGCCATTTTCAAGGTGTTTTTGGCCCATTAGGCAGCCCAGAACTTGATGAAATGCTTTGGCCATTCCTAAACATGCATAATTTATCATAAAAAATCCAAAAATTTAAATTTTTCCTCCAGAAGATGTCCCAATCATAAGCGTGCACCAGGTGGCGCGACGCGTCGGGCGAAAAAAACTGTTTTGTGACCAAAAATTCAAAAATGACAAAATTTTCTCCAAATTCCTTGAAATTTGGGCTGGAGGTCCATAATCAAGTACCATGCTCAGCCAAAGAATTTTCGGCCAAGATTCGGAGCCTATCATGCGTTTTGCGCCTCCTCAGTACCCTCCTGGTGTATGCAGTTTAGTGGTGCAATTACTGTCTTGTTCATATGATGAATCTGTGTCCGTCATGGTGTTGCAATGTGTATGAAAAGTGTATGTTTGGTTGGTTGAAAATGAGAAATGAAGACTTGATGTCTTTGTCTCCAAGTGCCAAATGTGTGCCAAAGGGAAATGAGGGACTGTGAGGAATATGGAACAGTGGGAAATAGTATCAATGGTAAAAATGTGGTTCAGTCAAGTGAATTTTACAATGTGGAGATAGTCACTTGATTGTGTTTTAGGAATGCGGGGTTTGGGGATTTAGGAATTTTGCAAATGATATGGGAAAGGGAGAGTAATAGGGAATGGTAGGGTTTAGGGATAGGAACATAGGACTTTTAGAAATAAGTGATTTGGGATATAGAGGAACAGGGGATTAATATGGATGATGGGTTTAAGGTGAGGGAAGGAATCAAAAAGGTGAAGGGGAAAATTATTCTTTGGCACCAAAACACCAAAACACAACCCTAAGGAGCAGCTTTAATAAGAGGATAGGGTTTGTAGTTTAGCATTCAAGTTCTTCAACCAATCTTTGAAACCACACCCAAAAATGATCAATGGAAAATTACAAGACAATTTGACTTAATTGGAGTAGAGGAGCCAAGAAATTTGGGATTTCGTTGAAGGCAATGAGAAAACTGGAGTATCAGCCCAATGCGCCGCGCACCAACCCAATGCGTCGCGCCATAAATAACGCATTTTGTAGGAGGCTTTTGGAGGCCTTCCCGGTGTCCAAATTGGGCGCATGATAGCTCGTTGGAAAGCTTATTGAGTCTACTTTCCATCCCAACTATAATGTTTCAATTTTTCGTTCATGTACCCTATCAAAAATCAAATATCCCAAGATTGATCAAAATGTGCAAGATGAGGCTGCCTCAAGGAAGAGTGCTGTTGCAGTCAACTTTTGAAGGTCTTTCTCAACTCCAAATTGAGCTCATGATAGCTAATTGGAAATATATTTGTGTCTAGTTATCATTTGACTCATAAAGCAAGTAATTTTTCCAACCATGCTAGGAGAAATCTTAATTTTCCCAAGGTCACTTCAGAGGTGCATCAATTCTCCTGAGGCGATTGTATTTTTGACATTTATCTAAAACCATGACACCTGTGTAAAAAGTGAAGGAGGTTTTTATTCCTTGTCCTGTTTTTGACAAAAAAATCTCTCAGTTTTCCCAAATTAATCTTTTATTTCTCAGAAACATCATTGGAGTAAAACCTATCCCGATGGGTGGAACAAGGGATTTGTCGAAATGAAGCGAAATGAAGGGGATAAGGGGCTTATAAATTCTTGAGAAAATTTTGGAAAGTAGGGAGGGATGTTAGGAAGTAGGGGAAAGTGTAATTTTAGGGATTTAGTGAGGGGAAAGTGTCCAAAATGGAAAAACACAGGCCTAGCCTAGAAAATTGCCAAGTTGTAGCAAGAAAGTAGGGTTTGTGCGAAAATGAGGAATTTGGGGGATCTAAGTGATGGGAAGTGTTTAATAAGGTACATTAAGGATAGGGGAAGGTGTAAGAACATCAAGATACGAGTTTTGATGATGATTTTACCATCCAAGAGAAATTACCTCCAAAACCCTAGGAGAGGGAAATGGACCTTACCTAGGCACAACTGAAGCATGAACAAGGTGTAAAATGATCCATTGGAACCTAAAATGATGATGAAAACCATCTGAATGATGGTAAACTCAGCTGAATGGTGACATGGACTGACATTTGGACAACTTTGACAAGAGTAAAAGCAAACCCTAGACCTAATACCTAGTGACCAAATTTTGCTTGAAGACTCACTGAAATGACAAAATTTGACCTTGAAACCTTAAAATCACTTTGAAAGAGCATGTTTGATCATTGGAAGAAGGCTGCAAATACTGACACTAACATTGGCTCCAATGGGGATGGTAGCTCCTTGGAGGTGCCAAGAACGGCAGATCTTTGGGAGAGCAAACCAGTGCCTTCATCCATTGGGCAATGGAATAAAAAATTTAAGCTGAAATGCATGACTGAAAACTGATGACTTGATGACACAAACTGACTCTCACTCAACTAAAAACTGACTCGATACTTAAACACAACTGACAAACTGGAAAAGATGCTCAAAGTAGAGCTTATTCAATACAACCTACTCTAATTGTTCCATTCATCACCTGATCAAGTGAAATGGAATAGCCAATGCAACCATGTGAGCATCTTGGCTACTATTTGATTTCTTCCCAAATGTTTTCTGACGCGCAGGAAAAGAGAAGAATCGAAAGGAAACTCCCATAGAAACTCAGAATCAAGTTGACTGCTGATAAACTTTCAAAGCATGAATTGACTGGATGACTTCAAGAAAAATGCAAAAGGATCTTCGTAAACATAGCTACTGATTTCCATTAACAGATTACTGCTCTGGTCCAAAGTATCTTCATAGCTAGAAATTAAGATTTTCCTCACATCTGTGCTGGCTTTCTTTGGTGACTGCAACAAGCTGTCAAAAGGATCCTGAATTTTGTGAATAACCAAACTCTAGAGCTGATTCCAAACAGAACAAAAGTCTCCTTTATCAATCTCCTCATATGACTGCAAATCTTGATATCTGCTTTGTAATGAAAAATCTGTTAAACAAGATAATGAAGGCGACCTTTGAATAAGATTATCATCAACATTATTTTCCGGCACATGGTTAGCTAATGGAGCAGAATTTTTACAGCAAACATCATCCAACACACAAGCAATAGGATCATCAAAAACTTGAGAAGACTGCTGCGATGTATCCATTGAAACTGTATGACATCCTACTAACTGTTCATCTTTTTCTTGAGAGATAATACAAAGATTCTGCTTTATGAACTGAAATTCTTCGAAACAAAAGGGTACAAAATTCTCTTGCATCATTAAATCATGTATTTCATCTTCCACGACTTCATCTGTAATCTGACCTTCAATTTCATTTGGTGGCTGCAAATCTGATGCTACAGGCTGCTCAAGAATTTCGTTATCTGTCTCATCCTCAACATTAACACTGAGAGATTGCTGATTTCTTACAGGCTGCTCATTTGAAGATTTACTATGCAATTTACCCTTCAAAAACTGGAATGATTCAAAACAAAATGGTACAGAGTCACCTTGTATCATTTGATCATATGTACCAGCTTCCATGTCTTCATCTGCAACTTGACAATCAATGGCTTTCGAGGGCTGAAAATCTGAATATGAGAAGTCTTGAACAAGGTTTTCATTGCGCTCCAGATGGTCCAGATCAAGACTTGTTGACATTTGATTTCTGATTGTATGAAAATTGTTTCTGATGAACTGAAACGAATAAAAACAAAAAGGCAAATATCCTTCACTTACTTCAAAATTTGCTGCACTTTCCTCATCATTGTCATAGCTGATATGCATCGGTTGATCACTGTACTCGAGCTGCTAAAAGTGAACTTCCTCCTCGCACAAACTAGCTGTTGATTTGTCTGCAAGATTAGCTTCTGTTTGGAGAACATAATCATCATCATACTGATCAAACTGAGGAAAACCATCAGTATACAACACATCATCAAGCATACATGTCATATCAACAACTCTCTCTTCTTCAAAATTATCTATAAAGCAATTACTATGACAACTGGGCTAAGAAACAAAATGTTTTGGATCAGCAACTTGTTCTTCTTCAATCAGCGAGCCATGGGCTTGAACATTATACTCATTCCTTCTGGTGTTATTTTGCATCATCTCTTCTACTGCACCTACCAACATGTTAAGCTTTACCTCTAGAGATGTCGATTTCTCCGGATCTATGTTTTTTGTCTCTTCTTCCTTCAACCTTGCCCTTCGGATCTGCAAATGAGCCTCTACATTCACTGCACTATTCTTCATCTCGTGAACTGTTGCAAGATTCTTTCTCTCAAATGAAACTCCATTTCTGGATCAAAAGCACCCGGGTAGTGCAAGAGAGAAGATCTAGGAGAAGGTCTTATGTCAGCTGGCATCGAAAAATATACTTGGTTAAATCTGGTAGAAAATTGTTGTATTGTCTCCCCTGGCAGTCTTTTCAGCTGGTTATACTCTTCTATAATCAAGAAAAGGTTCTGTATGATCATCCACTTGTCAAGGAAAACTTCAGCAAACTGCTGGAAATCTGAGATGCTCGCATCAGGCAAGGTTTTGAACCAACTCTTCACTTGGCCTTGAAAAGAAAGAGCAAACAGTCTAATACTAACATCTTCTTCATCAACTTCAAAAAGATCTAGGAAAGTCTCAACATTCTGCACATGTTGCTTAGCATTGACGTTGTTACATTCACCATCAAATCTTGGTAGATATAGGTCATAATTTTTAGGGAACGCATGAAGAACAGAAGGTAAAACAAGAGGTTTATACCTATCTGGGACTATATAAGGTGTAGGAGTATATACAAGAGCTACGGGATCAGTTTTTTTTTCTTTAGGCTCATCACTCTGAAGGGGGTCAACATAAGATGTGGGAAAAGTAAGGAGGCCGGGATCAAAGGGAAACTCAGTCTTTACACTTTTTGAATAAGTCGAGTGAATATTTTGATCACCTTTATCATACAACAAATTCTGAAAAACTTTCAGGACAACTTCAAGAACATCAAAGAAGTAATTTGCAAGGAAGCAAACTAGATCCTGAATACCATTCCACTTCGGATACCTGAACTTAGTGTAAGATCCTTCCATTTTCACAGAGAAAGAGTTAGTCCTCCAGTGGAGTCTCTACATTGAGTTGGAGTCACCAGGTGAATGATTTCAGCCTTCTTATGTCAGATCGTTTTCCACCATCAACCATCCGATCTAAACTTGATACATGTACTGGGGAATTTCACAAGCTAGATGTTACGTTTACAAACTAGACCGAAGATTGATTGAAGCAGCGTTTATCTACTTCCGCTAATGCAAAGCAAAAGTGTTTCGAAGGCTACCTGGCGTAACTTCAGGCTCCGTCTGTAACTTATGAAAAAAATAACATCAACAAGCAAACCATTTTATCCCCAGTATGGTCGCCACTATGTTATTGCCTAAATCCACCTTAGGCTGAAGGAAGGCAGAGTTCAGGGTAACATCATACCACACTCAGTCTGGTAGCTAGCCCTACCAGAACAGGAGAGGGCTCTCTCCAGGTCAATCTCAGCGAAAAGTAATCAATAGGGTTTGAGATGACTGAAACAATAACTAATCTTAGGCTAGATATATGAATCAAGGAGTTTGATTTTGATTTTTAGGGTTTTTGTTGGAAAAAGGGAAAGGCAAATTTTGGTCTTGGGGATGAGGCCAAATTCTTGCAGAGTCCAAGCTGGGGCAGGGAAGGCAATGAATTTGATGTCTTAGATTCAATAAATGGATGGAAAATACTGCTGAGGAGCTGAAGAAGGCAAGAGGGTGCAAGGATCCTCTTCAAACTGACGAAAACATATAAACTAAACAAAAGTTTAAGGCAGAGCACCAGCAAACTAATGAATTCTACCTTTGTTACTCATTTGTTTAATTTCAGAAGCACAGAGAAGGGAAATGGCATACATAAACATTAATTAAACTTACAGATACAAGGAGAAAAACATCATCAAAACTCAGAGCCACAAGGATCCCAACAAGTGCTGCAAAACTCTGGTCTTTCCTTTGCCAAAAATCTGAAATGAATATACAATGAGGTGCCAAACTTTTCCCAAGTATCCAACCCTGAAAATGTCTCAGAAATACAATATATAGACCATCCTAACCCCTTCCCATGCCTCTAGGGGTCGATCTCATCCTTCTAGGGGCTGTTTCAACCAATTCTAAACAAGGAACTGAAATCTAGGCAATCAAACAACTTGCCTCTATATGGAAGGAAATTGATTCATTCATTTAATTTTCACTTTTTAGTGAATGAATCATCTAGAAAAAGTAAATATGTGTCAAAATTACATCATAGTCATCAAATTACATCATGGTAGGTCAATTATCACATGAAAAAGTAAAACTAGTCAAAACTGGGCGAATTTCTGAGCTGAAGAGTGAAAATGAGGAAAAATTTCTCTATGCGCCGCGCTTAAAAACTCAATGCGTCGCTCCACTTTGAGCCTGTTTTTGAGGCACTTCCCGAAGTCCAAATTGAGCTCATGATAGCTCGTGGGAAAGCCCTGGATTTCCACTATCCAACCCAAGTGGAATGTTTCAATTTGGAGTTCATTTTCCCTGTCAAAAATCAAATCTCCCAAGACTGGTTCCTGCTGGTGCAAAAAGTGGCAAAAAGGCCATTTTCAAGGTGTTTTTGGCCCTTTAGGCAGCCCAGAACTTGATGAAATGCTTCAGCCATTCCTAAAAATGCATAATTTATCATAAAAAATCCAAAAATGTAAAGTTTTCCTCCAGAAGATGTCCCAATCATAAGCGCGCGCCAGGTGGCACGACGTGTCGGGCGAAAAAACCTGTTTTGTGACCAAAAATTCAAAACTGACAAAATTTTCTCCAAATTCCTTCAAATTTGGGCTGGAGGTCCATAATCAAGTACCATGCTCAGCCAAAGAAGCTTCAGCCAAGATTCAGAGCCTATCATGCGTATTGCGCCTCCTCAGTACCCTCCTGGTGTATGCAGTTCAGTGGTGCAATTACTGTCTTGTTCATATGATGAATCTGTGTCTGTCATGGTGTTGCAATGTGTATGACAAGTGTATGTTTGGTTGGTTGAAAATGAGAAATGAAGACTTGATGTCTTTGTATCCAAGTGCCAAATGTGTGCCAAAGGGAAATGAGGGACTGTGAGGAATATGGAACAGTGGGAAATAGTATCAATGGTAAAAATGTGATTCAGTCAAGTGAATTTTACAATGTGCAGACAGTCACTTGATTTTGTTTTAGGAATGCGGGGTTTTGGGATTTAGGACTTTTGCAAATGATATGGGAAAGGGAGAGTAATAGGGAATGGTAGGGTTTAGGGATAGGAACATAGGACTTTTAGAAATAAGTGATTTGGGATGTAGAGGAACAGGGGATTAATATGGATGATGGGTTTAAGGTGAGGGAAGGAATCAAAAAGGTGAAGGGGAAAATTAGTCTTTGGCACCAAAACACCAAAACACAACCCTAAGGAGCAGCTTTAATAAGAGGATAGGGTTTGTAGTTTAGCATTCAAGTTCTTCAACCAATATTTGAAACCACACCCAAAACTGATCAATGGAAAATTACAAGACAATTTGACTTACTTGGAGTAGAGGAGCCAAGAAATTTGGGATTTCGTTGAAGGCAATGAGAAAACTGGAGTATCAGCCCAATGCGCCGCGCACCAACCCAATGCGCCGCACCGTAAATAGCGCATTTTGCAGGAGGATTTTGGAGGCCTTCGTTGGAAATATTATTGAGTCTAATTTCCATCCAAACTGGAATTTTTCAATTTGGAGTTCATGTGCCCTGTTAAAAATCAAATCTCCCAAGACTGGTCAAAATGTGCAAGATGAGGCTGCCTCAAGGCAGAGTGTTGTTGCAGTCAACTTTTGAAGGTCTTTCTCAACTCCAAATTGAGCTCATGATAGCTCATTGGAAATATATTTGTGTCTAGTTATCATTTGATGCATCAAGAAATTCATTTGGCCAACCATGCTAGGAGAAATATTGATTTTCCCAAGGTCACTTCAGAGGTGCATCAATTCTCCCGACGCGATTGTATTTTTGACATTTCTCTAAAACCATGACACCTGTGTAAAAAGTGAAGGAGGTTTTTATTCCTTGGCCTATTTTGGACAAAAAATGCTCTCATTTTTCCAAAATTAATCTTTTATTGCTTAGAAACATCATTGGAGTAAAACCTATCCCGATGGTTGGAACAAGGGATTTGTCGAAATGAAGCGAAATGAAGGGGATAAGGGGCTTATAAATTCTTGAGAAAATTTTGGGAAGTAGGGAGGGATGTTAGGAAGTAGGGGAAAGTGGAATTTCAGGGATTGAGTGAGGGGAAAGGGTCCAAAAGGGCAAAACACAGGCCTAGCCTAGAAAATTTCCAAGTTGTAGCAAGAAACTAGGGTTTGTGCGAAAATGAGGAATTTGGGGGATCTCAGTGATGGGAAGTGTTTAATAAGGTACATTAAGGATAGGGGAAGGTGTATGAACATCAGGATACGAGTTTTGAAGATGATTTGACCATCCAAGAGAAATTACCTCCAAAACCCTAGGAGAGGGAAATGGACCTTACCTAGGCACAACTGAAGCATGAACAAGGTGTAAAATGATCCATTGGAACCTGACATGATGATGAAAACCATCTGAATGATGGTAAACTCAGCTGAATGGTGACATGGACCGACATTTGGACAACTTTGACAAGAGTAAAAGCAAACCCTAGACCTAATACCTTGTGACCAAATTTTGCTTGAAGACTCACTGAAATGACAAAATTTGACCTTGAAACCTTAAAATCACTTTGAAAGAGCATGTTTGATCACTGGAAGAAGGCTGCAAAGACTGACACTAACAGAACATATTTGCGGTCTTTTTAGCCGTAACACGTTTCCTACATGGCATAAACACAATATTATAGGAATTTTTAGGTCTAAAATGAACCTCCTAAGGAAATTATAAAATAATAGCGGAAATAATAAAATAAAATCATCATCAAAGTTTAGAGGGAAAAAAGAAAATCTACATTTTCAACTCGTATTTTCAGCTTATCTCCATATGGGTTTACTCAAATTTTGAGTGGGAGCACAAGTTTGATGCTTAATTTGATTCCTCATCGAAAGAGTACGCATGTTGTATATTTTCGAAGGACCCTGCTACACGAAAAATGAAAAATACATGAAAATGTGACTGCAATCACGTTTTTTCATGTATTTCTCATTTTTCATGTAGCAGGGTCCATAAAAAGTATGAAACATGGGTACTCCTTGGATGAGGAATTAAATTTTGCATCAAATTGAATACTCCCACTCGAAAATATGAGTTGGAAAAATAGTTATATTATTTTATTATTTTTCAATTATTTTACTTTTTTAATCCAAAAATGGTGAATCATCCCTCATGGTTGACATCATCATATTGAATACTATTGGTTTTTATAAAGTTAATTTTGGTTGTAAATTTTTCTTAGGAGGCCCATTTAGACCTCAAAATTTCTCTAATGCACATTTTTCTTAAACGATCTGCGAAAACATATAGATAATCATGACCTTTCCTATACATTAGTAATCCTCCAACAAAATCCATATAAATACTTTCCCAATGACGAGAAGGAATAGGAAGTGGAGTGTACAAACCCAATTTCCTATTGCTTGGTTTTCTAGTAGCACACATGGAACATCCTTTAAAATATATTGAAACAATTTCATCAGGCGAGGCCAATAACAATACCTATGAATTTGAGTAATTGTTTTGCCTACACCAAAGTGACCAACAATAAGAGAAGTGTGGGTTTCCCTTATAAAATTGACTCTTTCACCCTGTGGAACACATAACTTGCCAAGATGATACACCAACTTGTTATGAACATGATAATCAAACTCTTCAACATGATTTCCTTGACTCAAAGTTGCATAAACATCTTTAAAATCTTCATATTGAGCATATTGTTCAATATAAATTTTATGCATGATTGAGTTATGCTTAAGAATAGCAGATGCATTAACAATACGCCTTGAAAAATATCTGCAACTTTGTTGTATATACCTTTCTTATACCTGATTACCAAATGAAATTTCCATAGGGATCCCATCCACCAAAAATGTCTAGCTTGTTGTAGCTTGGTTTGCGATTGTAAATATTGCAAAGGTTTATGGTCAATATGAATAATCATTTCTTTACCTATCAAACAATGCTTCCATTTCTTCATGCTTTGTACGAAAGAATACAACTCTTTATCATAAGTTGGATAGTTAATTACTACAATGGTAAAGGTTTCAAAATGATAAAAAAATGGCTTACTACGTTGCATCGAAACTGATCCCATATAATATTCGCTTGCATAAATTTGAATCTTAAATGACTACTTAAGATATGGAAGTGCTAGAACTGGTGTTGTACTGATTTTATCTTTCAAAGTGTCGAATGATTTATGTTGCTTGCCTCCCTACTAAAATTTCCGTTTCACACTTGTCAAATCATGTAATGGTGCTGCAATGAGTGAGAAGTTAGCGATCAATATTCTCCAATATTGCGTTGCTCCCAAAAAGCTCATAATTTCTGTTACATTATTTGGTTTAGGCCAATTCACAATGACATCAAATTTTGAGGGATCAATCTTCAATTTGCCCCCTCCTACAATATGATCTAAATAAACCACTGAGGTTTTCCCAAATTCACATTTATACATATTCAAATACAAATTTTCCTTTTTCAAGGCATCTAAAACTTGTTTCACATGCTTGACATGATCTTCACATATCTTACTGAAAATTAGAATATCACCTAAGTAGACTATGACAAAATCATCAAGGAATAGTCGCAACACATCATCCATATTGTTGTCTAGATCTTCAAGAATCCTGTGTATAATTTTCGAAACGCCCAATTCATAATTCATAATGCCTAACACATCATTCATAATTCTCATGAATGTCACAGTTGCATTGCAAAGCCCAAATGACATAACTAACCATTCAAACAAATCTTGTTTTGTCTTGAAAGAAGGTTTCCAAATATCATCTTCAACAATACTTATTTGATGACAAGCACTTCTCAAATGTAACTTAGTAAGGTAAAAAACTTCCTTTAACTAATCTAGAAAATCATCAATGTGAGGAAGAGGATAGAAATTCTTTACCATGATCTTGTTCAAAGCTCGAAAATCCACACACATGCGCCATATACCATCTTTATTTGGAACCAAGACAATAGGAGACTCACAAGGCGATGTGTTGGGCATGATGAGCCCTTTGTAAAGTATCTCATGAATTTTATTCTTGATCTCTTCATTCTCCAAAATTGACATTCTATGCATGCCTATATTTTGAAGTGGTGCATCCTACTGCAAATGAATCTTAGGTTGGATTCCTCTTTTAGGAGGCAACCCTTCAGGTTCCTAAAAAATATTTTCATAAGTGTTAACAACTTAAACCAATTCATGCTTGATTTTAGAATCACATCCCATGACAACTTCAAATTAAGCAGTATTTTTAACTTTAATCATCAACAACACAAAATTATTACTAGCATTTACCCGCCTGTTCATCTGACCAACACTAAAAAGAGATAAGTTCATCTTCTTATGATGTGCTCTAACAATATACTTAACTCCATCTTTAAAAATATGTTATATATTCTCATGATGATAGAATATGGAATTTCGGTCATACAAGTATGGACTCCTAAAAATAATTCCTCAAATATCAAGTGCTACAACATCAAGGTCTACCTCATCTATAAAGTTAGAAGTGATGGCGAATTTGAGTTTACATTTTATTTTCACTTGTAATTTGGCATTATCGCATACTCAATCCAAAGGGAAAGGTTTAGTATGAGGTGTAGTTTCTAGATTTTGTTTCTTGAAAATTGCTTCAGAGATAAGAATGAGTTGGGATCTAATATCATATATTGTATCAACTTTTGTATGTTTTGTAATGACCTAAATATGAAAAATATCCCTTCTTTCTTTATCATTTTGAGATTTTATAGTCTTACTAGAATAACTAGTACTTTCATTAGAAGCTATGTCTTTCATTTCCATGGCTGTGATTTTGGTTTCATCACCTGAATAAGATCCTATAGCTTGTTGAATTGTAGCAGTAGTCTTTTGCTTCCCCTTGTTATATAAATTATTTGGTCTCATTTCTGGATTTAACTTCCATTAATGGTATTCATCATGGCCTTCTTTTGAACAATTTTTACAAACAAGTTTCTCTCCCTCTTTCTTGAAAATAGAATTATTTTTTCCTTTTCCTTTAAACTCCCCCTTTCCTTTGTCTCCAGATTTGAAAGATTTCTTGCTAGTCTTTTAAGGAACATTCTTGCCTCTTGATTCTAACTGATTTTCCTAAACACATACTTCATCTAGATTGGTGGGAATAAATATAAGTATAGTATGTCTAAAATAAATATATAATCCACCTATGTTTTCAAGAGAGTATCTTGTGAAGAAAAATCAACACCCAAGATTAAAGCTCTTCTTCTAAATTATTGTGTGTAACTTTTGACACTGGCCTTTAGCTTGTCTAAAAAATTTCCAATCCATTTTTTTTTAATGTAAGCTAATGGATAAATTTTCCTTCCCAATGTAGCGATAAAATCATTCCAAGAAGAAATAATTTTACCACTTTTCTTCAAATATTCTTGAGTTATGGCCTCCCACCAGATGAGGGTTTCACTTTCCAAACGAAGAGAATCAGGATGGATCTTTGTAACATCACCATCAATCTTTTGAATCCTACAATAGACTTAAATTTGATGAACCCAATTATCCAACTTTTAAGCATTTACTTCCCCATTGTACATAGGAAATTAAAACTTGACATCAAGCTTAATCAAAGGAGACTCAGCATTTCCTTTTGGAGATGAAGGAGGAGTAGTTCTATCAGATGAAGGACATGAAGAAGGAACTAAGGATGGAGGTGTAGATAGAGGTGAAGGAGGAGGTGGAGGTGGAGGCTTTCTCCCATCACCACCATTACCTTTTGGATGATTTTAACTTTCTCCTTGAAATATTGTTGTTCTCTCATTGTAAAACACGTTCACCATATCACACATATCATAGAAAACCTTTCTAAAATATCTCTCATCCTCAAACATTAGCTTATTTCCTTCTTCATGTGCCATGACTGGTGGAGTTTGTGACCTCCTTGAACCAATTTGAGGGTTTGGTTCTTCAAACACTCCCTCTCCTCTTCTTAATTTATACCTCTTAATCATTCAATAAAACACTTGCAAAAACTGTCAAACCTTCAAAACATCCATGCTATGATACCAAACTGATCTGAAATTAAAATTGAAGGTTTCGTGTAAAAAAATTTCAAGTTATTTTACGTCTTATTGGTAATGGATCGATATTGCAAAATCACATAAACTTAGTAAATTTAGTTAAGTTTTTCATATTTTAACTGTGAAACATAGACAACTAGCAGCATAAAAAACAACAATTTGATGACGGAGTTCACCCCCTAGGGTACATCTCCATGTCCATATTCCTATGTTGGCGCTTTAAATTATATGCTCAAATGTCAAATTACATCAACATACAATGCTGAAATGGAAAAAATAAAACTGCAATTGTGTCTAGAACACCGAAAAACCTTTTTGTAGGGTCTTCTTGGGCTCAAAAATACTAAAAAATGGCCAATTTAGGCCTCCTTCTTTTCCCTGCTAATTATTTTGCAAAACCGACCTTCTTTCAAAACTGGAAACGCATTTTTCTTTGGCAGCCTTGCACAACAAAAATTTTGCGCAGGTTTGGCCACAAATCCTGCCATGTCAAGTGCATTTTATCAGACAATTAATTTGACAGTCACACCCTATTTCTCCTCCTCCTGGTTGGTCGTATGGTGCCATATGACTAAGGAGCATCGTCCAGAGGCTACATGCCTCACCAACCTCGCTCTCAGTCTTGTGAGGTGTCATATGGCCGCAAGTTGGGCATGACATGCCCTCCCCTCCCCAGAATACGAATGTGGTTACATTGGATACAATGAAACCTGGGGTTGGGCGTTACTCGTCACCCCTTCCGAAATTCACCATGGTTACATGTTACCATATGACTAGGGCTTAGATGGTCGGGCGAGCATGCCGACCTGACCCTCCCCCAAATGGTAGAACTGTTACATAATAAATATATGTGACCCACCACATATAACAAGAAATAACACATGGTGTAGTGGTAACGCAAAGGTTTTGCTTCTAGAGGTTACAAGGTCGAATCACGCCGAGGTCGGTCGATCCATAACCAAATATTTTGCACAAAATTTAAGGGCCATGTGGTTCCCTCTGATTGACCCAAACCAAAACCTATCAACCAATAAAAACACACCAACTTCCCGTGTATGATCATTCCACATGTCCTCACAGGATTGTCCCGTCTAACCACCGTACTGTCCAATCAACCTACTGACATCAGTGCCACGTCAGTGTACAATCTTCCCACTTAAACCTGCAAGTTGACTTTTGTTGCTATCACAAGAGGGCTTTGCTACAGTTGTGATATAAAATACACTAAAGGTCATAAGTGTGCTGAGAAGAAATTATTTTACATAGATTGTGAAGATGGACGACTTGAAGAAAGGCGTGGAAGCTAAGATGGATGGCGTGGAAGCTAAGATGGTTGGCGTGGAAGCTAAGATGGATGGCATGGAAGCTGGCATGGAAGCTAAGATGGATGATCTAAAATCAAACATGGAAGGTTTGACAAAGTTGATACAAGAAATGTTTCCTAATGGTGAAAAGATAGTAGAAGAACCTCATGATGAGAAAAAAATAAATGTTAATCGTGATTTCATAAACTCTAATGTTGGCTAGAAGAACCACCATGTTCCAAAAATGGATATGAGGAAGTTTGATGGAAAGGATCCTGTAACATGGATACTACAGATGGAGCAATATTTTGATCTCCATAATATGCAAAACACACAAAAGGTACACATTGCAACTTTACATTTAGAACAAAATACATTTGTATGGTATCGATGGCTTTGCTCCCGTAAAAAAATTGTCACTTGGTCAATTTTTACGGAGGAAATGATAGCACATTATGAGGATACAAAGAGCAACACCTTCTTTAGCCAATTGATAAATCTCAAACAAAAGGGTTTAGTGGGCCAGCACATTGAGGACTTCCAAAAATTGAATATAAGGGTAACTGATATTCCAGAGGAACACAGGATTGATCTCTTCATAGGCACTTTAAAGGATAACATTCAACATGAAGTTCACGTTCTGGAACCTGATTCATTGGAGAAGGCATTCAGGTTGGCAAGAAAAGTTGAATGTAAAATTATGGAAACAAGGAAGCCTACCACTCAATTCTATAAAGAAGGAAGTGTGGCTACGCCTAGATTTCCACAACCTACAAGGTTGACACCACAACAATTGGAAGAAAAAAGAGCAAAAGGGCCACAATGTAATCCTAGCCGACCTAACAATAATAATTTAAGGGCACAATAATAACCAAATGGGGGTTACAAGGGTACAATAATAACAATAAGGGGGGCTACACTAACATAATAAGGGGCTACACTATTAATATATGGACTTAACATGCCCCTCTCCTTCAAACAAGTGTTGTCCTCAACGCTTGATTATTTCTTGATGCTTCTGTATAAAATTCTCATCCTCCCATGTGAAATATTCTACAGGAAAGTTCTTCCACTTGCTGAGATACCTTGAAATTGATCGTACTTGTCGAGTTCTTGTTTTGTGACTTCTTCAGAACTTCTTTCGATGTGATGTTGATATTCCTGTTGTTTCATTAGATTCTGCACCAAAGTTAGTTTATCCTTTGAGAGTTGGAGAACTTGTTGTTGATGCTCGATGTAATATTCCACTAATTTATCATCCATATTAGCTATTATTTTATCCTTCAAACCATCCAAACTAGCCTCCATTTCTTCTTTTAAACCATCTATGTCAGCTTCGGTTGCTCTTCGTAAGATCGAAATTTGTTGCACTTGGTACCGTAATTTTGATATCTCATACTGCAATTCTTCCACTTCATGCATCATAGTATAGATTTCTGAGGTATTAATGGGTGTTGAATTCTTTTTAGGAGGAATTTCAGAACACAATACTAAAATATATGCTCAATAGGC
Organism: Pinus albicaulis; assembly: GCA_034641835.2. Taxonomy (NCBI): domain Eukaryota; kingdom Viridiplantae; phylum Streptophyta; class Pinopsida; order Pinales; family Pinaceae; genus Pinus; species Pinus albicaulis. The sequence continues at coordinate 599,222,967 of CM076582.1, forward strand.
CCTTGGAATCACTTCAAATTGATTTTTCAAACAAGATTTATGCAATTCGGGAAAAACAATACACACCTTTTTCTTGCTTTTGAGGAGCTCGATATTGGAATTCGATTATCTATGTTATTGCAACTCTTCAATATCTGAAATTCAGCAACGAAATAGCTCTCTGAATTATCTTTTGAATGCCACAGGTCTGACCTGATTTGGATTCTCCAAGACAAAGTTGTGTCCAATCTCCCACAATGACCTAATTATGGAATAATTCAGTAGAGCGAACTTGTACGACTTGCCACGTGTCACTGTTTCGTTCTTTGTCTCTAAAATTGATATCCACGAAACTACAGTCTGTGTGATTGCGACCACTTTTTATGGCACTCCAATCTGATGCCCAGAGAGAGATTTATTGAACTTTTCCCACGATCACCTCTTTGAGATAAAATTCAGGAGCCTGAAAAAGCACTACCTTCCACAGATCATATCTCCAAAAATATTCCGAACCAAGCTCTGAAATTTTTTGAAGAATTTCCTCAGGATTTCAGCTTCGCACCATATGAATTTCAGATTCTAAAACTTTGTAGAAAAAACGTTATAGCGCAAATTCCACGATGACCTGTTTAGGAGCCTGAACAAATACCTAACTTCCACATATCATATCTCCGAAAATATTGTGAACCAAGCTCTGAAATTTTTATACAAACTTCCTAAAGATTTCAGCTTCGCACCCTAAAAATTTCAGCTTCTGAAACTGCGTAGAAAAAAAGTTATAGCGAAAATTCCACGATGACCTGTTTGGAGCAGCGAAACCCTAGAATCCAAAGCTCATGGTCAAACCATGTGTAACTGCCCCAACAGAGGACAAAATAGGATGAGCAATTACAATGAGCTACTTTTAGTGGGAAATCAAACACATTCATAATAAACAAAATAATTTAGATAGATACAATTCACAAAACCTCCTTTTTATATATATGAGTCCATGGGGCCATAATGTAATCCTAGTGGGCCACAATGTAATCCTAGCCGACCTAAAAATAATAATTTAAGGGCACAATAATAACCAAATGGGGGTTACAAGGGTACAATAATAACAATAAGGGGGGCTACACTAACATAATAAGGGGCTACACTATTAATATAGGGACTTAACAAATTTTTAGTTGTTTTTCAAAAAGTCCAGAAAGCAATACCTTTCTCATACAATGTCAAATTGATGCAATTCAAGCTTCATTAGAATTATAATAATGATATATATGAATTGGTGCCACTTTCGAGAGATCTTGAGCAATTTTATTTTTGAGAATAGTTTTGATCCCCTAAATCAAGATGGAGGATGAAGAAGACAAGAAAAAGCTTAATGTTTTCAAGGGTCATATTTCTCTCTCTTTCTCTCTAGGGTTTGTGAAGATCCCATCTATAAGAAGCCAAAATTCTATAGTTGGGATCGAAGTTGCAGTAGCAGTGTAGCCATATCGAAGTACTAGAAGTTGTCTCAAGGAAGATCTTGTTGGGGGCTGACTTGTGTATTGGAGGGTTTCTTGGATTGGATATTTGGGTCTTGGAAGTTTCTTTTGTAAGAAGATTCTGTTATCACTCCCATAAAATTCCCAAGGTTGAGAGTGGGATTGAAGGAAGGTAACCAGAAACTAGGCTTTAGGTCAGGTTGCTAGCCCTACTAGGACCAGAGAGGCTCTCTCAATGTCACTTTGCAATCAATTAAATGACTGAATATTTAATGATCTTAGGCTAGGTATATAATCTCAGTAAATAGGGTTTTTTTTTTTAATGTTTGTGTGCTGGATAGGAATGACAGTAAGGAGACTAGGTCTAGAGTTTAAGGTCTGAATTCAAGATCAGTTTGCAGAGAATATGGATGAGACCAGGTAAGTAGCTTGAAAGCATGTTTAGTTTGTCATTGTGTATATGATTAAATGATATAAAATCTGAATGAGCACTGAGGTGAATTTATTCATTTAGAAGAACATAGACATATAATGTAAATCTTGTTAAGACATAGCATGAAAAGGCATGATTTATGCTTATAGACTAACAAGATAAATACATAGAAGAATGTATATGAAAGATGAAAACATATCATTAAACATGATAAAATAAACATACAGATAAAGAACAATTTCTCCAAGGCATACCACAGGATTCTCAACACAATTTCTGCAACATTGTCTTTGATTTCTTTCCAAAAGGCTTGTATAATAGCTCCACTACAAAAAACAACTATCCAACCCAAGAAAATACTAAAGTGGGTATAATTATAGAAAATATGAACAATGACACCTCATAGGGTTGAAATCCCATCCAAAATGAATCATAATTATATGAGATGAGTCACTTCCTATAATTTAGGGAGGTTAGAAACCATTCTCTCAAACTCAGCTAATGACTAAGAGTGTGTGTCCCCCACATTAAATTACATCTTTCCTCATAATAAGAGGCAAAAACAAACTCAATAAATCCAATGAAAGCTCAAAGGACAACAAAAACTCTAAAATCAAACTTTTTCTGGGCTTGACAAGTGTCCTAAGGAATCCTATGTAGATGTGTAACACTTTTTTATAGATGCATAAAACCTTTTTACAGATGCGTAACACCTTTTTGCAGCTGATTTTGAGGGAATTTTAGGACTCCAAATCTAAATATAGAAGATATTTCAATTAGCTCTATCTGTCTAGTTTCCATAACATCTTGAATTTTGAAAAATGACCCATGGGAAGGCCTCCAAAAGTTGATTCTCCCAATCTAACTCCATATGTGTAGCGCCTGGTCAAAAATACTGGAGGAAGCATAAAAAACGGGTGGGTTTTTAGATTTTTCTTCCAAAATAGAGATTTTCATGCAAAAAGGGTTCTTGATCTATAATGTACTCATCAAAATGAATCCAACGATGTAAGTCATTCATCATTTAGGTGCCCTAGGAAAAAGCGTAACACCTTGGTTCTACGCATCTCTGGAGGCTGAATTTCCAATTTAGTGCAAAAATCACCAAAAATGAAAAAATGCTCAAAATTGGCCAAAATTTCTTCTATAATACCTATGGAGGATGAGATAAACAACCATATATTCCTAAACAAGGAGGTCTAATTTTTCATTCTCCTTAAGCTTCATTTGAGCCTCTTTGAGAAAATTTTTCACTTGTTTGAGCCTGATTTGTGAGATTTTGTTCTTGGCACAATAATGATTGGCCATATGCCTCTGGAGCTTATTGTTCTCCATGTATTTATTCAACAAATTCTCAAGGTTCCCATTGAAACTATCAAGCCAATACTCTCTATCTTGGTTGATTTCATCAAGAATGAGCTCATCAAAGGTCTGCCAACGTGGTTTAGGAGCTGTTGATTCTCTTTCTCTCTGAAGCTTTTTTTTAGGCCCATTTTCCTTGGTTTTATTATTTTTGTTTCAACCTCTCCATCCTCCATCTCGTCATCATCTGCAATCTCTTTTCCATTTCCTTTATCTGCATCAACATGTACCTTAGGTTTGTCTTGGAGGAGTGATTTTACCTTTAGCTGAAAATTATCTTCTTGTAGGAATGTGATCCAAGAATTTGCAATGGAGAAAATATCCCTCAACTATGCTATTTACTCATCCTCTTCCTTTATGATCTCCTCAAATGATTTATCCTAAAAAATTTCTGCTATGTCAACATCTAGGAGCGCTTGTTCATCATGTTGGTGCAATGTTGATTCAATCTGATGCATGAGTGGTTGCTCCTCTATTTCTCTTTGCTCAGCTATAATATCAAGTGTAGATACGCTTTTGATGGATTTGGGAGTAAATAACCGCCTCTTTCCCTTATCATAGGTGTGATGTACCTCAAAAACCCTAGAAGCCTTTGAAATATGAGTTTTCATGCTGGAAGAGCCAACCTCCATTGGTTGTGTTGATATTGGTGATGATGGTGTGGTATGCCTGACAAGAGGACTAATGGTGGGTGTTGCTGCTAATTTCTCCATGAAGGTTTCCCAAGTCATGTTAATGGCTGAGAGATGATGAAAAATGATGAGTTTGACTAGACCATGGTGGAATAGACTTGGATAGTGATCTTTGTTTCTTCTCTGAACCTTATCAGTCATTCTAAGAAAAATTTTGTACAAGTAATGTGGCAAGTCAAGTGGTTTAGTAGAGGTAAAGTGCATCAATAATCTAATATGGTACCTATACAACCTGTATAATCTCCCTTCACATGTAAATATTTCATAATTAACCTCATTAAAAAAGCATATTTTTCAAGGAGGTGCCTGAAAGGGAAAATGTACTCAAGGTTCTCTCTAGCATGAGGTTTCAGGAACAATTTGTAGTCTTCAAGGTCTATGTCCATGCCCTTAAACCACTTTTGTCCATGACTAGGTATACTTGTTGCTAAATAAATCACATCTACTGATAATTTGAACTCTACACCTACAATTATGGACTTTCCCATACTGAAAATAGTGGCAAATAAGCTTTTCAATTGGAGATGACAACCTTCTTCCATGATTTTCTCACATAAACTCAAGCATCCAGTCCTATCAAAGGATATTTTGGGAAAAGGTGAGGCATTGACTTCTTGCAAGGTGGATGGCTCAAATCTGATGTGGCACCCTTCTTTGTGGATTTTCTTCTCACTCTCCACAATATCTATCAGAAGGATAAACCCTAAGTGTTTAGGATGTAATGGGTATGTGTAGTGAATATGGAAAAACATAGGACATGGATAGGGTAGGTTTGGAGGGTGAGATGAAGGGTAATGAAGCTAAGATAAATTCCCAAAAAAATTCAGGAGGTAGGGTTGTATGTTAGCTTCAGATTATAAGTGAAATTTGGTGAAGTGGGTATAATGGAGGTGGCTAAATTAGGAAAACACAAGAATTTCATGTTTTTCCAATGGAAAAGTAGTAAGAAATTAGGTTTGATGGAAATGATGCTTAGGGAGGGTATAGAAGGTGGGGAATGATAGAGTATGGTCTTGGGAATGTGCATGAGAGTATTAGATGGTAGGGTTAGGGTTTAATCCACTAAAATCACTTAATGATAGGAAAAAGTGAAAACGTAGTAGGAAAGAAGCTAACAAGAAAATCAATATTGTGCTTGATAAATTGAATTAAGTAGGATATGAGGTGCTAAATTACTGTTGAAGAAGCTTTAAAAACTCATGGCAATGATCCTAGAACTTGGATGAGTGATTTAGGAAAAAAATACCAAAAACGTAACACTCTTCCAGATGCATAACAAATCCTTCTAGATGCGTAACACAACCTTCCATATGTGTAACAAAACCCTTCAGATGCGTAACAAGGGTGTTTTTGGAGAAAATTCCTTGATTTTCTTTGAACCCTTGACAATTATGGAGCAAGCTGAAAGTAAGAGAGGAGCTCTACCAATCATGAAAAGACAAAATGAGTTGAAAAAACCTTCTTTTTCCTCTTTATAACATCTTGAAATGACTTTTTGTCTTTTAGTGAAACCAAAAACTTTGAGGGTAGTTTTTCCTTTTTGGAACAATTTGACAATGAAACAAGTTTTGAAATAAGAAAAATTGTCTTACTTTATTCCCTTAACTATGCTAACTCCATTTAAAATATTGATATGATGAAAATGAAGCCTTGTTCACCCTTTTTGGTGACATATTTGAACTTTTCAGTGGAAAAACAAGGACACCTAAACAATAGACCTAGATGGAGATGGAGTGACTAAATGAAAATGATTGACATGACCTTTGAGATTATGATGGCCATGGATGAAGTGAGGGGAGAAAAATTTCTGACCTAGACCATATGAAATGACCAAAATTTATTTTAAAACTTGTTTGAAAAGACAAATTTTTTGACCTAGGACTACTAGAAAATAAACTGAAAGAGAATGTTTGATCACTGAACAATTGACAATAAAATTGGCTCCAGCTGGGGATGTGAGCTCCTTTAGGAGGTGTCAAGAAAACCATAGGGCAAGTAGCCTCATCTATTGGGCAATGGAGTCACTGCATCTAAAATCCTCAAACTAACTCAAATGAAACTGAAATTTGAACTATGCATCATCAATTGCAAACTCTATTGGAAACTGACACCAAAAAATATGCTCAAAATGTTGAGCTTATTCATTAAATGATCCATAAATCACTTGATCAAGTGAAGTCGAAGATTCAATGTAACCAATCAAGTAAATGACTACCTGACCCGTGTTTGTATTCATCTCCACCAGGCATAAAGAAATATTGAGTAAATGGCAACTCAAAATGAAATCTGAGCCCAAAACCCGTGTTGGTGAACAAAACAAACTCCAACTTTTCTAATGCTTGGAAAAGGCTGCCCAAGGGGTCTTGAAAATCATGAAACATTACCTCTTATTGATAAAAAAAAATAAGGGATATGATTTCAGATATAATGGATGATTTTTCTTCTTCATTTGGTTTATCCTTCTTAAATAAAAATGCAGCAATGTTATCTTCCATGTCATCCATATCAGAGACACGATTTGTATGTTCTTGCAGATCTTCAATTGAGGTAGCCAAATCAGTATCAACACAAATAATTACAAGTGTATTTTCATGTATATCAGAAATAGAATTGTATTGGCTTTGAAAAAATTCTATATCTTGATCATTTGAAGGCTACTGAACATGTTCATCAAACTCAAGACAACAAACCTGTTGTACACTTTTTTTGACTTCAACGGATAAATCATGACTCTCTAGAATCTCTATATAAGAAAACTCAAAATTTTGTTTTGCAAATATTTCTTCCTGAATAAAAAACTCAAAAGAGGAAAGGGATGAAGGGTAGTTGGATGGAACATCTTCATATATAGCTTGATTGCTTGAAAATTGCTGCAAATTATCATCAACTTCGAAATATGGAAGATTAATATCATCCTTTGAAGAATTCTTCTCAAGTTCACTGTCACCCATGGTAGAATCCATGATCTTCTCATGGCGGTGAAAATGGTTTTCATTCATAGCATCTAAGAGTTCATCATACATAAAATCTTCATCGCCATAAGAACTTTCTAGCTTTTGAATAAAATTCTCAAAGTGATCACAACAATCCTCAATCAAAAGCAAATAAGGATATCGAGTGAAAATCCTTGAGAGAATAAATACAAGCATGAGGAAACATTTCATACCAAAACCATGATTTTTCTTCTAATGTGATCATTAACATCTTCATTAAACAAACTTCATGAAAATTAATGTTAAGCTTACGCATATGCATATGAAATCTTATTAAATGAAGTGTAGCATTATCACCTTTTGCATCTCTGAATTTTGGCAAGTATGTTTTCCAATATACCCTTGGCACGCGATTTGGAAAGTCTGGAACATGACCTCGATGCATAGGAGAATACCTTCTAGCAGTTGAATCCATCTTTAAAACAGTGAAGTCACCAAAAAGTTCTTCAATATACTGGTTTTTGAACAATGGAGTCGTCGTGAAAACTCTAAGCTTCTGGATTCTTCGACACTGGAGTCACCAGGTGAAAGATGCACAACCTTTTTGCGCCTAACCACTATTCACCATCAACAATCAGAGCTAATATTTGTCGTTCTTCATGAGAAATATTTAATCTTTGCTCCCTGACAATGGCGCCAAAAATGTTATCACTCCCCCCAAATTCCCAAGGATGATAGTGGGATTGAAGGAAGGTAACCACAGACCAGGCTTTAGGTCAGGTAGCTAGCCCTACTAGGACTAGAAAGGGCTCTCTCAATGTCGCTTTGCAGTCAATTAAATGATTGAATATTTAATGATCTTAGGCTAGGTATATAAGCTCAGTAAATATGGTTTTTTTTTTTATGTTTGTGTGCTAGATAGGAATGATAGTAAGGAGATTAGGTCTAGGGTTTAAGGTTTGAATTAAAGATAAATTTTCAAAGAATATGGATGAGGCCAGGTAGGTAGCTTGAAAGCATGTTTAATTTTTCATTGTGTATAGGATGAAATGATAGAAAATTTGAATGAGCACTGAGGTGAATTCATTCATTTAGAAGAACATAGACATATAATGTAAATCTTTTTAAGACTGATCATGAAAAGGCATGATTTCTTCTTATAAACTTACAAGATAAAAACATAGAAGCATGTATATTAAAGAGGAAAGAATATCATTCAACATGATAATATAAACATAGAGAAAAATAAAATATGCTCAAAGGCATACCACATGATTCTCAACAAAAAATTCTGCAACATTGTCTTCGATTTCATTCCAGAAGGCCTATACAATAGCTCCATTAAAAAAAAACAACTATCCAACCCAAGAAAAGACTAAAGTGGGTCTACTTATATAAAATATGAACAATGAAACCTCATATGGTAAAAAACCCATCCAAAATGAATCATAATTACATGATATGAATCACTTCCTCAAATTTAGGGAGGTTAGAAATCATTCCCTCAAATTCAGCTAATGACTAAGAGTGTGTGTCAGGCCACATTAAATTACATGTTTCCTCATGATAAGATGAAAAAAAAAACTCAATCACTCCAATGAAAACTCAAAGGACAACAAAACCTCGAAAAGTTGAATTTTTCTGGGCTTGACAAGTGTCCCGAGGAATCCTATGCAGATGCGTAACACCTTTTTATAGATGCGTAACACCTTTTTACAAATGTGTAACACCTTTTTGCAGTTGATTTTGAGGGAATTTTAGGACTCCAAAACCAATTCTGGAGGATAGCCCAACTAGTATTGTGTGTCTAGTTTTTAGAGCATCTTGATCTTGAAAAATTACCCATGGGAAGGCCTCCAAAACTTGGTTCTCCAAAGCTTACTCCAGATGCATAGTGCCTGGTAAAAAATACTGGTAGAAGCATAGAAAACTAGTGGTTTTTTGGTTTTTTCTTCCAAACTAGAGCTTGTCATGCAAAAAGGGTTCCTGATATGTGATGTACTCATCAAAATTCATCCAACCATGTAATATATTTATCATTTAGGTGCCCTAGGAAAAAGCATAACACCTTGGTGCTATGCATCTGTGGAGGCTGAATTTCCAGTTTAGTGCAAAAATCACCAAAAATGAAAAAAGTGCTCAAAATTGGCCAAAATTTCTTCTATAAGACCTCTGGAGGATGTGCTAAACAACCATAGATACCTTAGCAAGGAGGTATAATTTTTATTTCTCCTTAAGCTTCATTGGAGCCTCTTTGAAATTCTTTTTCACTTGTTTGAGCCTGATTTGTGAGATTTTGTTCCTGGCGCAATAATGATTGGCCATATGCCTCTGGAGCTTATTGTTCTTCTTGGATTTATTCAACAACTTCTCAAGGTGCCCATTTACCCTATCAATCCAATACTCTTTATCTTGGTTTATTTAATCAAGAATGAGCTCATCAAAGGTCTACGAATGTGGTTTAGGAGTTGTTGATTCTCTTTCTCTCTGAAGCGCCTTTTTGAGGCCCGTTGTCCTTGGTTTTTTTTTTTTTTTTCAAACTATACATCCTCTAGCTCATCATCATCGAAAATATCTTTTACCTTGCCTTTATTTGCATCAACATGTACCTTATTTTTGTCTTGGAGGAGAAATTTTTCCTTTAGCTGAAAATTCTCTTGTTGTAGGAATGTGATTTGAGAATTTGCAATGGAGAAAATATCCATCAACTCCATTATTTCCTCATCCTTTTCCTTTATGATCTCCTTAAATGATTTATCATCAACTTGTTTTGCCATGTCAACATATAGGAGCACTTTTTCATCATGTTGGAGTGGTTTCTCCTCTATTTCTCTTTGCTCAGCTACAGTATCAAGTGTAGATACACTTTTGATTGATTTGGGATCAAATAACTGCCTCTTTCCCTTCTCATGGGGGTGAGTGACCTCAAAAAATATAAGATCCTTTGAAATATGAGTTTTCATGCTAGAAGAGCCAACCTCTAATGGCTATGTTGATACTGGTGGTGATGGTGTGCTATGCATGACAGGAGGACTAGTGGTGGATGCTGCTGCTACTTTCTCCATGAAGGTTTCCAAAGTCATGTTAATGGATGAGAAATGGTGCAAAAGGATGAGTTTTACTAGAACATGGTGGAATAGACTTGGATAGTGGTCTTTTTTTCTGCTCTGAATCTTCTCAGCCATTCTAAGAAAAATTATGTACAAGTAATGTGGCAAGTCAAGTGGTTTAGTAGAGGTAAAGTGCATCAATAATATGATATGGTACCTGTACAACCTAGAGAATCTCCCTTCACATGTGAAATATTTCATAATTAACCTCATAAAAGGAGCATATTTCTCAAGGAGGTGCCTGAAAGGGAAAATGTACTCAGGGTTCTCTCTAGCATGAGGTTTGAGGAACAATTTGTAATCTTCAAGATCTATCTCCATGCCCTTAAACTGATTTTTTCCATGAATAGGTATACTTGTTGCTGAAGAAATAAAATTTTTTGATAACTTGAACTCTACACCTGCAATGATCGCCTTTCAAATACTGAAACTAGTGGAAAATAATATTGTCAATTGGAGATGACAACTTTCTTCCATGATTTTCTCACATAATATCAAGCATCCAGTCCTCTCGAAGCATATTTTGGAAGGTGGAGGGATCAAAGCTGATGTGGCACCCTCATTTGTGGATTTTCTTCTCACTCTCCATAATATCTATCAGAAGGATAAACCATAGGTGTTTAGGATGTAGTGGGTATCTGCACTGAATCTGGAAAGATAGAGGACATGGATAGGGTAGGATTGGAGGGTGAGATGAAGGGTAATGAAGGCAAGATAAATTCTAAAAAAAAACAAGATGTAGGGTTGTATGTTAGCTTCAGAGTATAAGTGAAATTTGGTGAAGTGGGTATGACGGAGGTGGCTAAATTAGGAAAACACAAGAATTTCCTTTTTTTCCAATGGAAAAGTAGTAATAAATTAGGGTTTGATGGAAATGATGCTTAGGGAGGGTGTGGATGGTGGGGAATGATACATTATGGTCTGGGGAAGGTGTATAAGAGTATTAAATGGTAGGGTTAGGTTTTAATCCACTGAAATCACTTAATGATAGGAAAAAGTGAAAATGTAGTAGGAAAGGAGGTAAGCAAGAAAATAAATATCTTGCTTGATAAATTGACTTAAGGAGGATATGAGATGCTAAATTACTATTTGAGAAACTTTAAAAACTCATGGAAAGGATCCTAGAGCTTGGATGAGTGATTTAGGAGCAAATTCATAGGTGTTTTTGGAGAAAATTCCTTGATTTTCTTCGAACCCTTGAAAATTATGGAGCAAGATGAAGGTAAGAGAGGAGCTCTACGAATCATTAAAAGACAAAATGAGTTGAAAAAACTTTCTTTTTCCTCTTTATAACATCTTGAAATGACTTTTTGTCTTTTAGTGAAACCAAAAAAATTTGAGGACAATTTTTCCTTTTTAGAAAAATTTGACAATGAAACAGTTTTGAAATAAGACAAATTGTCTTACTTTATTCCCCTAACTATGCTAACTCCATTTAAAAGACTGATATGATGAAAATGAAGTCTCGTTCGCCCTTTCTGTTGACATATTTGAACTTTTCAATGGCAAAACAAGGACACCTAGACAACAAACCTAAATAGAGATGAAGTGACTGACCTAAGACTCTAAATGACAATGAGTGACATGACCTCTGAGATGATGATGGCCATGGTTGAAATGAGGGGAGAATAATTTCTAACCTAGACCATATGCAATGACAAAAACTTATTTGAAACGACAAAATTTTTGACGTAGGGCTACTAGAAAATAAACTGAAAGAGCATTTTTGATCACTGAACATATTGACACTAACAGATTCTAAACAAGAGAAGCATTTTTTGGGTTTTCCCCATTGAGGGTTGGAGCATATATCTTGTGTACTCAATCTCTTTATGATATTCTTGTTTTCGTAATTGATTGATGATCATAATTAAAGAAGTAACAAAATAAAATTTAACATCACAAGTAATTATCAATCTAATGAAAATAAATTATAATATTCAAGTCTCCATATTTTCCAACAAAGTGTACTTAAGAGATTTAATTTAAAATTATCGAATAGATTTCCATATTATACCCTTGTCACACTTCCTGTAGCTAACCTAGTGATTTTGGAAAGATTGCCTCTCTATCTCTTTCCATCTTTAACTCTTTTCCTAGTATAGTTTCTATACAATTCAAAATTATAATTAAAACATAAATAAGATAATATCACCTGTTGATCCATATCTTTTAACTTCAAGGATGCATACAAGATTTCATATAAAAGAGAATATTAACCAATTAAATTAACACATGAAAAAGAAGTGGAAATAATAAATAAAACATGAAATAAAATACACACAAACGATTTAATTACGGAATTCACCCAATGTGGGCTACTTCTCTAGGCCCTGCACAAAGTGGGGAGGCCTTCTTTCATTAAGTGGCATCAAAGAAATGAATTGCAATAAAATTTACAAAAATGACCCTTATACCTCCAATTTCGATGATGGCATGAAAATGGAAACATTGGCTGGAGAAACAGACTGCACGATTGGATTCCTAGTGCGAAAACATGCAAAAATGACTATAAAATTATCAAATTATGACACTGGAACCCCTTGCCCTCTAAGGGAATATTTTTAGAATCTTAGTAGATCCCTCACTCATGCTTCTGGCCCTCCTAACCGCTCAAGGTTCTGCACTCCGCTCCTCCATCGGTCCCATGGGAAAATGAATTGAGGTATTATATAAAAATCGTGGTGGAGCTACCAACGTTCAAGTTGTTTGCCTGTTGGTTGGTAGAATTATGTTAAGGCAGATGGTTATAAGTGGTCTCAAGGTCCAATCTGCATATGGTTCGACGACATTATTTTTAATACATGACATATTGTTTTATGGTTTTCAGCGTTATATTATAATTTGGTCTGACCCACTGGGGCTGGGTAGGTTCAAACCCCGTTGGCTCCACCATATACGTGGCTTGCATTGAGTCATCCTCTCGGTTGGGCAGGTTCGTCGGGGGTAGCATTCCCACCACATTTAAACATATTAAATATATGTATGTAATTTCCATTTGATTCCAACAGTATGGAAGGAAGTTTTATACCATAATTCAACTATAGCTAACCACTTGACCCATTATGTTTGCTTACCAGTTACAAAGAAATGAAGATATCCTTCCAAAAATTTGTTCACTATCTCAGTTTTCCCTTCAGATTCTGGATGATAAGATGATCTATGAGCTAATTGAGCACCAAGACAAGAAAATAATTTCGTCCAAAAAATTCTTGTGAAAATGGGATCTTTGTCGCATACAATAATCTTTGGCTTTCCATGTAGCTTTTGAATTGTTTCCATAAATGGAGTAGCAATTGTACCCACTTTAAATGGATGAGATAATGCACAAATGTGTGCATACTTGGTAAGTCTATCAACTACCACCATGATGACACTCTTCCTTCAGACTTTGGTAAACCTGTGATAAAATCCATTAAAACTTCCTCCCAACGTTGACTTGGAATGGATGAAGGTTGTAACAAACACGAGGTGTTAATTTTCTCAACTTTTTTTTTGTTGGAAAACCAAACATTCCACCACAAACTTTTGAAAATCAAATTTATGACCATGCCAAAACAATTCCTTCTTGACCTTGTGGTAGGTTTTTAAAAATCTTGAGTTCCTTCCTAATGGAGAGGTGTGCAATTCCAAAATAATCTTTTGTTTGATTTGGGAATTATTACAAAGATATAAGTGATCTTTGTAGCATAATCAATCATTTTTCCAGCTAAATGTATCAGATGTACTAGTATCTTGTAGTAAAATTTGAATGTGTGTCCACACATCTTCATCATTCTTGCATTCATCCCCTTTTTCAGTTATCCAATATGGTTGGATAATAGAAATGACACAAATAAATGCTTCCACATCCTCATCCTTTCTTGAGAGTGCATCTACAACAACATTTTTATTCCCTTTTTTGTAGATGGTTTTAAATTCATAACCTTGTTGAATGTTACAACAAGAAACAGTGAAAGTGGTATCTAGAAACACCATTCCTTGATCCTAGTGAAAATTAAGCACCTACACTAGGTGGGGCCCACACAGGCTATTTTTAGGTGGATGTCTATTTATAGATGCATGAGAAAATTCTATTTATAGATGAGGTTTATTTATAGATGTATGCGCAAGTTATATTTATAGATTATCCCTTAATTTAGATGGACATTAAACTATAATCTATTCTCAATGAGAGCTTGGAAATAGTTAACTAAAGTGGAAAATCAGTTAGCTAAGTGAATTTTGAGTTAAGTGGTTGGTTGGTGGGACATGCAGGTTGACTTGAGTTGTAACTGAGTGATTCAAGTTGTAACAGAGTTGGAAGAGTAGTTATGTGAGTTGTTATTTAGTTTAACTCAGTTCATTGAGTTAAACTTAGTTGTGCTAGTTGTAATTGAACATACACTAGTGAAAGATGAGTGAATTAATTAGTTAATTAATTCACAAGTAGTGTCTTACTTGCAACTGAAAAAATACAACAATTAACTACTTGCATGTCAGATCCAGTGGAGAGATAGGTGAAAGGGTGAGATGGACTATAAGTTGTGACTATAGTAATGCATTCAATGCATCTACACACACATTGGAGATGATTATGAGGATTGCACAGTAAAGGCAAGGTAAGTTTGAATTCATTCAGGGTTCTTCTTCAGCAGGGATTGCGCAGTGGAGGCAGGCTGTGAGGAGGATAGAAATTGGTGCATATATATGCAAATTACTGCATGACAGTGTGTGACGATTGTATATTGTACTGAGAGCTCTATGAGCTGAGCTTTGTATGAGATATATGATATTGTTACATGTTCCATTCATATACATAATATATGATAGTTGGGGTTTTTAGATTTAAGCTTTCCTGGTAAAACAACTTGTTATGAGTGATTGATTTTGCTTCATATGTGTTTTGTAAATGGCGATTTAATTTTCGCAAAGAATTAAGTGGAAGGATTATGTATTTAACATAAGATTAATTTGTTAGATCAGGAGAATTTGGTAATATACATGTTATTGTATTAAATTTCTACATGGTATCAGAGCAGTGTTAATAATTGGAGATTGCAATATTGAAGCGGTGTTGAGTTTTGTGCTAGTGGAACAATTCGAAATTGTTGCAAGAATTTATTGGTGCGACTGTTGAGTATACATTGAAATGGCTTTCAATAGGTTGCTTTTGGAGTATGCACTTGAGGTCAGCTCGAACTACATAGCCTGGAAGGACAGGATGGAGGCGGTTCTTGAAGATAATGGCTTGAAGGAGTTCATCGATAACGATGTTCCTAAGCCCACTTCGGCGGATGCTGCAGTACTTGATGCATGACAAAATAAAGTAGCAAGGGCGAGGAGGATTCCATTGGAAGGTGTGAAAGACCATATTGTGTAAAACCTTCATGGGAAAGCCACTCAATTTGCAATGTGGAAGGCTTTGACAGATCTTTTCCAAAGTAGCAGCAACCATAGGAAATTGGCGTTGAAGGATAAACTCAGAAAAATCAAGATGGAGAAGAACGACACTATTCCAGTATACTTGAAAAATTTTGTCCAATGCAGGGATGAGCTTGGGATTGTAGGAGTCAGTGTTTTGGATGATTACTTGGTGAGCTTGGCTCTCCTTGGGCTTCCAAAGAGTTGGCACAGTTATCAAGACTCTGTCAATGGACGGGAGAAACTGCTAGATTGGGAGCGACTGTGGTCGGATCTAGTGCAGGAAGAGATAAGGCGGACCACCAGGGATGGCTCTTTATCAAAGCATAATGATGAAGAGGATTTTCCTTAGGCTGCCAAGGTGAAGAAGAAGAAGGGGAAGAAATTCCATTCTAGATCTGAGGCTGGAGAATATGGCAAGGAGCACAACATGTCCAAAGTGAAGTGTTTTCACTGTCACGAGTTTGGACATATTGCCACAAATTGTCCACATAAGAAGAAGAACAAGATGGTTGCTGGAGCTGCAGCTGGTGAGGCCCTTGCCTCGCAATTTGAGCTTGACTTCTCATTGATCACATGCATGGTTTCTAGTGCATTGGGATCGGGGTGGTACTTTGATAGTGGTGCTTCCTTTCACATGACGGGAGATGAGAAATTGTTCAGTGACTTGGTGGAGAAAGATCTCCAAATGCATGTTGATTTCGGCGACGATGGGAAATACAGTGCGACCGACATTGGTACCATTACCTTTCAAAGGGTGTTAGGAAAACTCTTTTATTTAAAAGATGTTTTACATGTTCCAGGTTTAAAGAAGAATTTAATCTCAGTCACAATGTTAGAGGATAGAGGCTATGATGTTGTCTTTAGTGAAGGGAAATTTTTCCTGTGACAAAAAGCAATAGGGCAAGCCAAGAAGGTTGGGATTCGAGTTAAGAATCTCTACATACTTGAAGTAGATGGGATTTCTATGGAGCTTCCTACTATTGGAAAGTGTGAGGAAGACATGCAATTGAAGCTTGAGAGGGAGCAAGATTTTCATGCAGGTAAGAGTGAACCTTGGGATGTCGAGTAGCAACAAGATGAGGATCATGGAGTGGGAGCAACCACTCATGCAGAGAAATTTCGTGCCAGATGGGCAGAGGGAGTGCATGCAGCTATACCACTAGGTGAGAAGTAGGGCGACATGCATGAGTAATCCCAAGAAGATATTTCTGGGCAAGATTCATTGAGATGGTGTGGATCTCATGAATTGAACCTAGCTACGAGGAGCCCATAGAGAAGCAGTAGCATGATCACTTGGATTGATGCAGGCAGATCAAAGTGACAGTGTCGGATACTGGAGCGTGGTTCAGAGTTGACAGCAAGTGCATAGTGCATAGATGCATAGTTCAACAACGCAGTGGTTCCTGAAGACATGTGCATGAAATTAGAAAGTCGAAGAGGGTTTTGACAAATGCATTACATCGATTTAGTTGTTTGAGGCTATTCAGCTTTTGGCGTCAGACAAGAATGATGGTATTGATGCAATGGAGTTAAAAGATGATGTAAAGAAACCTTTCTTTTTGATAGTGAGTGCAAGTTTGAATGTTGTAAATAAGAAAACAAGTAAAAGTAAGAATCCTAAACAAGATCTCGATCCTAGAAAAAGTTAACTACCTAAACTGTGGTGGGCCCACACGTGCTATTTTTAGGTGTATGTCTATTTTTAGAATGGTGAGCATATTCTAAAATTAGCAGGAGGATGATTCTAGATGGTTGAGAAAATTATATCTTTAGATGAGTTTCTATTTTTAGTATATGGGCGAAGTATATTTATAGATCGCTAATCTAAAAATAGAATGCATGTCGATTATTATTAGCCCTTAATAATAATTAGATAATAAATAGTAACTTGTTCTCTTGGAGCACTATATTTCAGTGAACAGATGTGGCACATCAGTGGGCTGAAGGAATTACGCAATTCCTAGGGTGTTTGGTGACTCATGCACGGAGGACTTCATTATAACTGATAGTGGCAAGTTGTAACAGAGTTGGAAGAGTAGTTATGTGAGTTTTTATTTAGTTTAACTTAGTTCAGTGATTTAAACTCAGTTGTGCTATTTGTAACTAAACATACAGTAGTGAAAGATGATTGAATTAATCAGTTAATTAACTCACAAGTAGTGTCTTATTTGCAACTGAACAAATACAACAGTTAACTACTTGCATGTTAGATCTAGTGGAGACCTAGTGGAGAGATATGTGAAAGGGTGAGATGGACTATTAGTTGTGACTATAGTGATGCATTCAATGCATCTACATGCACATTGGAGATTCTTATAAGGATTGTGTAGTAAAGGCAAGGTAAGTTCGAATTCATTCAGGGTTCTTCTTCAGCAGGGATTGCGCAGTGGAGGCAAGAAATTGGTGCATAGATATGCAAATTTCTGCATGATAGTGTGTGACGATTGTATATTGTACTGAGAGCTCTATGAGTTGAGCTTTGTCTAAGATATATGAGATTGCTACATGTTCCATTGATATACATAATATATGATAGTTGAGGTTTTTAGCTTTAAGCTTTCTCGGTAAAACATCTTGTTATGTGTGATTGATTTTGCTTCATATGTGTTTTGCAATTGGCGATTTAATTTCCGCAAAGAATTAAGTGGAAGGATTATTTATTTAACATAAGATTAATTTGTTAGATCAGGAGAATCTGGTAATATACATGTTATTGCATTAAATTTCTACAAACCCAACATTTTTGTGAACCATTTTTGTTGCTCTTCTTAAGATAATATTTGTTCCAAAAAGTAATTAAGACTATCATGATCTATTTTTACCTTGAAGTGTCTTCCCATAAGGCAAGGTCGTCATTTCTTTAGTGCATGTAGTATTTCCAACATTTCCTTATCATAAATAGG
This sequence comes from Pinus albicaulis, assembly GCA_034641835.2. Classification (NCBI taxonomy): domain Eukaryota; kingdom Viridiplantae; phylum Streptophyta; class Pinopsida; order Pinales; family Pinaceae; genus Pinus; species Pinus albicaulis. Next base: position 599,241,260 of record CM076582.1, read on the forward strand.
TTTGTGTAAATACTTTCCTTTGATTGGAAGACTTTCAAAATAAATGGGTCTTCCTTGCGTTAAAACAATACCAATTCCATTTCCTGAGGCATCACATTCCACAATAAAGGATTTTCTGAATTCTGGTGTAGCTAAGACCGGTGCTTGGCACATTGCCTATTTAAGATGTTTAGATGCCTTAGTTACTTTTGGAGTCCAAGAAAATGCATATTTATTTAGTAATATTGTTATGGGTGCTACAATTCTCCCATAATTCTTAACAAACTTGTGATAATACCCTGTCAACCTGAGAAATCCTCGCATATGCTTTATGATTGTGAGGATTTTCCATTCCTTAATGGCTTTAATTTTGTTAGGGTCAACCTTAACACCATCATGAGATATAATGTGACCCAGATATTCCACCTCCTGTACTCCAAAGAAACATTTGGAGGATTTATCTTACAATTGTTTCTTGTCCAATAGTTTAAGCAGCCTCTCAACATGTTGAACATAATCCTTCCAAGACTTGTTGTATATTAGTATATCATCAAAAAATACTAACACAAATTTTCTAAGGAAGGGTTTGAAATAGATGATTTTGATGTTTGAACCTCTAGTGAGCATAATTATGCAATTATGCCTCGTTGTTCCTTATTTAGAAGCTTTTTCACGCCATTAGAGCTGATTATATTTCCCGGTTTCCCTGTAATACCCCTTAATTCAACTTCCTTTCCTTTCCAAAAAAAAAATTCAAGAAAAATTCTTGAAAATTAAAAGCTATCGTACCCAAATATTGTAACCATTGGACTCCAAGTAAAACATCAACACCACCCATTGGAATGAAGAGATTGGAATATTAAATATATATTCACCGATGGTTAGCTTGATAGTATGGCACTTTCCATAGCAATTTGCAATTCCTCCATTTGGAACCATCACTTGACACTCTGGTGATTGGTATAGGAAGCAATTCAATTCCTTGTCTATCTTACAATGAATAAAATTATGGGTACCACCCGAATCAATCAATACTATTAGATTTTTCTTCTTGATATGCCCTTATATCTTGAGATTTTGAGGAGTGGTAATTCCCACCAATACATTACAAGGTATGGTCAGATTCATTTCTTCTTTTTCTAGGGTTGGGTCTTGGTGTATATCCTCTTATTTTGAAGTTTCTTGTTCCTTTTCTTCCTCCTCTTCACAATCTATGTAAAATAATTTCTTCTCAACACACTTATGACCTTTAGTGTATTTTCTATCAAAGCTATAGCAAATCCCTTTTTCTCTTTTTCTTCAAATTATTGTGGTGTCAACCTTGTAGGTTGTGGAAGGCTATGAGCAACAACACACCCATATTTATATTTGTGAGTGGTAGGCTTCCTTGTTGCCATAATTTTTCTTTCATTTTTTATTGCCAACCTGAATGCCTTCTCTAATGAATTAGGTTCCCAAAGGTGGACCTCATGTTGGATATTATCCTTTAAAGTCCCTATGAAGACATCAATCCTATGCTCCTCTGGAAAATAATTTACCCTTATATTCAATTTTTGGAAGTATTCAATGTGCTCTGCCAATGAACCATTTTGTTTGAGATTTATCAAATTTCTAAAGAAGGTGTTGCTCTTTGTATCTTAATAATATGCTATCATTTCCTTCGTAAAAAATGACCAAGTGAAAAGTGGTTTATGAGAAAAAATCCATCGATACCATAGAAACTAATTGGGTTTTAAATATAAAGTTGCAATGTGTACATTTTGTGTGTGCTTCACATTATGGAGATCAAAATATTGCTCCATATATAGTATCCATGTTACCAGATCCTTGCCATCAAAATTCCTCATATCGATCTTTTGAATATGGTGGGTCTTCAATCTAATGTTAGAGTCTATGAAATCATGATTAAAATTTCTTTTTTTCTCATCGTGAGTTTCATCTAATACCTTTTCGCCATTAGGAAGCCTTTCTTGTAGCAACTTTGTCAAACCTTCCTTCAAACCTTCCATGTCTTATTTTAAACCATTCATGTCACGTTTTAAACCATCTATATCACCTTTTAAACCATCCATGTTTCCTTTTAAACCATCCATGTCATCTTCGTTTTCTATTTGTGAGAGCGAACTTTGTGGCACTTAGTCTCGTAATTTTGATATATCATGTTGCAATTCTTCCTCTTCATGCGTCATAGTAGAGATTTATGAGGGTTCAATGGGTGTAGAATTATTTTTTTTTGAGGAATTTGATAACCAAATATTGATATATATGCTTTAGTATTCCCTTTTAGTCCCTTCAAATTGATTTTTCAAACAAGAATTATGAAAAAATATAAAAATACACACCTTTTTCTTTCTTTTTAGGATCTCTATATGGAAACTATTGTATCTCTGTGATTTTTGATATCCAAGATCTGAAATTAATTCATGTAGTAGCCCTTTGAGTCTTCTTTCCAATGCCACAAGTAATTCTAAATTTGGATTATTCAAGATGAAGTTATTCCATATCTCCCACGATGTCATGATTATGGAATAATTCAATAGAGCGAAGTTGTAAGTGATGACACATGCCACTATTTAAACATTCAGCTCTAAAATTGATACAAGGAAAAACGCAGTCCATGAAATTTCGTCTACTTTTTACAAAATTCAAATCCGATGCCTGGAATTAAATTTATGAAGATTATCTCTTGGTCTCCTATTTGAGATGAATTTCTGGAGCCTACCAAAACCCTAGTTTCCTAAGATCATATCTATGAAACTATAGCAAACCAAGATATAAAATTTGTACATGAGGTTCACCAGTATTTCAAATCCACATGGCTTCAAATTCAACTTCTGAAGCTTCGTAGAAAAAAATTTATAGCAAAAATTCCAAGAATTCCTGTTTGAAGCAGCGAAACCCTAGAATCCAAAGCGCTGATACCAAATGTTATGAAACCAACTCACAAAATAGAAGAAAAGAAAGATAAATGACTTAAAAATTATCCTCTTCAAGGGGGAAACCTCCTTTACATTACATAAATGAGAAATTATTGGATGATTCAAATTGAAAATCTTCCTTTCTATATATAGGAGTCTAAGGGGTCACAATATAATGTAAGGGCACACCAATAACAACAATGGGATTTTATGGGGCACAATATTAACAATATGGTGACTAAATGGGTACAAAAATTACAATAAGGGGGTGACAATAACAATAAAAATAAGGGGATGCACTAATCTTATAGGGACCTAACATCCCTTCACCAATTTGTTGCCTCGTTAGTGACTGACACTTGGCCAAGTTTGACTAGAACTTTGAGCAATTATAACTTGAGCATATGAACTCGAACTTGAGTGTCGCTTACACCGTTGGAATCAAGGTGATGAGCACTATGATATGGTCCTAGTTTCACTTCCATCGATGGATTTTATTTTTGAGCTATTTTCAAGGCCACTTCTATTTCTGGATCTACCCAGATCATTCCTCCCCACTAATGAGCTTTTGGACTGCCAAAATATTTATTATTCAATTGGCAAGTGAGGGATTTGTTCCCTCACTTTCTCCTTTTCCATCCATTGAGCCTTACTTGGATACGTTCCTTTGAAACCAATTTGAAGGAACTCCACATCTCCCCATCGTGAAGCCTTGGTCTTCTTGTCAAGAATGACGTCCTATGGCATCTTGTCCAAGTATTTAGGTGAAAATTCGTCCACTGTAGGAACTTGTCCAACGTCTTCAATGTAAATGATCAAATTAGGCTCATAAAGCTTCAATTTTTCAACGTTCATCACTGAATACATATGCATGTATGTTGGCAAGTGAAGATGAAAATCATTGTCTCCAATCTTTTCTAATATGGTGAATGGGCCATATCGGATCGGCCTCAGCTTCTTTCCTTCCCCTTTCATTTTGTCTTTGCTAATGTGGAGCCACGATTTGTCTCAAAACAAGAACTTATGATCGAATCGATGCTTATCATGTAGAGATTTTCATCGGGCTTGAATTTTCTCCAACTTCTCTTGCATTGCCTAGTGAATCATATGAATCCATTGAATGAAATTTCGTGATTTTTCCCTGTCATATTTCCCACTGGAATCTTCATCTCTCCCAAATACCATGTCTAATGGATCCTTTGGAAAATGGCCAAAGAAAGTCTCAAACAGTGAGCTTTGAGTGGATGAATGCACTTCCCCGTTGTATGCATGTTGTACATAATGAGGTTGCTCGTCCCACAACTTGGATGCTTGCCATTGTTAGCCAGCTATAAATTTTTTTATATCAAATGCTCGCTAAATCATTTTTTGGAGCCTTCAAGAAACAGGTTATATTGCTAAAAAATGTTATCTCTTGAAGACTCTTGAAGGCCTCATGCCTCTGTCCAAATATTCACTGCTATTTCCATCTTAAAAACTCTGAAATTCTACTGATTTCATTGAGGAAATACTGCTCCAAAGGCCATTTTCCCCCTCCTTCCACTTCCAAAACTAACCTTATTTTTACCCCTTTATTCCCCATAAAAATCCTTCATTTTCATATTTTTCCCCTTTCCCCTCCATCAAAACCCCTTTGATAAGGTTTAAGACTCTTTCTTTGCCTTATTGAAACCCTCAAAACCCTTGGAAAACCAGAAAAATCATAAAAATAGACATATTTTTGTATAAAGGTTTAACCCCCTTTGGGCTTAACCTTAAATCACTTCCCCTCCATGAGCCCCAGCCCTGGAACCAGGCGCCAAATCATTTAGGCACTAATCACATCACAAAACCCAATGGGTTGATTGAAAGACCAAACCCTGACCTCCGATTGCGATTGGCCATCTTATATAAGCCCTGGGCCCTTTTTGTTTTTTGCAAAACCTAAAGCCCCACAATCGGGCACTTAACCTTATAAATATAAGCCCTTCACGATGCTTTTTCCTTTGTATTTCACGAAAAATCTCTTTTTCTATGTTACAAAGGGTTCTTCCCATTCATCGTTTTAAACCATTTTCCACCGTTGATCCTTTAAAACACATCAACGGTCAACGCGTTTTCCCCACCCATCGCATCGGAAACTTCTTCAAGGTTCCTTCCGATTACGCCTCTTTGAAACCTCCGATTGCGATGACCCGATTGCACCATCGCATCAGCCTTCCTCCATCGCATCGGCAAAATACAAAGGTTTAAGCCCGCACCTGGTGCCCGCCGATTGCGATTCCCTGATCCATCCTCCACCATCGATCTGATCTGCAGATCGATGGCCCCAAAATCATTGCATCGGAGTTTTTCTGTTGTCACGATTAAAAGGTTCTATTCAAAACCGCCAATTGCGATCTCCCAATGCATCTCCCACCGTCGATCTGATCTGCAGATCGATTGTCTACATTTAATCGCATCGGATCTTTTCATCGAGTGCATTTTTAACATTTGTTTTTCCCCACCGATTGTGATCTTCCTATTAGATCTGGACCATCCACGTGTCCAGATCGGACGATCCCAGATCTTTCCTCATGGTTTCATCGCCCTCCGCCTTCCACCAAGAGGATTTTAAGCACATATTCACCACCGTTGATCATTGCACGATCGACAGTTCCGACTTATTCTTCCTCCGCTCTTCTTTTAACCTTCTATTAGCTGATCTACACCATTGGATGTTTCCATCCAATGGCCATGCTTTTTCCCCACAACCTCTGAAGCAGTTTACCCACCGCGCAGGATTTTATAACATTTGTGTATTTTGCAGGGATTAAGGTTTTCCATTATATTGAAGAAAAAGCCGAAGGCTAAGAGTGACGATTCTCATGCCTTCGATTCATTAAAGGGAAACCATCCATGGGTTCAATTTCCACGTCTCGTCAATGCTTCATGAGGCATTGATGCCATACGAGCCCTGCGCGGCCTGCACATCAACAAGACACAGTGTTATTAAATCACAATTAAAAGAGTATCAGTGTTGAAGACAGAACACACCAGAACAGAAGATTGAAGACAAATTTGTGAGGATTACAGCTAATATTGATTATCAAAATCCTAATCCTCCAAATTAAAACATAGTTTAAAGAAAATTATAAAGTGTTTATCAGACAGAAAGGCCTCCACTTCCGCATCTGAGGAAAATTAAATCCTCTTAGCTACCAAAAAGCCACCTGTGCCTCAAAGCATTCAAACAGAGGTCGAAGTTATTGATCAAATGAAGATATTTGCCTCAGCGCAGCCAAAGTTTTAATTCTGCTAAGGGAACTTAATGCAAAAAATATCAGCAGAGTTATTACATCCTGAAACAGAGCCTAAAATTCAATAAAATCTCCCATCGAGCTTTAATCTTAATTGAAAAAACATTTAATACAGAGGAAATGTATCTAAGCTTCTTCATAGAGCCCCTTAAAGGCCGAGAAGTCATTAGTCTGTATTAATTACCTTGGGAGATCTTTCATCATATCCCACCTCCTCATTCTTCTATAAATACTTTTGTAGAAGATGAGAAATTGTTGGTTGCTTGGTTGGTTGATCACTAGTTGTAATACTGAAACTCTCTGGAATAATACATAGTATGTTGAAATTGAAGAAGAAATTGAAGTCTTGGAAGCCCTGATGATCTTGTTGCATGCTTGTTTTTGAGAAGGCTCTATTATTGGATCCATGAGCTTGGCTGTTGGTGAAGTATTCTGAATTGTTTAATGTTTTCTCCTGTTTTCATTTTGTTCCATAATTTCTTACTACAGTAGGTTGAAAGTTTTAGGCTAAGAAATGACTCCTGGAAGCACCTTAGACCTATTCATCCTTCAATGTTTCATGTTTTCTTCTGCTGAGGTATTTTAGAGTCCTTAATCTCTCTCTTTAGTCCTCATGCTTGTTTATTTCTATGATAGTTCGAATAAGTTGGTTTCTGCATGATTTATGGTTCTCCCTGCTTGTCTGCTGCCACTTAAAGGCTCTTATTGAAGTCTCCCTTTGAATTATTTCTGTTTATAGTGAGCCAAGGAGGTCTGTTCTGATCTTTCCCTTTGTCCTTGCTTAAACAGTTGTCTTAAAGGTCTTTATAGTTGTAATCATAGATGTCTTAGGCGTTCCCTCTTCTATGACTGCAATTATCAGTGAATCTTTTATGTTTTCTAAGTCATTTGAAATAAAATATTTGAGGAAATAGGGTGTTCCCCGAATCTTAGATTTCATTTTAAAAGTTGTTTTGAAGTCATTATTTTCTTAAAGTGTGGTTTGTAGAATTCATGGTCAGCCCTGTTTATCAAATTCCTCTTTATTTTTTAAGTTATGTTTTAAAATTCCCTTTGTTGAGAATTAAACTTCTCTTTCCAAATCATTGATGTCCATCTCATTTCAAAACCAAAGGATCCTACGGCCAAGTTAGATTTTCCCTTTGATATCCCATATCCATTGATAAGTTTGTCATGACCTCTTTTTGACTCCATTTCCCAATGAAGCTACTACTTCCTCTTTCTACCTACCTTTCCTAGACCTTTCATATTCTGCTGTATCAATTCAACCAAACAAACAATCAAACACCTACACTTACTAACTAGTCTAAAACCAATACTCTAAGCACACAAGATAAACCTTTGCAAACAAACATTTGAGAGATCCCTCTCTGAGAACAGGAGGACTAGATCCTATAACTCTAAATATTGGTTCTGGTGTTGCCTTGTCTTTTGATTTTCCAAACTATCAAAACACGGGACTCCAACAGCCACAATAACCTTGGAGTAAGTCTATCATTATGCGGTTGAAAAATCTTGTTTTTCTGTCAGTTTGCAGATGAAATTCCATGCTCTTCTTCAGCTTGGTGCTCATAATTCTCCACAAAATCATCCAAAAATATCCAATAAAACGAGAATCTCGATCAAAAAAAATTGATGTGGGAAACCCAAAGTGGACCCATACAAATTGAAAGAATAGATGAGAAGTATTCTTTATAGTGACCTGCTTTTTACAAGGCATTAATACACGCATTTTTATAAATCGATCCACAACGACATACAAATAGTCATGATCTTTCTTAGACAAATGAAAACCACCTAAAAAATCCATTAACACACTCTCCCATAGACGAATTGGAACATGGAGTGGTGTGTAGAGCCCTGATTTTCTATAACAACCCTGGTGAAAATTCCATGTAATAGATTTAAAATAATAACCACAGTTGATGGGACACTTATTACAAGTTGAATTTTGGGAAAAAAATCCTAGTGTGGGTGTTCACACAATTTATTATGGCTAAGGAAATTGACAAAGGCTATGGCTAAGACATTAAAGAGGCAAAAAGTATTTTTGGCACATTTATTGATTAAAATAACGGAAATTAGGAGAAAAGGGAGGTACAAGGTCACAAGTTTCATGTGAGGAGGAAAATGAAGGAATTTTTAGTTGATTTGGGCTGACCCAATTTCAGACTTACTACGCACCAAAAAAACCCTTGCTCACTGGCCCTTTCTGCAACGACCTGCAAGCAGATCACAGGCTCACCCTAAGTGACAATGGATGGATGAAAAACCAGGTTTTTGTAGCCTTGAGGGACAAAGAGATGTGGTATTTTATTATTATATTCTACTTACAACTCATAAATTACTTTGCCACATTCATATAAATCACATAAAAATGTCATATAAACCCATAAACCATTACTGTGCTATCATAAAATGCAACTGTAAAAATTACTTCAAAATAACATATATTAAGCAAATATATACAGAAAACACATAAGAACACCATACTATCATATAGAAAATTTCTTTTTTATTATTATGAGTCTTTGAATACAATCAATCTCAACCCGTGCAATAAGTTGCAGGTGGTCTACACACTAAGCTATAGAGTCTTCCAAGGTCTTTTCACACTCAGCTACAAAGCCTTCCCTTCGCTAGAAATTACAGATCACAAATAATTTCTGATAAAAATCCTAATATCTAAACATATCATTACAGCCCTTCATATACCATTACATCATTACTTTATATCATTACAATACCATGGTCCAAATACCATTGGCTCCCAAAAATAAGAAAATATAACCCAAAACAATTTACAACATAGTGCACTTTACAAAAAGGATTGGCTTCGACCCACCCCAAAGCCTCTATGGCACTGCATGATATATTTGGAATGCTTCGTTGTGTAGTCTAATTCGTGCTCCACTCCTCAAAATGCAGAGTTCTTAGCCAAAATCTAGGCCAAGTCAAGTTGTGCCCAACATTCCCCCAACACTCACATGTGACTCGTCAAGAGTCACTCACCTACTTTGCCTCTAATTTTTTTTGCTATGATATCGTAGGTATTGTTGAACTTCTGTAGAATCCCTGCGATTTGATTTTCCTTGTTGCACACTTCTTCCAACAATGATTCTATGGTTGGTCATGTTTTCTTCCGAAACACTGCCTCTTCTCTTTGTCGGAGCTCCTGAAACTTCCCATCCACTTCCTGCAATAGTTGTAGAGCCTCATCCTGTCACGATTGAGTTCTCTCTACCAAGGTCTGTTCTTCCTTTTTAAACTCTTCTAGATTCTTCTGGAGGGGGTTTATGTTAAACAGTAATTTGTCACCCCGTTCACTTCCCATCTGTGATCCTGAAGTGCCCTAAGATGAAAACTATGTAGTATATCCACCATAGAGAATACATCAAGATATCCCTTAAATACTAACAGAAAGTTGCCTTGAAATTTTTCTGAAGAAGCTCAGCTTAAAACCTAAATTTATCGGTCAACGCTCCTTGCTAGTTATCTGCCTGTGGTGATAGCATGTTGCAGCACTTTGACCTAGCACTGCAAGTGCACTTTTTGATAGGCAAAAGCACATTGAACCTATTTTGGCAGTGTTTCCTCAAATGGAGGAGAAGCTTCATGCACTAGAAGATTCCATAACGATGAGTTGGATAAGGTTCGAAGTAGATATGATCAAGCTCTCTCATTTAAAGCTCTTGATCGTATCATTAGGGGATTTTCCCTTGAGAAGTGGGCCTTCCTCCTTTTTTTACAGATCCTTAACTCCCTCTTCGTGCCTGTAAATTGAATCCCATCCTTCCACTACTAGTTGGTCTTGCCAGATCATTGGTCCTTTGCATCCCTATATTGTGGTTATTCTTGAATTTCCACTTAGGAGAATGGTTACTTGAAGAGCCTCGGTTTGGACTTGGAAATCACCAAAGGGAGGTCCCCAACATCAAGGCCATGATTGTATGCTTCCTTTTTTCTATAATTAACAATACATCTGATCTTTCACTTTCCATATTTTTCTTGATATCTATGCAAGTATCCTAATACTCCTTGATCTGTTAGGTAGTTTTTATTTGATGTATGTTATATATCTTGTCACATTTCTTATTGTTGTCTCTTTATTTCTTATCAGCATTCAAACGCCACAAGAAGTGAGGAGAGAGCCTGAGGGATCGTAGAATCAAGGTATTCACCAAAGGACTGGATGATAGCATAAGGAAGAGGTAGGTTCCTCTTCTTATTCTTCTTATTCCATTTTGAATACAAACTAGGAAAAGGTTCATTATTTGGGTGCATGCATTGCTAGACCCACTCTAGGGCTAGAGAGATCACGTCTATCTGCAGAGGGGATTCTATTCACAAAAATTTCCCTCATTGATTGTTAGGTCCCTATATTACTAGTATTGTCCCTTATTGTTATTAGTGTAACCCCCTTATTGTTATTATTGTACCCTTGTAACCCCCATATTGTTGTTATTGTGCCCTTAAATTATTATTTTTAGGTCGGCTATGATTACATCGTGGCCCCACTAGGATTACATTGTGGCCCCATGGAATCCTATATATAGAAAGGAGGTTTTGTAATTTGAATCATCCAAGAATTTTTCATTCATGTAATGTATTGGAGATTTCCCCCTCGAAGTGGCTTATTTCTAAGGCATTGATATCTCTTTTCTTCTCTTTTTGGAGCTGGTTTCACCACATTTGGTATCAGAGCTTTGGATTCTAGGGTTTTCGCTGCTCCAAACTAGTTATCGTGGAATTTTCACTATAAATTTTTTTCTATGAAGGTTCAAAAGCTGAAATGTTTAGAGTACGAAGCCGAATTCCTGAGCAACATCATTTCAAAATTTTAGAGCTTGGTTCGCAATATTTTAGGAGATATGATCTGTGGAAGTTAGGGCTTTTTGTAGGCTCCTGAATTTAACCTAAACAGGTCATCGCAGAATTTTCGCTATAATTTTTTTTCTACGAAGATTCAGAAACTAAAATTTTTGGAGAGTGAAGCTAAAATACTGAGAAACATTTTCGCAAAATTTTAGAGCTTGGTTCGCAACATTTTCAGAGATATGATCTGTGGAAGTTAGGTATTTTTCAGGCTACCGAATTTCATCTCAAAGAGGTTATCATGGGAAAAGCTTCAGAACTCTATCTCTAAGCATCAGATTGGAATGATGTAAAAAGTGGCCGCAAGTACACAGACTATAGTTTCATGTCTATCAATTTCTTAGCCAAAGGAGGAAACAAGAAGACATGGCAAGTCGTACAAGTTCGCTCTACTGAACGAGTCCATAATTGGGTCATTGTGGGAGATTGGACATATCTTTTCCTTGAAGAATACAAATCAGGTCAGACCTATGACATTTGAAAGAAGCTTCAGAGGGCTACTACAAGGCCTAATTTCAAATATTGAGGATCTGCAATTATATAGATAATTCAATTTCAATACAGAGCTCCTCAAAAGCAAGTAAAAGGTGTGTATTTTTTTTCCCGAATTGCATAAGTCTTGTTTGAAGAATCAAGTTGAATTGATTCCAAGGGCATATTGTAGAATATATATCAGTATTGGATTCTAAAATGGCCCCTAAAATGAATTCAACACCCATTAAGCCTTTAGAAGGCTCTACTATGACTCATGAAGACAAAGAATGGCAACATGAAATATCAAAATTACAAGAGCAAGTGCAACAAAATTCGCTCTCGCAAAGAGCAACAAAAAATGACATGGAAGTTTTGAAGAATGGTGTGGAAACTAAGATGTATGGTTTGAAGAAAGGCGTGGAATCTAAGATGTATGGGTTCAAGAATGGCATGGAATATAATATATATGGCATGGAAGCTGGCATGGAATCTAAGATGGATCACATGGAAGCTAAGATCAATGAAAAAATGGAAAACATCAAGAATGCTCTAAAAGCAGACATGGAAGGTTTGACAAAGTTGATACAAGAAATGTTTCCTAATGGTGAAAATATACTAGAGGAAACTCATGATGAGAAAAAAATAAATGTTAATCGTGATTTCATAAAATCTAATGTTGGTAGGAAGAACCACCATATTCCAAAAATGGATATGAGAAAGTTTGATGGAAAGGATCCTGTAACATGGATACTACAGATGGAGCAATATTTTGATCTCCATAATGTGCAAAACACACAAGGTACACATTGCAACTTTACATTTAGAACAAAATACATTTGTATGGTATCGATGGCTTTGCTCTTGTAAAAAAATTGTCACTTGGTCAATTTTTATGGAGGAAATGATAGCACATTATGAGGATACAAAGAGCAACACCTTCTTTAGCCAATTGATAAATCTCAAACAAAAGGGTTTAGTGGGGGAGCACATTGAGGACTTCCAAAAATTGAATATAAGGGTAACTGATATTCCAGAGGAACACAGGATTGATATCTTCATAGGTACTTTAAAGGATAACATCCAACATGAAGTTTTCGTTTTGGAACCTGATTCATTGGAGAAGGCATTCAGGTTGGCAAGAAAAATTGAATGTAAAATTATGGTGACAAGGAAGCCTACCACTATCTTCTATAAAGAGGGAAGTGTTGCTACTCCTAGATTTCCACATCCTACAAGGTTGACACCACAACAATTGGAAGAAAAAAGAGCAAAATGGCTTTGCTATAGTTGTGATAGAAAATACACTAAAGGTCATGAGTGTGCTGAGAAGAAATTAGTTTACATAGATTGTAAAGAGGAAGAAGAAAATGAACAAGAAGAGGATATACACCATGAACCAACCCAAGAAGAGGAAGAAATGATTCCAACCATATCGTGTAATGCATTGGCAGGAATTACCACTCCTCAAACTCTCAAGATAGAAGGACATATCAAGAAGAAAAAGGTAATAATATTGATTGGTTCAGGTAGTACCCATAATTTTATTCATTGTAAGGTAGCCAAGGAATTGAATTGTTTCCTATACCCAGCACCAGAATTTCAAGTGATGGTTGCAAATGGAGGAACTATAAATTGCTCTAGAAAATGCCATAATATCAAGCTAACCATGGGGTAGTATGTATTGAATATTCCAATGCTTTCCATTCCTATGGGAGGTGCTGATGTTGTACTAGGAGTACAATGGTTACAATCTTTGGGGATGGTAGCTTTTAATTTTCAAGAAATTTTCTTGCAAATTTTTTCAGAAGGAAAGGAATTCGAATTACGGGGTATTGCAGGGAAGCCGAGAAATATCATAAGCTCTAATGTCATGACAAAACTTCTAAAGAAAGAACAATGAGGCATAATTGCACAATTATGCTCACTAGAAGTTCCAACATCAAAATCATCTATTTCTGCAGATCGCCAAAAATTCTTGGACAATAATTCCAAGGTTTTTGAAACTCCCAAAGGACTCCCACCTATTCGTGATCATGATCATGCTATTCATTTTATTCCAGGAAGTGTTCCTCCAAACATCAAGCCTTATAGATATCCTTATGTCCAAAAGAGCGAAATTGAACGTATGATTGTAGAAATGTTAGAGACTGGGTATTTTTATGGCTACAACCATACAAACAAATGTCCCTCAAGCAAGCTAAGAAGGATAATAAATTATCGCGAAAGTACTATGGTCCTTACAAGGTGTTGCAAAATATTGGTACTATGGCATACAAATTGGAGCTTCATTCTTCTTCACGAGTGCATCCAATTTTCCATGTTTCATGCTTAAATAAGGTTATAGGTGAAAATCTTTTAGTTCAAACAATATTTCCAAAACTTGATGAAGAAGGAAAAATCATATTGGAACCTGAAACAGTCACAAAAACAAGAAATTGAAAGCTATGGAATTGATCAATTTCAGAGTATCTCATCGAGTGGAAGAACTGACCCACTGAAGATTCTACATGGGAGGATGAGAATTTTATACAGAAGCACATAGAGATACTCAAGCATTGAGGACAACACTTTTTTGAAAGAGAGGGGCATGTTAGGTCTCTATATTACTAGTATTAGTGTAACCCCCTTATTTTTATTATTGTACCCTTGTAACCCCCATATTGTTGTTATTGTGCCCTTAAATTATTATTGTTAGGTCGGCTAGGATTACATCGTGGCCCCACTAGGATTACATTGTGGCCCCATGGACTCCTATATATAGAAAGGAGGTTTTGTAATTTGAATCATCCAAGAATTGTTCATTCATGTAATGTATTGGAGGTTTCCCCCTCGAAGTGTCTTATTTCTAAGGCATTGATATCTCTTTTCTTCTCTTTTTGGAGCTGGTTTCACAACATTGATCTCGGCGAGCCTCTGTGATATTGGAAAGGTCTTCGTAGTTCCCCGAATCTCCTCCAACTGCTTCTATTTCTGCTGCATGTGTTCTTCTATCTTTTGTACGTTTGGATCTTCGTGCATCGATGTCCAAATATACAAATTATCGTCCAAAAATATGCCACAATCTGCCATTGATGCATAGATGCTTACCACTGCAGTCTTCAGGTCGGTTACCCTCTGTTGTTGCACTTCTGGTGGTGTGGTTGGTGTTTGAATCACAATTTTCGTTAGACCAAAACCCACAGGCATTAGTCTCCACTACAGTCACCAGAGATAGGACCCATGAGAGGCGGTTAGTCCATGTCGCGAAACACACAGGGAGCATTGAACCCAATGTCCAACAATCTCCCTGACAACGCGAGCCGGGTGAGTTTCGAACTCGAGACCTGTCGCTCTAATACCACTTGTTGGAATCACAATTTCCATTAGACCAAAACCCACAGGCCTTAGTCTCCACTACAATTTCCAGAGTTAGGATCCACGAGAGGCAGTTAGTCCATGTCATGAAACACATGGGGAGCATTGAACCCAATGTTCAAAAATTGGATGCAACTTCATTTACAACCCACCAATCATTATCTCATACTCAAATTGTACATCTGTGATCTTCTTCTTGGATTCCTTCACTGTAAGGCTAAGCTTTGCAACCTTGTCTTCCACTAATTCTTCCTCGTGGACATCCATGTCTGAAACTTCTCGACATGTGGTGTCGACCACCTCTTCTAAATTATGTTGCTACTGCACCTCCTGGTCCTCTTCCTAGATGAATTGGTTGAGTTTTTGCTTCAATGAAACTTACCCTTGTTCTATATCTATATTCAATTTCGTAGTGAGTTGTTCTCGCTACTTCATCTCATCAATGATTCCTTGATGCATCTGATGAAATCTCTGCAATGACAACGCTATGAAATTCATATTTACATACTTCCATCCTTCCACTTGTTGCTTCACTTTGGTAGAGTCAAATTTTAATGCTTAAAAAATTATCTACATTAACTGTGCCCCAAGTTTTGGCTCTATTAATCTCTCTTCCTAAAGCGCTTCCTTTACTTGCGTTGGTTGTCTGGTCGTCTGCCAATATCTTTAACTCTGCAATCTGCTCCGCTCTTCGACACCTGATAGAAGTACACTATAGCGATCCTCTATCCTATTCCATGACTCTGTCATAGCTTCATGTACTTTGTTTCCAATTTTATCCAATTCCCCCTCAGTGAGGACCAACGACATTATCCCATTGATTTATCTTCCTTTTACTTGTTTTTGGGTTTCTTGGAAACTTCGATACCTACCTTCCTTTTCTCTACGATAGAAGGGTCTATCCTAGTCTTTTTAGGAAAATTTTTGTGCTCAAATTCTCCAAGAGGTTCTTTTTCATGACCCTCATCCTCTTATTACTCTTCCTCATCCTTCTCCTTATCCTTTCCACTTGGTTCCCCATTCTGTGATGTTTCTTCATGTGTCGAACTGTCTCCTGCCTTTGTCTCCGATGTAGTCATCCATTCTGCGGGCCGTTGTTGTGATTGTTCCAAGAGATTGTCTTCAGTTACCAAATATGGCAAGGGATACAATGTCTTCGTTGTGTCCTTTCTTGAATGATGGACATAAACTATGTGAAAATCAACCTTAATTTTTGCAACAACGTTATACTACTCATATAAGCTCAGTGAAAGTCAAGGATGCTGGTTTAAAAACATATGCAAATCACAAAAAATATTTTTTTCTCCTGCACTCACGATGGTTGAGTGGTATACCACAACAAGGCATACCGCATGGCTTCACAAAAATATAAAGCTACCGAAGGAAACTACAACTCATTTGGTTCTCTCCATTCCAACATTACTATTACCAAAATCAACCATGCATAATTAAATGTGGTACCTTTCTCCTGCACCTCCACGCAGTCATCCATAATTTTTTTACAAAAGTATGCGACCTAGTTGTATTGAACCCCATTGGCGCATTGCGCAGCTAGTGAAACTACTACTAAAGGGACTTCATTGGTTCAACACCTTCTCATGATCTTCCCAACTAGTATATGTGTTGCGAAGCGAACTACCTGGTCATTGATTGAATTAATTTCATGTCCTCACTTCTCCTTTGTGAGCCCAAACTTCTTCTTCATATTCTCCGTTATTGCCTTGTCCTGGTCTTTTCCTACAAACTCTTCTGCGGGGTTGTGTCCTTGATATGGTAGCCTCGTGATTCTCTATATCAGCATCTTGTCAATAGGGATCCTATTTCCCATCCATAGGCATCTTTTGTGCACTTACATGATCAATTGTCTTATGTAGGTTGTGTTTTATACTTTTTTTCCGAAGTGCGGTACATTCAACATGTTCAATATCCCCGACCACTCTAATCCGGTCACCCATTACTACGCCTCTAACCTCGCCACTCCACTTTATAGGTAATTCACCTGCTTTCGATATCCTCCTGGTGCAAACTATGGGTATTTCTTCTTGTCATTGAAATCTGAGTCTACAAACTTGAGCTGTGGAATTTTTCCAAGGAGTTCTCCAGAAAATGTGTAATGTCCCGAAATGGAAATCAGCGGAATTTTTCACCACTGAAATGTTCCTTTGTCGGAAATATTAACAAGGCTATGTTAGAGATATACTGAGAGGGCTTTTACCAGTTATTTCACCTCTAAAGAAAGGATGAGAACTGGACGCTTCCTGGCCCTTACTCAGAATTTGCCTATAGCTATGCAAATATTTCTTCCTTCAGGAAGAACTTGCTCAAAGGATGAGCTACAGCGACATCTGAACCTTAACAAGCAGCAGCAACAATGAAATATCTTTACCCATAAAATGTGAGAAGAGTATAAATATGATTTATAATCTGCAGCAGCAAAATATATACAAACTACTTGATGAATATGCCTCTCAAGGTGAGCTTAAATCAGTGTCTAAGGAAAATGTACATGCAATGGAGAAACAAGCTGCTACATAACCTAGCACTCTATAACTACGCAGTCTATAACAGAAAATGACTGAAAATAGATGTGAATACAAGGATATAACAATATCAGCTCAAGAAATGAGGGGGAGCAAGCTCTCAACCCCTGAAAATAACTAACTAACAATCCTTAGAAGGATTGGCTGCAATACATGTACCGAATGATAAATTACAAAAATGTCGGAGTAGTTGGGCAGCTACTGCAGCTCAATAATAATACTTGAATGGAGAAGGGGAAATATGTTTCAAACAATATAGCAACCTCCTCCAATGATATTCTAAGTGAAAGGCTTCCCCTTTCACTGAATATTACACTCTCCAATCCCCTTGGTGAATCTTCTTGCAAATGCCCTATGAAAATAATGCTGTAAGAGGGAGTGACTACGCTGGGGCTGAGATGAAACACTTGGCCCTATGCCAAAATCTACAATATAGCTCCGGAAATGTCCCTTTCTGATTTCTTAGAGAAAATAGAACTCCTCCTCTTCAAAACAAGCTTAGGAAATAGTGGGATGATGATCCCTCACTGCTACCTCCAACAACTCCAATGAATCTTCCCAACAGAAACACTGTAGATGAAAGAGATGGCTTTGGCCTCAAGCCTAGATGTGAGGAAGATGAAGAAAAAATCTTCCAAGGCTTCCCAATGAAGGAGAGAAGACTTCTAAACAGAAATCTCCCTTGTGCTAAGCAGCACAAGCTATCTCAGTTGAACAAATGAAGAGAGCTGCAAAATCGAATTCTCAAGCATGAAATGAACAATGGCTCTCCTTCACCCTTTTATGCAAGGAATTATTTCTTTTCCATCGACCCCACTCACCTTAGGGTTTCTCTCATTTAAAATTTCCCTCCTTTCCAACTACGCAGTCTTCATGAGCAAGCTTCTCCTTTAAGCCACGTTGTTGACTTGGTCAACCATGGTCTAGTGAACTTGCCTTTGGCCCTTTTCACACTAGGGAATTCCAAATTTAGCCACTTAAGTGACTCATGCACCTTAGGAGAGTTTTATTATGCTGCTACATGGGCTCCCTCACCCACTTATTCACTTTTATTAACATAAAAGTAAAATTAATGTCCCAAATACTTTATTGCAAAATTTGGGACATTACAGTCCTCCCCTCCCAAAACTTGCTTGTCCTCAAGCAAGAGCAAGGATGAACTGAAAAAGATCCTCCACTCAAAGCATGGATTCTGAAATATGCTCATGTAGATCCTCCATCCCTAAGCAATCAACCAAGAAAAATGAGTCACCCTCTAACTAGGTAACTCCGGAAAATACCCCTCCACCTTGTACTCATGTAGAAAAGGTGGGCTGAAATGATGAACATGGTAAGCTACATAGCCTACCCCACGCTGTCCTCTTCTCCACTTATGATGAATGAAGAGTGTATGTTGATCCTGGGCTGCAAAATACTTACCTTCAAGTGGCAAGATGAAGACTAGATCTCCAAGGATCTCTCCTCCAACGCTGTAAATCATGCTGGCCCAAATCATCTCATATGTGATGAGTTGGAATTCATCATCATATGGCATCCAACCAATCATATGGCTCACCTCCAAGAGAAACCAATGTCTGAACATGGTGAACATATCATCTCCCATAATCCCCTTGGAGCATGTGCTGCAAAAATAATGGAGGTCTCTCCTCCCAAAGGGCACATCCACCCAATGAGTTCTTCCCTCCTCATGATACACATGGGGCTGCGGCTGAAATATGGCTGATATGAAATGGTCTTCAAGAGATACCCAAGCCACCCCATCAATCATACAATCCATGAAATGCCTCCTCCAATAATTCAGACTCTCTAAGTAGCTCCTCCCACATGAAGGAAAGAGGTGAAGCCTGGCAATCATGGGCTGCCCATTGTTTCCCCTGAAACATACACCTAGAAAAGTGGGGAGAATCCTACTCCCAATGGGCATCATCAACTCATGTCCCACTCTCCAGAAAATTCTCCCCATGTACCAAGTAAAATCTGCAATGCATGGGAGCAAGAACCAATAGAAGCAAGTTGTCACATGACAACAGGAAAGTGGATTATTGTCCCACCAATGGGACCTGCGCAGTGCACTCCTTGCCTGCATCAAACTATAAATTAACAAGTGCTCTCCCAGCCACTTGTTAGCTTCCACAATCATCTCAAAATATGTATACATGAAAGTACAAAATGGTTTGATTGGTGTACACCGAAAATCATGTGGCTTTCCCCCACAACTCACTGCTAGAATAACCATCATATTTGCTGCAAGAGACCATGAGCATAACAAAACATAGTGTGCAAGAAGGAAAGATCCTCCTTGGTATAATATGTTTTTCATATAGATAAGAGAGTGCAACACATGAAACAAACAGTTACCTCCCTCATCATGCACTTTGGTCTTTGAGCTGAAATGGCTCAAGTGAAAAGTCCCCCTTACTGCAACATAGTAGGGGAGTGGTTGTGCCAACCACCTCATCATATCTTGGGCTATGCATATAGCCATATGTTTATATACATCCATTATAATGCCCTCCCAAGTGGACTTCTCCATTAATGAAGAATATGCATGAAAATGCCGAAAAGAATAATCCAAAGTTGTTGCATGTAGGTGTCTCTTCTTGTGCTTGTGAGCCCAAGCCAAGATAATCAAAACATAGCAAGGGGTACTACCATCCATTACTTCCTCATCCTTCTCTCATACATGCCTCTAAGACACATCACTTGTGAAGTGTTTTTGAGAACACTTGAGCAAGTAATCCAAGCTTTCTAGTGACAGCGTTGCTGGCCTTTGGAGTAAGGCCACTGTCATCTCAAAGCTCCCCTCTTTGACATGAATCTTGTCAAAGAATCCTCCCATCATGTTGCTGCAAATGTAGAGCCCCTCCCATGAATAAGGTGTTACCTGGGCATATAATTTCAAAGAGAAATCCTCTTGCTCCCGCAACATCCAAACAAAGCCTGAGAAACAAGAATGTTTGCTTCTCCTCCATACTTCCACCATACTCAATCTGAAATGGGAACATAATGAGTGGTAAGATAAATGCCATCCCATCATGATCCACCCATTCTCTCCTCTTTGTTCATCAAGAGAAATAATTGTGAAATGATCTTGGGACCTGTGGGTTATGGATCCTCCACATTTCCGCTGGGCACACTTCATCCAAAAGGCTCTACACTTTGGTGAAAGTATCCTGCCACTCCTTTTCCTTCTCAAACTCCATGAAAAGGAGTAGGTCACATGTTGGCCAAACTCTCTCAAGATAAACCAATGCAGCATGGCTTCTTGATGCCCTGTATCATAGATCTACAGGAGGCTCACCATCTTCTTGCCTCCCATCCACATCCACTCAGCTCCTAGTGGATGCTTCTCACCTTTCCGTAACTTGGCACCTCCCCAACAAGAGTTTCCATCATCCCAAAACAGATTATCACCTTGGCATTTTATGGGACATTGAATCCATGATACATATCTCAACCCCTACCCTCATGTGTGGTGCATGACTCATCAATGGTGCATGAGGATAATGAAGATTTCTTCCTCCCTTGATCCGATCAAGGTGGCACGGCATTGTTGAAGTCTCCTCCTCAAGATAGTCAGCATGCAATAGTATGCAATCTCTCATAGAATGTTCTAAATCATCATAAAATTGAAACTCATGCATACCTTTGCAAATTTTGGGAGAGTCTTGTGTGGCTGCAAGAATCTCTTCCTCAACTATGCTGGTTGCCTCAACTGCTGAAGATGGAGGCTGCTCCTCCATGACTGTGACAGCGCAGGCATGTGCCTCTTATGCTGGTGGTGAGGGCTCCTCCATCCTTTGGCCAAATAATATGATCAATATATGAGAAAAATTAGCAAGAGTGGAAACCCTTTCATGCCTCCCATAGCTGAACCACCAAGCCTTTTCTTCTCCCTCAAGGTGCAGCGCTGCAATTGCTCCAGCCTCTTTGTCTACCACAAGATGTAGTAGGAAGAAAGCCTCTAGCTTCTTCACCCAAGCCATAGTTGCACATGTGAGTGACCCATGAAATGTAGACAACAAAAACCTATTGCCTTTCATCATCCCATGACTGTAGGGTCTTCTTTCCTCCTTTTGCTGAATATAGTGAGGGAAAGATAGAGTCTCTTGGAAGGCCCTAGGGTTTTCTCTGTATTAAGCAAGGTACCCACTTAGAACTTTGAATTCCAAGTGATCTTCATGCTTCTGCTTTGCTTCTCTGTGAGAATAGGAAGTGCATGGTCCTTCCTCTTCTCCTTTTTTTATCTCCTCAACCTCCTTGGAGAGGTTGTTGCTGGATCTGAAAATTGATGAGATTAATCTCATCCTCTGCATCATTCTGGCCTCTTCTTATCTAAAATTTGAACTTCACAGGCTGAGCCAAGTTCGAAGCTCTGATACCACTGTAATGTCCCGAAATGGAAATCAGCGGAATTTTTCACCACTGAAATGTTCCTTTTTCGGAAATATTAACAAGGCTATGTCAGAGATAGACTGAGAGAGATTTTACCAGTTATTTCACCTCTAAAGAGAGGATGATAATCATAGGCTTCCTGGCCCTTACTCAGACTTTTCCCATAGCTATGCAAATATTTCTTCCTTCAGGAAGATCTTGCTCAAAGGATGAGCTATAGCAACATCTGAACCTTAACAAGTAGCAGCAACAATGAAATATATTTACTCATAAAATGTGAGAAGAGTATAAATCTGATTTATAATCTGCAGCAGAAAAATATATACAAACTCCTTGAGGAATGTGCCTCTCAAGGTGAGCTTAAATCAGCCTCTAAGGAAAATGTACATGCAATGGAGAAACAAGCTTCTACATAACCCAGCACTCTATAACTGCGCACTCTATAAGGGAAAATGACTACAAATAGATGTGAATACAAGGATATAACAATATCAGCTCAAGAAATGAGGGGGAGCAAGCTCTCAACCCCTGAAAATAACTAACTAACAATCCTTAGAAGGATTGGTTGCAATACATGTACCGAATGATAAATTACAAAAATGTCGGAGTTGCTGGGCAGCTACTGCAGCTCAATAATAATACTTGAATAGAGAAGGGGAAAGATGCTGCAAACAATATAACAACCTCCTCCAATGATCTTCTAAGTGAAAGTCTGCCCCTTTCACTGAATATTACACTCTCCAATCCCCTTGGTGAATCCTCCTGCAAATTCCCTCTGAAAATAATGCTGTAAGAGGGAGTGACTACGCTAGGGCTGAGATGAAACACTTGGCCCTATGCCAAAATCTGCAGTATATATTTGGAAATTTCCCTTGCTAATTTCTTAGAGAAAGGAGAACTCCTCCTCTTCAAAACAAGCTCAGGAAATAGTGGGATGATGATCCCTCACTGCTACCTCCAGCAACTCCAATGAATCTGCCCAACAGAAACGTTGTATCTGAAAGAGATGGCCTTTTCCTCAAGCCTGGATGTAAGGAAGATGAAGAACAACTCCTCCAAGGTTTCCCAATGAAGGAGAGAAGACTTCTAAACAGAAATCTCCCTTGTGCTAAGCAGCACAAGCTATCTCAGTTGAACAACTAAAGAGAGCTGCAAAATCGAATTCTCAAGCATGAAATGAACAATGGCTCTCCTTCACCTTTTTATGCAAGGAATGATTTCCTTGCCATGGACCCCACTCACCTTAGGGTTTCTCTCATTTCAAATTTCCCTCCTTTCCAACTGCACAGACTTCATGAGCAAGATTCTCCTTTAAGCCACGTTGTTGACTTGGTCAACCATGGTCTAGTTAACTTGCCTTTGGCCCTTTTCACACTAGGGAATGCCAAATTTAGCCACTTAAGTAACTCATGCACCTTAGGAGAGTTTTATTATGCTGATACATGGGCTCCCTCACCCACTTATTCACTTTTATTAACATAAAAGTAAAATTAATGTCCCAAATACTTTATTGCAAAATTTGGGACATTACAAAATGGCACTAATTCTGGAAACAAGGGTGTGAAGGTGCCATACTTTTTATCCTTTGAGTCTTTTATAGGTTTCACATCTGATTTTTTGGGTGGAAGATGTGATATGAGAGGTGATGGAAATGTTATGCCCTCCATTTCCATTTTTTCCTTCTCTACTTCCTCCTCGTTGTCTCTGACTTGTTCAGGTTCTTTGACAAGCCTCTTGTCCTATTTCTTCTTAGTTCTCTGCTCTTTTGTTGGTTTCTTCCATGGAGATTATTTTGCAGTGATACTGCTGTAGGATTCTCGACTGAAGTTGTGGGTGTATGAGACGGTGTTGTGGCTTGTTCTATGATTCCTTCTAATCCTTTTTCTTCGAATATGTGAATGAATTCTTCAGTATTCATATAACACTACAAATTCTGTGATTTCTTGACACAACAATTTTCAAGCTCTCAAGATAGCAAGGTGCCAAATCTTGGCGAGACATGGATTTTTATAGCAACTTCGAACTTATAACCTCATCACTAGCTCAAATTATGTTCAGATTGTGTTCATTAACTGCATATTTGTCACTAAATCTTTCCAATAAATCTTCATAAATGCAACCTTTCATGCCTTTTAACGAAAAATTTCCCTTTTGATGGTTATATTTTTCCGGTGTCTCTTCGACATATCCCAAATTGTAGCGAAGCAATCCTTCTTGCGAACTTTGACATACTCCAGACTGTAGAAAACACCCCTTCTTACATCAAGGCTTCCTATAATGAAGCTCTTTCTGCAGCGTAGTTTATAGTAGAATGCCCACTTTCAACTTCATGTGGAAATAATATTTTTCTCCTTTCTTCCTCAAATCGAAGTTGTAGGGGCAGGTTTTTCCCTGTACAACTTCAAACTACTTCCATTTACTCTTCCTTGAACCAATTCTCCATTTAAATTTTCTAATTGAACTACGCCTCCATCAGTGATATGCTTGATAATGTATGGGCCCAACCAATGCATCTTGAATTTTCCTGGAAACTTCACAAACTTGTTGTCATAGAGGAGAATGTGGTATGCGACCTGAAACTTATTCTACTTAATATGTCTGTCGTGCCAGTATGTTTATATTGCTTTCCACACCTACTGATGGAATCCTGCTATAAATCTATCTTCCTCTAAAGAAAGCAACTACGACATTATTTCCTCCAGTATCTCAGGGTCTCCCATATCTATAAAAGATGAAATCCTCAAGCTAGGCATAATGTACTCCATGGGAATCAAAACTTCTTGCCCATAAACCAAATTAAAGGGTGTCTGACCTATCAAATTATTACATGTGGTCCTCTAAGCCCATAACACTGCTAGAATTCTAATGTCCCAATCATCTCTATTCACATTGCATACCTTAGTAAGTGCCTTCTCCAAAATATTGTTAAATGCTTCCACTATTCCATTGGCCTAAGGGTAATAAGGGGTACTCTTCTGATCATAGACTTGGAATTTCTCAGTCAATGCTTCAATAATCTTATTCAGGAAGTGTGACCCTTGGTCACTCATCAAAATATTTGGGCATCAAAGTATAGACAATATGTACTAAAAAATGAACTTCATTCCAGTTCTTGTGCTACAATTCCTTACTGGTTGTGCTTCGGCCCATATTGTTAACTAATAACACTATTACCGATGAAACGGGAACTATTACCTCAAAACGGGAACTCTAGCCCAAAAAAGACTCAAAAAAGATGAAAAAATGCCCCAAAAACAAAAAGTGTGTATTCCAGAACGCATTTGTTTTTTTCTCAAGGTCAAATTTCACCTTTTTATAAAATTATGTTAAAAACGAAATTTTTTATTGAAAAAATGATTGAAAAAAACACCCTCAAAACAAAACGAGTTGATGCTGGAATAACAAAAGAAAATGTTGTGTCACACTTTTGACACATTGTAACAATGGAATTAAAGACAACATATCAGGACATTGAAAAATCATAAAATTCTAAATTTTTTGATAGATGATGTTAAATATAAACAAAATCATGTCTGAAGGGCTTATCATTTCGAACATCTTTTATCCATGTTGTTAAACATAAAATATCTTGACTCTAAAAAACCTTAAAATTGTAAATATTTTCAACCATAACATTAAAGATAAAATTTCGTAGCGCATAAAAACCTTAATGACAAGTTATAAATCTAAGGTTTTTAAATCTTAAGTTTCCAAGATACTTGAACCATGAAATTATGGAGAAATTATATGACTTAAACAATTTTTAAAAATGAACAAGTAAATGAAAATTTTATTATTCATATATTTGTTTGTTTATATATTAAAACATTTTTTTAAATTTTTTTTTATTGTTTTTCTATATTTTAAATTATAATTGTTTTAGTTTTAAGAAAATAAAAATTAAAAATTAAAATCTTCTTATATGTTTGCTTATATTTTAAAACATATTTCAATTTTTTTTTAATCGTTTTTTTATATTTTAAATAATAATTGTTTTAATTTTTAAAAAAAATTAAAATTAAAAATTAAATTTTTTTATATTTGTTTGTTTATTTTTTAAAACATATTTTTAAATTTGTTTTTATTGTTTTTATATATTTTAAAATTTTAATTGAATAGCTTTTTTTCTTTTCTTTTCTTTTCTTTTTTCTTTTTTATAATAGTTTTTGTTTAAAAAAAAAAAATATTTATATAGTTTTTGTTTGAAAAAAATAAAAATAAAAATAAAATTAATTTGTCGCCCATCGGGGGCCGGAGGCAGGCTGGGCAGCCTTCGAAGGTGCCGCCTGACCATCCTCCAGCCCCCGGCTTGGCAGAGGCTGGTCGGGCGGCACCATCGAGGGCTACCCAACCTGCCTCAGAATCACCCTCTGCCCAACCGGGGGCCGAAGGCAGGCTGGGCAGCCCTCAACGGAGCCACCCGGCCTGCCTCTAGCCTTCGGCTAGGTGGAGGGAGATTCTGAGAATCACCCCCTGCTAGGCGGAGGGCGATTCCAAGAATCGCCCTCCACCCAGCCGGGGGTGATTCTTGGAATCTCCCTTTGCCCAGCCGAGCAACGCCATCGAGGGCTACCCAGCCTGCCTCCGGCCTGTGGCTGGGTGGAGGGCGATTCTCAGAATCGTCCTCTGCCTAGCCATGGGCCAGAGGCAGGTTGGACGGCCCTCGATGGTGCCACCTGGTCAGCATCCAGCACTGGGTTGGGTGGAGTGCAATTCTCAGAATCACTGTCCGTCGAGCCAGGGGCCGGAGGCTAGCCAGGCGGCACCGTCAAGGGCTGCCTAGCCTGCCTCTAGCCCTTGGTAGGGTGGAGGGTGATTCTGAGAATTTCCCTTCGCCTAGTCGGGGACCGGAGGCAGGCTGGGCAGCCCTCGACAGAGCCGCCCGGCCTGCCTTCGGCCCTCGGCTAGGTGAAGGGTGATTCCGAGAATCTCCCCCGGTTGGGTGGAGTGCGATTCTGAGAATCGTCCTCCACCCAGCCGTTGGCGATTCTTGGAATTTCCCTCCACCCAGCCGTGGGAGATTCTTCGAATCACCCTTCGCCCAGCCAGGGGCTGAAGGTAGGCTGGGTGGCGCCGTCGAGGGTTGCCCAGTCTACCTCCGTCTTGTGGCTGGGTGGAGGGAGATTCCAAGAATCTCCCTCTGCCAAACAGGGGGCCAGAGGTCGGCTAAGTGGTGCCATCGAGGGCTGCCCAACCTACCTCCGGCCCCCATCTAGGCCGAGGGTGATTCTCGGAATTTCCCTCCACCCAGCCGAGGGCCGGAGGCAGGCTGGGAAACCCTCAACGGTGCCGCCTGACCTGCCTTCGACCCCCGGCTGGGCGGAGGGAAATTTCGAGAATCACCCCTGGCTGGGCGGAGGGTGATTCTTGGAATCACCCTCCGCCTAGCCGAGGGTGATTCTTGGAATCGCCCTCCGCCTAGTCGGGGGCCGGAGGCAAGCCAGGTGGCGTCGTTTAGTGCTGCCCAACCGGCCTCTAACCCGCGACTGGGTGGAAGGTGATTCTCGGAATCGCCCTATGCCGAGCCGCGGGCTAGAGGCAGGCTGGGCAGCCCTTGACTGTGGTGCCCGGTCGGCCTCTGGCCCCTTGCTGGGCGAAGGGTGATTCCGAGAATCTCCCCCCACCCAGCTAGGGGCCAGAGGCCAGCTGAGTGGCGCCACCGAGGGCTACCCAGACTGCCTCTAGCCCTCGGCTGGGTGGAGTGCGATTTCGAGAATCACCCTCCACTCATCCGGGGGTTGGAGGCAGGCTGGGCAACCCTCGACGGCGCCGCCCAACCTTCCTCTGGCCCCCAGCTAGACGGAGGGCGATTCCGAGAATCACCCTCGACTGGGTGGAGGGCGATTCTGAGAATCACACCTGGCTGGGCGAAGGGCGATTCCAAGAATCACCCTCGGCTGGGCAAAGGGCGATTCTGAGAATCGCCCCCGGTTGGGCACAGGGTGATTTCGAGAATCGCCCTCCGCCCATCCGAGGGCGATTCTCAGAATCATCGTCCACCCAGCCGGGGGTCAGAGGTAGGCTAGGCAGCCCTCGACAGTGCCGCTCGGCCAGAGGATGGCCATGTGGCACTGTTGAGGGCTGCCTAGCCTGCCTCCGGCCCCCGGCTAGGCGGACGGTGATTCCGAGAATCACCCCCGGCTAGGCAACCCTCGACAGTGCTACCAGACCGGCCTTCAACCCCCAGCCGGGCAGAGGGTGATTCCAAGAATCTCCCTCCACCCAGCTGGGGGCTGGAGGCCAACCTGGTGGCGCCATCGACGGCTACCCAGCCTACCTTCGGCCCCCGGCTAGGTGGAGGGTGATTCTTGGAATCACGCTTCGCCCAGCCAGGGGCTGGAGGTAGGTTGATCAGCCCTCGGCGACGCTGCCCGACCTACATCTAGCCCTCGGTTGAGTAGAGGGTGATTCTGAGAATCACTTCCGGCTAGGGGGAGGGCGATTCTTGGAATCGGCCCCCGCCTAACCGAGGGTGATTCTCAGAATCACCCTCCCCCCAACCGGGGATGATTCTCAGAATCGCCCTCTGCCCAGCCGGGGGTCGGAGGCAGGCTGGACGGCACCATCAAGGGCTGCCCAGCCTGCCTCCATCCCACGGCTGGGTGGAGGGTGATTCTCGAAATCACCCTCCACCCAGCCAGGGGCCAGAGGAAGGCTAGGCAGCCCTTGATGGTGCCGCCCTCTGGCCCCCAACTGGGCAGAGGGTGATTGTGAGAATCACCCTCGGCTAGGCAAAGGGAAATTCCAAGAATCGCTCCCGGCTGGATGGAGGGAGATTCTAAGAATCGCCCCTAGCTAGGCAGAGGCTGGCCAGGTGGCGCCATCGAGGGCTGCTCAGCCTGCCTCTGGCCCCTGGCTGGGTGGAGGGCAATTCTTGGAATCGCCCTCCGCCGAGCCGAGGGCCAGAGGCAGGCCGGGCGACGCCTTCAAATGAAGGAGATTGGGTTTTGGATCTATTCTTAGGTTCAAGTAAGTTTTATTATACAAATTTAAATTTAAATATTTTATTTTTTACTTTTTATGTCTTTATACTAATTTTTTACTTATTTTTTTTGTGCTTGATGATTAGGTACAACACTAGCATGTTGCCTACCAAAAGGAAGAAATTGCATTTCCATTGAGAAAGACCCAGTGCAATGAAAAATTATTCAACAAAGAATTAATGCTCTCGAATTCCTTCCAGATGCAAAGCAAGAAGTTGGTTTGAGGAAAGGGGATTTTTATGAATCACGTGTGGCAAAAAAATCAAAGGAACCTCAACCACCATTATATGGAATGATTGGAAAGGGACACTCTGGAAGATTTTCAGACATGAAAGATCCATTAGAAGTTGACAATGACCAAAATGAAGCAGAAAATGTTGCAGAAGAAGCCATCAATGATGTTCTAGATGATGTTGAACATTATTAGTTGATATTGTTGATGATATTTAAGTTATGCTTGCAAACAAAGCTCATTTTTGAGATCTATTAATAAGTTTTAATTGTAATGTTTAGAATTCAATATTTTATGAGAAGAATCCTTATTTTTTGCAAAAAACATGTGATTACTATTATTTTTTGACATAAATTTCAATAAAAATGCTATTTTCTTAAGTTTTTTTGTTAAGATTTTCCCAAAAATTAGTTTATTTAACATGTTTTTTTCAACAAAAAGTCTCTAAAAGTGTATTTTTTGCATTCTATTTGTATTGAAAATTTGTATTTTTTTGTCATATCGTTCAAAATATTAGTTTTTTAGCGACAATTATTTGATGTGCATTGAAAAATAAATTAGCAATACATAAACATGTAGAAAATATAAACTTTATAACATTGACCCTTTTTTCATTTTTTATCTATGTGAAAAAGTGAAGATATTATTACAAATTTTTATTTAAAAAAAATATATATATATATATTTTTCTTTTTAAAACACAAGTACATAAATGCACTTAAAAATAAACATCTCACGGAAGAAGAAGACATTAGAAAATGTATAGTGTCAAAATCAATCCTCTAAAAAAACATTGGTGATGATATGCCACCACTATTCAAAATCGACATAAAAAGCATAAAAAAAAATAATAATAAAGTACCAAAAACATGCTAAAAAAAAAATTATTTTTCATCACCACTTTTCAAAATCGAGTGTTTTTATTTCTACGTCAAAAAGTAGGTACCAGTGCAATTACCTATTTCATCGGTAATAGTGTTTAATCAGTTGCTATAATTATGTACCTTGCACCAGTCCTCTTTCCAAGTGGGTTGATTTGTCCAAAAAAATAAATGGCCTAGTTATCAAAAGGTTGCAATGTAACTTGTGGTACCGATGGAATATCATTTCTTTTGGAAGGCTTCCCTATTATTTGAAATACATCACATGCTCTGCAATATTCCTTCGCATCTTTGTATAGTGTAGGCCATCACAAACCTGCTCTCAAAATATTCTACGCAATATCTTTTCCTGCATAGTTTCCACCAGCTATGCCTCCATAAGATTTTTCTAGAATCATCTGTCTTTCATCTTCAGGAACATATCTGTGCAGTATCTCATCTGGTCCCATCTTATATAAGTGTCTTGCTATTATTGAAAAGTCAACTGCTTTAACCACCAATTATTTCTTTTGCTGCGTAGTATATTCTGTAGGAGCCATTCCTGTGGTCAAAAAATGAATGATATCTGTAAAGTGGTCATATTCCACTCTGATTGAAAATGATTGTGCATCCAAGAGATTATCTTCTATGCTGGTTGGTTCTTACCCTGTCTCCAATCTGATCAAATGGTGAGGTCCTGCATTTGGTCTCCCTGGTTTAACAATGATCTAAAAGTCATACTCGTGGAATAACAACAAGCATATGAAAATATTTCCTCCTAGGACAGTCTTATTAACCAAATACTTTAGTGCATAATGATCTTTGAATATCTTAAAATGTGACCCCAACAAATAATGTCTAAACTTCTGCCAAGAATACATTGTGTCAAGTACTTCCCTTTCTATAGTGGTGTAATTTTTTTATGCTTTAGATAATTTCCTACTTGAAAAAGCTATAGGATGATAAATCTCTCTTGCACCAGGTTGTGTTAGAACCACACACAAAGCTATATAAGAGGCATCCACATGAGGATGAAATTCCTTGTTCCAATCAGGGAACACTAGTATAGGTGCATCTACCATTTTTTCTTTCAATATGTTGAGGCTCTTATGACATTCTTCATTCCACTGAAAAATTACATCCTTCTTCAACAATTTCTCCATAGGCGTAGTGATCTGCGCATATCCCTTAATTAACTTCCTGTAATACCTAGTATTTCCCAATGTAGTGTGAATTTTTCTTACTATCTCAGTTGGAGGCATGTTCACAATGATAAAAATCTTCATAAGGTCCACCATTAGTCCTTTCTTCCAAAAAATATGCCCCAATAATATGCCGAAGGGTGCATGTAATATGCACTTCTTTAAGTTAAAAGAGATATGATATTGTCTACATGTGTCGAGCATAATTCTTAAACTCCTAACATGTTTACTCAACAATCCAAATATTGTCCAATCATCAAATTATACCTCCAAAAACTTTTAAATGCACTGCTTAAAGGCTATGATCAGCACCCTAGAAAATATAGCAGGGGAATTCTTCAATCCAAAAGGCATTACTATATATTGATATGAGCCCCATTCTATAGAAAATGTGGTCTTATGTCGATCTTCAAGTGCAATCATAATCTAATGATAACCTAAGAATCCATTTGTAAATCAGTAAAATTCCTATCCTCCTACATTGTCCAATACTTCATCTATGAAATGGGTGGGGAAAGGATTATGTAGACATTCATAATTCAACTTTCTTAGATCCACACAGATCCTGATTTATCCTTGAATCTTATTCTCTTGCACCACCATAGGACTCACCCATTCTGATTCTTCTACAGGTTCAATAATTTTGGCTACTATAATCTTATCAAGTTTTACTTTCACTTTCTCCTTATACTTCGGGTTCAGTCTGTAAGGTATTTTTTTGAATGGCTTCGCATCAAGCTTCAAAGGAATCTTCATGACTCCTAGATATCCTATTATGCCCTTAATTTTTGAAAACTTGGTGGGAAACAGTTCTTGATAATCATGAAGTAAATCTGTAACTTTATTTACTATCTCTTCATCCCAATAAACTCCTATAGTTTCAAACTTGGGATCCTCCTCGGATCCTCTATTTACCTTCTTAGTATTCAGTGGATTTTTTTTTTTCTGGTATATATATCTTAGGTCCAATGACTTCATGGTGTCCTTCTGACTCTACTACGTTGATGTTTCGAGGATCTTCTTCATCTCCATTTGCAACAATGAAATAGCATTCCAGTGCATGTTCTATCTGCACAACCTAATCAGGTTGCTACCATGTCACCGAGGTGATATTCTCAAACATATTATTCTTGACTGCTTGAAGGGAAAAATATAGGTGTGGGAAATAATCCTGAAAGCTAAATGTTAATATGCAGCTATCAACCATGTCTTCCCAATGCTTAGTACCATGTTGAAGCTCTGTTTCTAGGTACTAGTTCTTAGGGATTTTCTCCAATGTATGAATGAATCCATGTACCCATTCTTGCAATGGAATCTCCTTCCATGCTGATGTGCATAGATGGATATGCTCCCTAGGATTATTTTGAACATCATATTTTATCTCCATTTCTGTTTCTATCTATCCAGACCTTATCCACATCATTCTTTGATCCACATCATTCTTTGACATTCCTTCCAACCTCCTATATTCTTCTTATATGCATTCCACCATCTTGCAGGGGTAGCTTTGATGGCTACATCCAAGGCTAAAAACCTTTAATTTTCTTGAACCCATTATTCATATTCATTAATAAAAGTATTCACATCTCCTATTCGATTATAAGAAGGCAGGTCACATACCTTAGACATTATACAATGAACTAATTTGGTAATTCTTAAAAAATGACTGGTGTATGCTTCATGCAAATTATTCTTCCAATTCTCCAAGTCATCTTCTGAATATGATGTATAAGAATTATCTTTCTCCCAGCTCAAATTTCCTTCTGCAGTAGGGTTAACCCAATCTTGTTCCCTCGCTGACATTTGATAAAATTTTACTATGTTTGAAGCGCATTATTCTTCTCTGACTGGTTTTGTGTATCTTTCTCCTTCCGATGGGTCCAAGGGAACAATCACTCTAGTATTATTTCCTTCAAATATCATTTGTATCTTCTTCAGATTAATTATGGCCATATTGTCAAATTCCCAATCAAATAAAATTAATTCAGGATAAGGGTTATTGTCATCAACAATCTCTATTGCTTCAAAATCATTACTAGTGCATACTCCTTCAATATCCACTATGACACCTGGTAGTCTTCCCATACGAAAGATATATTGTTGATTTTCCATCCTTAACTGAATAGGTGACCATATTAGCTTCGACTTACCCATCAATTCCCATGTCTGCTTCATCAAGGAATTAGCATCAGATCCTAGATCTAGAATAACTTGGTCCATCTCATATTCTCTTATCTGCGTGTTGAGCCACATCACTTCACGGTGTTACTTTTGATGCACATAAATATATCAACTCCTGCATTCCTTCTACAACATTTTAACCCCTTAACAATTTCATACAAGTCTGTAGAAAATACCTTAAAATAATTACTTGGATCGTTGCATCCTGGTCTTGTGTCAGAGCTCGATCCTGTGTCAGAGCTCTATTCCACATTCGAAGCTGATGATCTATCACAGTTACTTCTCTGATCGGTCTTTGGATGTGCATTGGAGGTCGAAGCTCCAACATCCATAAAACTTTGCTTTTCTTCCATAAATGCTCCTTTTTCTTTTTGAATATAAAAAATAGGAACTTTCTACATAGTCTTTCTAACCCATGCATATTCAAATTCCTTCTTTCCATCATCCTCATCACTACCAGTCGCAGCTCCACTTCTAGCAAAAATACTAATTCAAGGTTCATCGGTCCTCCTTTTAACAGCCATCATCTAAATGTTCTGTGTCGATTGATGGTTCCTCTTTTCTTGCATCTTTGCCATAATTACAGGACATTCTTTCATTACATGGTCAAAATATTTACATTACTTACATGTCATAATGGGGTTCTGGAAATCTCTTGCAAAATGACCTGGCTGGCCGCAATTATAACAAATGATCTGTCCACGTCCTCGACCAACTCCACCACGTTGACCTCTTCCTTGAAAACCTCCTCAACCACTATGTTTTCCATTGTCCTCATGTACACACTCTTCTTCTTGCATTCTATAAGTGTCAGCATTACACTCCATCATTAGGTCATAACTTTGACAATTATTCTCACCATGTCCTACTGATATACAAAATTTGCAAAATAAATTCCTTGGAGACTGGACATATTTCTGCAACAACTAGACATATTCTGACCTATGTTTCCCTCTAGCCTTACATATCTCGCACCATAGGCTAGATCCTGCATTCAAGGGATTAGGCGCTCCACCATCCATGTAATACCTGAAGATAGAGCACTGTTATTTAGAAAGGCCCTCTGATCTACACTTCATACACCACACTTCTTCTCTAACTTCATTGATTTTCTTGATGTCTTGGATCTGCAGGGTCAGGTTTTACAATTGGTTCTAAATCTGTTACATACCTGAATTAGTATCTCCTATAGTAGAAGCTTCCAACTTCATCGCAATTTCCATAGCTTCAGCTTGAGTTACCATCTTATGTTGCATTAATGGAAACCTAATATGCGGTATCAACAAAACTGTAAACCATTCTTGATGTTTATGCGGAGCTATGTTGAAGCTTACCTGATCCGATAATTTCTTTAACCTATGATCTAACTCCCAAACAGACTCAGTAGGTTTATGTTTGATTTATTTCAACTCAGTGATGCACTGCGACCGAGACTTCAAATTCTTAAACTCTCCTGCCAGTGTTGTTTTAATGTCTCCAAATGTTATGTTCTGATTAGTTAAAAACTTCATATACCAGGTCAATGCTCTATCACCCAATGTTGTAATGAGCTTCACCTTCTTTATATTCTCATAATTTATCTACCTCGAATTCCATACAACTTTGCATAAAAAACCAAAACTGTTATAGATCTTCCAATCCAATTCCTCTTAAACCATGTAGCTTAATATCATTAACCATACCTCTTCTTGGGGGGGAGGGGGTGGGGGATGGGAA
Organism: Pinus albicaulis; assembly: GCA_034641835.2. Lineage (NCBI taxonomy): Eukaryota > Viridiplantae > Streptophyta > Pinopsida > Pinales > Pinaceae > Pinus > Pinus albicaulis. The sequence continues at coordinate 599,276,247 of CM076582.1, forward strand.
GGGGGGGGGGGGGTATGGGGTGTAGGAGGGGTAGGGGGAGTAGGAAAACCACAAATACCCTGGCTATTACTGGATTCTGGCTTATGTGAACTTTCAAGCTAGGAGGGGGAATACTGCGAAGTTACCTGGGGGTGGCTTTCTTTTCTTTCACTTTCAAATTCACTCAAAAGAGGACAACAATCAATCTCTACAAGGTCTTTGGATATTTTCCACGATACCTCTTTCTGGATCTACTTTGTATCTCTTTCCACTTCTCGTTGCGCCTCTCTCTTTATCAAATTTACTTTATCTTCTTCCAAACATAATTAAACTATTAATCTAATTGCATTTTTAAAACTCTCTTTTCACACAGAAGAATATTAATCCAAATTTTTAGAGATTTAAAATACTTACCTCACGATCCTTTGAAGAATCATTGTTCTGCTTCATTGTAGGACACAGTCGAGTCTACTGTGAACTTAATAATGGATCCTCCCAAGACGATATCAATAAAATAATAAAAAACCCTTGAAATCATATTGTCAGTGCCCTTGAGTCGATGTATCAATTTAGGAGTCCACACCGTCGGTTCATCACCCTTAAAATAATCCTTTCTTTTATCCAACCTCGATATCCACTGATACAACTTAGCAAGAATAGAAGCGAAGAAAATTTTGTGTTGATCTATGAAAATATACTTCTGTAACCATACTTTAGATGTCACACGAGAATTTATGTTTTCATGATCTGAAAATTCTTGCTCTTTCAGGCCTATCCAGTCTTGAATTTCCCTCTTTAACAGGTACCACATACACATATCCCTCAAACAGATCCCGATCCTAGCAACAAAACTATTTTTTGGGTTGATTTGGGCTGACCCAGGTTCGGACTTACTGCACACCAACAAAACCCTTGATCACTAACCCTTTCGAAAACGACCTATAAGAATATCGGAGTCTCACCGAAGTGACTATGGGTGGATGAAAAACCATGTTTCTGCGGCCTTGAGGGACAAGGAGACGTGGTATTTTCTTATTATATTATGATTACAACTCATAAATTACTTTTCCACATTCATATAAATCATCGGAACATGCCATATAAACCCATACACCATTACTGCGATTTCATAACATGAAGTTGTAATAACTACTTCTCAATAACAGATATTAAGCAACTATATACAAAAAACACATAAGAACACCAGAATATCATCCAAAAAACTGCTTCTTTGTTGTGACGAGTCTTTGAATACAATCAATCTCGACCTGTGCACTAAGCTGCAGGTGGTCTGCGCACTAAGTTGCAGACTCTTCCCAGGTCTCTATGCACTCAGCTGCATAGTCTTCCCTTCGATACAAATTACAAATCACAAATACTTTCCCATAACCATCTTGATCTCTAAACATAACATTACATCCCTTTATATATTATTACATCATAGGTTTACATCATTACAATACCATGGTCCAAATACCATGGGCTCCCTAAAACAAGCAAATATAACCCAAAACCATTTACAACATAGTGTGCTTTACAAAAGGAGGGGCTTCGACCCACCCAAAATCCCCTATGGCACTGCATGGTATATTTATAATACTTTTCTGCATGGTCCACTTCGTGCTCCTCTACTAAAAATTTGGAGTTCCTTGTTGTGCATTTATTCCAACAATGATTTTGTGGCTGGTCCTGTTGTCTTCTACAACACTGAGGCTCTTCTCTTTATCATATCTGAAATTTTCATGAAGTTCTGCACATAACACTAATTTCATGAAGGTGGCTCAAATCCCGGGGATGTTGGCACAAAATTGAGTATTTGGGGCCTTAGACGCTATCATGCAGTGAATTTTCCTACAAATATAGCCTTCTAGATGTTAGCATGCTAGTTTTTTCTTGCGTCTGTGGCCCAAAGAGGTAAAAATGTCAATGTGACCCAGGGGTAAGAGGCATGAATGGTTGGGTTATCTCTTGGGGTTGTTGTTGTTGTTTTACACTGTCTGTATGTTGTCTTTCCATCAGTTCCACTTTCTTAAGGTCACCTAAGAGGTTGAATCACGTTATAGCAACCTCTCATTGCATGTTTACCCCGGTTGAACGATTTATTGGGTGGATGTGGGAAGAGGGTGTTACATAGTGGTACAAGAGCATGCTTCAACCCTTGGACTAGATGGGCAATGTGTTGGTCATGCTTTTCTATTGGTTTCATATGTGTTTCTCATACCTAGGGCTTATGTTCTTGTTGCATCCGTGTTGTGTTGGCCATGGTGGCAGTGGTTTCACCATGGAAGAACTGATGGTGTTGTTTTCAAAAAAAATTCATGAATGTATGACTGGTTATGTGTTTTTCATGCTTGTGTATTGTTAGTGAACACTTTCTTACATGTTCCTACATGTTGTATATGCATTGTTTGTTTATGCTAGGTCAGATATTGGTCATGCTTGTGTATTGTTCGTGTATGCTTGCTTATGTGAAGTTATATATTGATCATGCAATGGTCATTCATGTTTGGTTATACATGTCAGATGGGTACATGTGGCCAAGTTTGCATTGGTATGGCTAAGGTTGTCATGCATTAGGTCATGGTGTGTATTTGGCATGATTATACATTGATGACTGGACTCCAACTAGAGTGATGTTTACGGAATAATATACCATGATTTATAAGTTTATATGCTATTATGATTATGTATATACATGTATTTCCTTGATTGTTTGATCTTGCAGGATGTATCCTCCCCAAATTACACTAAGGTATGTTGGTTTATTTATGAATTTTTTTAGCTGACATATTTCACCTTGCAGGAAGAAATCAAAGATGAATAGAAGAATGATAGACTACAAATATTCTCTCTATGAGTCCTACGAGTGACATGGTGTTGTAAATTCATATGATTTGGTAGATACACTAAGAATTCTAGAGGAACAAATAAGGAGTTGCAAGGCAGACAACGATGGAATTAAACAGGCACATGAAAAGCAAGCATAGATTAATGCAACCATCCTTCAAATTTTGTCAAATTTGTAGAAACAAGGGCCACTTTGTATCAGCTATGTGCAGGAGGATGGGACCAATGGAGAATATGGCAGTAGGTCTCTCGAAGGTCACAAATCGAATAGGGATGACACAACTAGAGATGGCAGATTGTTGGACACTTCGGATAGGAGAGGGGATGAACACAAATATCATTCTAGTTCTAGTTCTAACAAGCATCACGATCGTCATCATTATCGTCCTTACAAGAGGAATGACAAGGGATATTTTCCAGATGATTTTAAGAAGGAAAACCACCTACATTTGACAAATATAGGAAGAAGCCATAGGATGCAGAGGCATGGTTTCTTAGTATGAAGAGGTTTTTTTAGGTTGCATTATTACTCAGAAAATATGAAAGACAAGATCGCTACATTCAACCTCAGAGGTAAAACATATATTTGGTGGAAATATGTAAAGAACGTCAGAGATATTTCTGAGGAGGAATTTACTTGGAGTGATTTCAAGAAGATATTTCAGAAGAAGTATCTATCAGAAAAATACTACGATGATAGGGAAAATGAGATTTATGAGCTAAATATGGGTTCCATGATAGATGATGAGTATACTACCAGGTTCTTGGAGTTACAGAGATATGTGCATTATCTCAAGGAGGAGAAGACAAAGATACATATATTTATTAGTGGGTTGCCGACAACATTCAAAGATATGATTGAGTTTGATGAGCCTAGGTCATTGGAGGAGGCCATCTGGAAACTCAAGAATTTTTATGAGCAAACGAAGGAAAAGCCATATTGGAAAGGTAATGATAATAATAAACAAAAATGGGAAAAAAATGGAGCAAGGCCTCATGATACAAGTAACAAGGAAAATTTTTCCGCACCTAATAAGTTCAATGCATCTGGTAGAGAACAGGGATTCTGGTCTGAAGAGCAGAATAAGGATGAAGGATGGAAGCCTATAAAATGTTTGAATTGTGGAAAAGATCATCATATGAGAGATTTTCCACAACATCAGGGTGGTAGGCCACATATCTACAATCTGCAGGAGGCACAAACAATGGGAGCTTTTGGGAAAAACATTCCTTGGATTTGTGCAGCTATGGACAATAGGCAGGCATATCATCAGGATTCTATAATTCAAATGGACAATAAGCTTTGTGATCAAGTTGTTTCTATTTTTATTGACCATAGATATAAATATAGTTATATTAATCCTGACTTGGTGGATAACTGTGGTTTGAGTAAGGAAATTCATGCAAAATATTGGTTAGTGTAGTTGGCCACGGGTACGAAGAAAATAGTTCACCATTGGGTAAGAGCTTACACATTGGAGTTAAATGGTATGCCTAGAGAATTGAATTTGAACATATTTCCATTAGGTTCATATAGTATGCTATTGGATGTGGATTGGTTATATATTCACAGGACCAAGGTATATTGCTACGACAAAGCCATTGAGTCCTTGGACGACAATGGGGAACCAAGGGTCCTACAGGGAAAGAAGAAAGCCACATCAGTTAGGATGGTGACAACCATGCAGGCCAAGTGTAGTCATAGGAAAGGCTATGCACTATTTGAAGTTCATATATCTAGGGAAAAAAGGTAAGGAAGTTGCGGATGCAGATGTGTTGAACATGTATCCAATTTTACAGCAGTTTCAGGATGTGTTTCCAATAGATATTTCAGAGTTGTCACTGCACAGGGAAGTAGAATTTTCCATTGAGTTGATGCCAGGGGCAGCTCTAGGATCAAAGGCACCTTACAGGATTAGCACACTTGAGTTGGTAGAATTAAAGTTGCAGCTGAAAGAGATCCTTGACAAAGGGTACATTAGGCCAAGTGTATCACCATGGGGTGCACCAGTGTTGTTCGTGAAGAAGAAAGATGGAACTCTCAGATTTTGCATTGACTACAGGAATTTGTAAAAAGTGACTGTTAGCATTGAAAATTTTAATGGTGTAATTTCCATTGTGTCACTGTTCTCAAATTTTTGTTGTGTCTTACTCCATGTCCAAAGTTTGAGTCATTTCCAATAAAATTTAAAAAAGAGTCCCAATATCAAGGTATTTGTTAAGTGAATAGGTTTCATAGTGTTTTAGAGTCCTAAAATAAGTTAAAATATATGTTTTGGCTTATTTTAGTGTTGAAGGTTAGTCGATGTTTGGGTAATAAAATTACAGTGATCTAGTCTGGAATAATAGCTACTTTTGTTGAAAATTTATGGACAAAACAATAAAGGGCAGCTATTTCTCAGAAATGGAAGTCATATATTCCACACAGTGAAAAGCCCAGCTATTTCACTGAGATTATGGTTATCTCATAAAAGAGGCTATGGGTAAATAGGTAATCAGTTTTCGAAGCAGAAAAATTAAGGCTTCGTGGCAACTAGAGTTCTTTAAAATCAAAGCGCAGCCGGAAGAAAATAGCTTAACCAATAGAGTAGGAGATCTGGAGAAGAGAAGCAGACAATATTTAAAGCAATATGGCTAGGAAATATACTAAGGAATGAAGCAACAGAGAAGAACCGCATGCAAAAAGAACGGATGACCATGATCTAATCACAGATCCAAAGGGGAGCAGATCGACGACTGAGATTAAAGCGCACATGCAACGACTTCACACATCACAATTTTTAAAGTTTATTTTTAACTCAAATAACATGGTATGTTAAGTGATTTGCGATGCGATGAGATGAAGAGCGAGCAAGGAAGACTATAAAATCCAGGTGCAGATCAAGGGTGGAGATTAAAGCCCAGATGAAGCGATTTCACAAATCACAATTTTTAAAGTTTATCGTTAAAGTGATCGCATGGTATGTTAAGCGATTTGTGATGCGATGAGGCGAGGGGAACATGTCAGTGTAGCGCACCAGCGTGATTTCGCAAATCCTAGAGTTTAAGGTTTAGATGTTATCAATGTAGAGTTAAAATTGCGGGTGACCGATTTTCGATTGCTTCCTATTGGTCAACTGGTTATGGGGCCATAGAACCACAATTCCGCATGTATGCATATTGTTTGGGAGTAATTGCGGTTTTGTCTAAAGTTCCTATAAAGTGATTGTTGTTGATTTCACACGTATGTATATTTATAAAACTTCTGATGCATGATCTGCGATCGGTCCCATTTCTCTACCACGTCACCTCCGCTCTCATCGCACATCGCACTTCACCATTTTCAATGTTTAACTCCCACATTTCACAATAAAAATTTCGATGTGCGATCTGTGATCGGGCCCACTTCTTCACCACGTCACCACCCCCCCCTCGCTTATCATTTATTTCGCTCCATTTCTCCTCTATCAATTAAACCTGTTTCAAAGGATTTTATTTGTAATTTCTCATAAAATGAAACTTCGTCATTTTATCCAAAAGTTTCAAGTTTTTCGCCATTACAAAGGGTTTTCAACCAAAAAAAGAGAAAGGAACAGCGGAACAATGGCATAATTTCTCTCAAACATTTTTCTACCACTACTCTCAGTATCAGCACGTTTTTACCATACATCGGGGAACATTCAAGGAATAAACACACACCATTTTCACTGTTGTTTGCACCTTTTATGGAGTTGGTTGCAACAGAATGGAAGAGGAGTCTTCCCATAAAACTACCAATTCATACAAACCACTTCAAACTATTAGCCTTAATGTTTTTATTTTCATTATGTCATAACACTCTGTATTAAATTTTTAGATAAGCCTCACCTCTTGCACGAGGTTGTAATGAATTTTGAAACATATTTACCTTTTTCTGTGGAAGATGACAATATCATATTTTGTATATATATGCCAAACTCATATGAAGTCAGGGTTGGTTAGTGGTTATTGAATTTTGACTTATATGAACTGTAATCATTTTGTGAATTAAATGGAATTATACTACTGAGGACTTATTACCAATTTGAAGTGTGTATTGTCTACTCTATTTGAGTTTCCATATCTCCTTTATTCTAGTTCCAGCTTGCAAATCATCATACTGTTATGTGTTTTTATTAGTCTCTTAATCATGTTATGTGTTTTATCAGTTTTTTTTAGTCTCACATAGTGAGAATTACTAATAAAATATATGTTATAATAGTGGAAGAGCATCACTCATGATAGTTATTCTTCATGATATTTCATTGAGAATCTTGTCAGACTAGAAATAGCTTTCTCTCAATAGAATATTGTCAAACTGATACTTTTTTTAATTTCTACTAAATGCAGTAGATTTCAGTTTTACAGGCCTACTGATTCTCCTCATAGACTACAAACGTGCACCTTGCTACCACATCAAGTTACAATACCCTCTTTAGTAGAACTGTGGATTTGACAGAAATCTCTCTTTAGTGAATTAGTGTTTATATCATCTTCAAATCCCATAAAACAAAACATTAAAATTTCCTTAGAGTTTAAGATGTGTCTGGTTAGGCGTTTGTTGTAGTCCAAGTGCTGATTCCAACGCCAACATCTTTTGGTTCGTCTACTGGGAGACGAAGGCCTTGTAAAAAAGTATTCTCCTAAGTCTATTGTTATAAATTGTTGATAATCAGTTCTTGATGGTGAACAAGAATTGGTCACCTGAAGAATACTGAAATTTTTTTCACATGGCGACTCCACGAAGGAGAAGAGGGGTTTCAAGACCTCCTTCGACAAGGAGGAATCAGAGATCTCCAATTGTGACTCCAATTGATGACCCATAGAAAATCATCAAAGATGCTAAAGGAAAATAGATATCAGTTGAAGCCACATCTTAGTCAGTGAAGAAGGTACACAAAAAATACGCTCCAAATAAAAAGGTACCTCTATTTACTTTAGAATCTAAAGAGGTTTTAGTTTCAAAAAATTCTGCTGAAAAATCTCAAGTTTAAGCTACTCCTCTAGAAAATAAAGTGGATACTATTAAACTAGGCCCAGCTGAAGGTTTTTCTTACTCATGACCTAGAAAATCTAAAATAAGTACTCTTCTAGTTAAAGAAGGAGAAACTGAATTTGTAATGTTCCTAATTTTTTCCTTCAATAAATTGGAACATTATATTTTGATAATTTCACTTATAATTTGAATAATTCTGAAGGGAGGCCCAATGGCAATAAAAACATGGATAAAATTCCTCTAGTATGAAAGGGGATCGGCCTTGGAACTAGATTTCAGACCCTCATGTGTGAAAGGAGATATTTTGCAAAGAGGCTTGGTTAAGTTTGACCAAGTCAAACAGCGTTGGGTATGAGGTGGAAAGCACTACATGGGACAACGGAGAGATAGAGGAGGGAATATTCCCTTATGGAGGAAACCCTAATTGATGGGGCCCATGGAGAGAGAACCTTCACTTGCTATACATGGAGAGGAGGAGAGCCATTGTTATTCCTGCTTGTATTATTCATTTCATGTTTATTCAGACATTGTGCATTCTTTGCTGCTTAGCAAGAATTGCCGGGGAATTCCTGTTTAGGATTTCCCTCACATTCTTGAGAGGATTCTTGAGGGTTGGTTCTTCATTTTCCACATCTCTTGGCTCAAGGCCAAAGCATCCTCCTCCAGGACAGCTTTATTTCTACAGCAGCATAATACTATGTTGTAGGGTGTTGCAGTGGAGACTCCACAATACCTCTTCCATCTTCTGTTTTTCAGAGAGAGAGTCTTTCCTTTCTTTGGGAGATCAGATTGGAAGCTTGAGAGCTGATTTTCAGATCTTGGCACTTGGCCATAGTGTTCTATTCCACTCACTACGTAGTCCCTCTTAGTGACTGCGTTATTTTCATGGAGTATCTGCAGTGAGGGTTTGCAGATTGATTGGAGGGTGAGATCTCAAGTGTAAGGATCAGCCTTCCACTTTGGAGATCCATTGGAGAAGGTCTAATTCATATTTTTCATCATCTTCAGCCTTCTCTATTGAGTTCCATATTTGAGTTGCTGTAGCTACCCAGCAACTCCGGCATTTTTTCCATTTTGTATATTTCAGCCAGTCCCTTGGAGGATTGATGTATTTTTTATTCTAACGGTTAGAGCCTTGCTCCCCTAGTGTGTTTGAGCCATATATTGTCATATATTTCAGTTATTATGTAATATGGAGCAATACCTCTTATAAACTGCGTCCTCATAGCCAAGGGTTTCATATTTGCAGTTGTGTTTCTTCATTTCCATGTACATGTATGGTTGAGGCTTGCATTGCCTTTCTTGAGAGGTTGTTTCCTCAAGAACTTGTACTCTCTTTGCTGCTATAACATCATTAATTGTCTTACTACATCTTCTTGTCTCACAGCTCATAAAATAAATTTGTCTTTCCATTTCATGTGCTTATATTTGTTGCAGTCCCTCACCGGGCACTTTCTAAGGATATATAGTAGTGGGAGATCTGTTTAACCACTCTAGAAGGATTTATTTGGTCCCAAATCTTGGATTTCAGTCCTAGATGTATTGATCTAAGGAATCCAGGTCTTGGTATCAAATCCTGCTGCCTCCATTTCTGGAAAATACGTTTTCCAGCCATGGATTTCTCACTGTCCCAATTTGGGAACATTACAGTGGTATCAGAGCATAGTCTTGGCTCAGCCTGTGAGTCTAAGTCCAAGAAGATCAGAATTTTGAAGAAGATGAGTTTATTCTCATCTATTTTCAAATCCAGAGGAGACCTCTCCAAGGAGGTCAAGAAGATTGAAGAAGAAGAAGAGGAAGTACCATGCACTTCCTATTCTCATCAAGAGGAAGACATTGAGCATGAAAGACACTTGGATCATCAAATTCTAAGTGATTACCTTGTTGAGTATAGATCTAAACCTAGAGGCTTCAAGGAGACTCTATATTTTCCTCATTTCATCTAGTTAAAGGAAGAGAAGAGACCATATAGCAGAAAAGAAATCAAAGGAAATAGATTTTTTTTGTCTACCTTTGATGGGTCATCTACTGCAAGAACTTGGGTGAAAGAGTTCATGGAATTTTTATTTCTACATCCCATAGTAGAGAAAGAATTTGTTGAAATCTCAGCGCTGCACTTGGAGGGTGAATCCTATGATTGGTGGAGCAGCCACTTGAGCCATGCAAGGGAGGAAAATTTTGCAAAATTCATCCAAGGGTTGGTCAAAACCTTTGATGGTGAAAGGGCATAGGAAGGGAAGACCACACCACGCCTTGAGGAAACTTGTGATAACACTTTCACACTCATGGAGGAGCAGCCACATGCATCAACAGTTGGGGCAGCCAAAACTTTGTCATGTCGTCGCAGTGCCGACGCACGTAAAAAGTGTCGCACTATCGACACTTCTTCCGTCACTTTCGAACAAGCGTCACTCTTCCGACGTCTCACAAACCTTCGCGCCTCCAATGTTTGTAAACGGTCGCACTTCCGACGCAATGTGGTCCGACGTTTTGAACGTCGTTCTTCTGACGTTTGTAAACAGTCGCAATTCCGACGCAACGTGGTCCGACGTTTTGGACGTCGCTCTTCCGACGTCTGTAAGATGTCACAATTCCGAAGAAATGTGGTCCAACGTTTGGAACGTCGTTCTTCCGACGTTTGTAATCTGTCGTAATTCCGACGAAATGTGGTCCGACGTTTTTATACTGTCTCTCTTCCGACGTTTCTAGGTTGTCGCAGTTCCGACGTCTACAAGGCGTCGGTAGACCGACGGAGGGTTCAATTTAAAAAAAAAAATGAAACTTTAAAAGATGAGAAACGCTGTTTTGAATATATTATATGAAGTAAAACAGTCCATGAAGTCATTACATTTTCACATCTGAAGATTGGAACCCAAATATCCATCCAGAAAAGTGGAAGTCCCACCCCATACAATGATAGAAAAATACCCCATGTCACCTACAAGGACATGATATAAAACCCAGTAACGGTCCACATGGATATTATCGACAAATCTGAGAAAGCATCCAAATATGCCCGAGGCATCTATAAGAAAGTGAAATAGCAGTATGTAGAATAGTAAAGCAACAGATAGAGTACCGACGTCCATTGTTCCAAATACAAATTAAAGTACCCAAAACCCCGCAACAGAGAAAAACGCTAATCATGTGAGGAGTGTGATATGTCCAAAATATAAAAATACCATCAGACCATATCAATAAACCAGCAACATAGACCAGCATCGCTAGTTTTGAAGGCAGAGTGATAAACATTAATCATTTTTTTTTTCACAAGAGAAAAACGATGTTTTGAATATATTATATGAAGTAAAACAGTCCATGAAATCATTACATTTTCACATCTGAAGATTGGAACCCAAATATACATCCAGAAAAGTGGAAGTCCCACCCCAGACAGTGATAGAAAAATACCCCATGTCACATACATGGACTTGATATAAAACCCAGTAACGGTCCACATGGAGATTATCGTCAATCTGAGAAAGCATCCAAATATGCCCGAGGCATCTATAAGAAAGTGAAATAGCAGTATGTAGAATAGTAAAGCAACAGATAGAGTACCGACGTCCATTGTTCCAAATACAAATTAAAGTACCCAAAATCCTTGAAAAGAGAAAAACGCTAATCATGTGAGGAGTGTGATATGTCCAAAATATAAAAAGACCATCAGACCATATCAATAAACCAGCAACATAGACCAACATCGCTAGTTTTGAAGGCAGAGTGATAAACAATCATTTTTTTTTCACAAGAGAAAAAAATGTTGTTTTGAATATATTATATGAAGTAAAACAGTCCATGAAGTCATTACATTTTCACATCTGAAGATTGGAACCCAAATATCCATCCAGAAAAGTGGAAGTCCCACCCTAGACAGTGATAGAAAAATACTCCATGTCACATACAGGGACTTGATATAAAACCCAGTAACGGTCCACATGGAGATTATCGACAAATCTGAGAAAGCATCCAAATATGCCCGAGGCATCTATAAGAAAGTGAAATAGCAGTATGTAGAATAGTAAAACAACAGATAGAGTACCGACGTCCATTGTTCCAAATACAAATTAAAGTACCCAAAATCCTTGAACAGAGAAAAACGCTAATCATGTGAGGAGTGTGACATGTCCAAAATATAAAAAGACCATCAGACCATATCAATAAACCAGCAACATAGACCAGCATCGCTAGTTTTGAAGGCAGAGTGATAAACATTAATCATTTTTTTTCACAAGAGAAAAACCGTTGTTTTGAATATATTATATGAAGTAAAACAGTCCATGAAGTTATTACATTTTCACATCTGAAGATTGGAACCCAAATATCCATCCAGAAAAGTGGAAGTCCCACCCCAGACAGTGATAGAAAAATACCCCATGTCACATACAGGGACTTGATATAAAACCCAGTAACGGTCCACATGGAGATTATCCACAATCTGAGAAAGCATCCAAATATGCCCGAGGCATCTATAAGAAAGTGAAATAGCAGTATGTAGAATAGTAAAGCAACAGATAGAGTACCGACGTCCATTGTTCCAAATACAAATTAAAGCACCCAAAATCCTTGAACAGAGAAAAACGCTAATCATGTGAGGAGTGTGATATGTCCAAAATATAAAAAGACCATCAGACCATATCAATAAACCAGCAACATAGACCAGCATCGTTAGTTTTGAAGGCAGAGTGATAAACATTAATCATTTTTTTTTCACAAGAGAAAAAACGTTGTTTTGAATATATTATATGAAGTAAAACAGTCCATGAAGTTATTATATTTTCACATCTGAAGATTGGAACCCAAATATCCATCCAGAAAAGTGGAAGTCCCACCCCAGACAGTGATAGAAAAATACCCCATGTCACATACAAGGACTTGATATAAAACCCAATAACGGTCCACATGGAGATTATCGACAATCTGAGAAAGCATCCAAATATGCCCGAGGCATCTATAAGAAAGTGAAATAGCAGTATGTAGAATAGTAAAGCAACAGATAGAGTACCTACGTCCATTGTTCCAAATACAAATTAAAGTACCCAAAATCCTTGAACAGAGAAAAACACTAATCATGTGAGGAGTGTGATATGTCCAAAATATAAAAAGACCATCAGACCATATCAATAAACCAGCAACATAGACCAGCATAGCTAGTTTTGAAGGCAGAGTGATAAACATTAATCATTTTTTTCACAAGAGAAAAAACGTTGTTTTGAATATATTATATGAAGTAAAACAGTCCATGAAGTCATTACATTTTCACATCTGAAGATTGGAACCCAAATATCCATCCAGAAATGTGGAAGTCCCACCCCAGACAGTGATAGAAAAATACCCTATGTCACATACAGGGACTTGATATAAAACCCAGTAACGGTCCACATGGAGATTATCGACAATCCGAGAAAGCATCCAAATATGCCCGAGGCATCTATAAGAAAGTGAAATAGCAGTATGTAGAATAGTAAAGCAACAGATAGAGTACCGACGTCCATTGTTCCAAATACAAATTAAAGTACCCAAAATCCTTGAACAGAGAAAAACGCCAATCATGTGAGGAGTGTGATATGTCCAAAATATAAAAAGACCATCAGACCATATCAATAAACCAGCAACATAGACCAGCATCGCTAGTTTTGAAGGCAGAGTGATAAACATTAATCATTTTTTTTTCACAAGAGAAAAACGTTGTTTTGAATATATTATATGAAGTAAAATAGTCCATGAAGTCATTACATTTTCACATCTGAAGATTGGAACCCAAATATCCATCCAGAAAAGTGGAAGTCCCACCCCATACAATGATAGAAAAATACCCCATGTCACATACAGGGACATGATATAAAATCCAGTAACGGTCCACATGGAGATTATCGACAATCTGAGAAAGCATTCAAATATGCCCGAGGCATCTATAAGAAAGTGAAATAGCAGTATGTAGAACAGTAAAGCAACAGATGGAGTACCGACGTCCATTGTTCCAAATACAAATTAAAGTACCCAAAATCCTTGAACAAATCAATAAAAACGCTAATCATGTGAGAATTCTGAGTAACGTTAATCTATTAACATTGTGAATAAAATTACACCGAAGTCAAAAACATTGCCTGGCCATACACATGGCAAATTTGTCATCAAAAAATCAAAATATTAAGAAGACTGCCCTCATACGGGGAAACCAGTCTTGAACGTTTAATTTACAGAATTCAAAAATATCACAATGGTCCAGCACAGTAAAATAATCTAAAAGCATCCCAATTAAGTGGGCCTGCTAAGCAAGAAAAACAAATTAACCAAACTACTCCTCCGGTGGTTCCTCCACGATTCGGCACCATCCTTCGGAAGCTCTAGGATCGCTAGGTGCTACCTCCACATGCATGCCATGGCTCCCCTCCTGAAGGCCCGAATGCTGGCTGGCTTTTTCCGTGCTCAGACCCATCGGACGGGTGCATTCTTCCTCCGTTTGGGCCTCCTCGCGGAAGACCACAGTGACTAAAGCCGTGATTCGCGGGCGGGTGAGAGAGAAATTAAAGGAAAATTGCGCAGTGCGCGTCGTGGGATAAGGTGAACTAGCGGTGCGGAAGCGAGGAGCAGGGGAATCCATACGGTGGCCAGATTCTACAAGCCGACCCCGCCCGCTCCTAGTATTTGGATATCGACCTGCATAATAATCACTGGACTGGTCGGAAGTCGACTCTGTTGAGGGGCTGGAGGGAGCGCGCAGGGGTTGACCTCTAGTGCTCCCCCTGCGGCAACGCATCCTATGACGCACGTGAGGCATGGGTGCAATCTCAGGCGCAGTGGGCACAAGAGCAGACGGAGAAGCAGAATTCCAATTAACAGAGGAAGATAGGCAGAGACAGAACCAAGAGAAATGCAAATATGCAGCAAGGTCTAGGCATCAGTTCAGCTGGCCACTTCTCCTTATCGTCACAGTTAGCAGGAAGTGTAATCCAGCAACCGGCTTGTCTGAAAAACCATGGCTAAACGCCATTTTGTCGACCCGACTGCAATGCAATCAAAGGACGCTCGTCATAATTAATATCTGATCATTAATAACGAGAGCCAAAGGCCGGATCAAATTGGAGCGTGCGAAATCGCTAAGAGGAGTGGAGGTCCGATCTTGAACAGTGTTAAAAATTAATTAATGCGGATTTGATGTGAAAACTTAATTGAAAAGCGTTAAATGTTAATGTGATTGATATGAAATCGCCATATCCATGTCCCATCGCCTTAAACGCCATCGAATGCACCCGCAGCCGGGAGCAGGGCAAGTTTTTATTGAGGACACGTGGCAGAAATTGATTGGAGCGGATCTTTGTTTGGGCCGCTCGTGCAGTGGAAATCCGGACCCGAAAAAGATTAGGGCGAATTTGATAAGAAATTCACGTCACAACTCTCCCTCCGTACGCCAGCCCAACTTCGGACCCGAAAAATATTAGGGCGGAATTCATTTGGTTTTCGCGTCACAAAATTGGCCGACGTCAGCAGGCTATTTTGGAACGCGAATTTGGTTTGAATTATGGTTTATCGCTGTTTGAAGTCCGGCGGGCTCGACTTAAGAACAATTTTGTTTGATCCCATCTTATAAAATTTGTGTTGGTTTTCTTTTATAATACACATATTTATAATAAATCATGGGAATACCACACTAGTAAACATGTGGAAAAGTTATATAAATTATTGAGAACAATCATTTTTATGTAAAAATATCCAAGGCGAGGTCTGTGTAGAGAACCGTGGTCATGAAAACTGTTCAAATATAAAAATCCCGCTTAATAAAGAGACAAAATTGTTGTGCTTTCGGAA
>CM076582.1:599963905-600208316 GCA_034641835.2 Pinus albicaulis
GTCGCAATTTCGACGCAGTGTGGTCCGACGTTTTGGATGTCTCTCTTCCGACGTTTGTAAGATGTCACAATTCCGACGAAATGTGGTCCGACGTTTTTAATGTCGCTCTTCCGACATTTTTAACATCGCTCTTCCGATTTTTTGGACGTCGCTCGTCCGACGTTTGTAAACTGTCGCAATTCTGACGAAATGTGGTTCGACGTTTTGGACGTCGCTCTTTTGACGTTTGTAAACTGTCGCAATTCCGACGAAATGTGGTCCGACGTTTTTATACTATCGCTCTTCCGACGTTTCTGATTTGTCGCAATTCCGACGTCTACAATGTGTCGGTATACCGATGGTGGGTTCAATTTAAAAAAAATGAAACTTTAGAAGACGAGAAACGCTGTTTTGAATATATTATACGAAGTAAAACAGTCCATGAAGTCATTACATTTTCACATTTGAAGATTGGAACCCAAATATCCATCCAGAAAAGTGGAAGTCCCACCCCAGACAGTGATAGAAAAATACCCCATGTCACATACAGGGACTTGATATAAAACCGAGTAACGGTCCACATGGAGATTATCGACAATCTGAGAAAGCATCCAAATATGCCCGAGGCATCTATAAGAAAGTGAAATAGCAGTATGTAGAATAGTAAAGCAACAGATAGAGTATCGAAGTCCATTGTTCCAAATACAAATTAAAGTACCCAAAATCCTGCAACAGAGAAAAACGCTAATCATGTGAGGAGTGTGATACCATATCAATAAACCAGTAACATAGACCAGCATCGCTAGTTTTGAAGGCAGAGTGATAAACATTAATCATTTTTTTTTTCACAAGAGAAAAACTGTTGTTTTGAATATACTATATGAAGTAAAACAATCCATGAAGTTATTACATTTTCACATCTGAAGATTGGAACCCAAATATCCATCCAGAAAAGTGGAAGTCCCACCCCAGACAGTGATAGAAAAATACCCCATGTCACATACATGGACTTGATATAAAACCAAGTAACGGTCCACATGGAGATTATCGAAAAATCTGAGAAAGCATCCAAATATGCCCGAGGCATCTATAAGAAAGTGAAATAGCAGTATGTAGAATAGTAAAACAACAGATAGAGTACCGAAGTCCATTGTTCCAAATACAAATTAAAGTACCCAAAATCCTTGAACAGAGAAAAACGCTAATCATGTGAGGAGTGTGATATGTCCAAAATATAAAAATACCATCAGACCATATCAATAAACCAGCAACATAGACCGGCATCGCTAGTTTTGAAGGCAGAGTGATAAACATTAATCATTTTTTTTTCACAAGAGAAAAAACGTTGTTTTGAATATATTATATGAAGTAAAATAGTCCATGAAGTTATTAAATTTTCACATCTGAAGATTGGAACCCAAATATCCATCCAGAAAAGTGGAAGTCCCACCCCAGACAGTGATAGAAAAATACCCCATGTCACATACAAGGACTTGATATAAAACCCAGTAACGGTCCACATGGAGATTATCGACAAATCTGAGAAAGCATCCAAATATGCCCGAGGCATCTATAAGAAAGTGAAATAGCAGTATGTAGAATACTAAAACAACAGATAGAGTATCGACGTCCATTGTTCCAAATACAAATTAAAGTACCCAAAATCCTTGAACAGAGAAAACCGCTAATGATGTGAGGAGTGTGATATGTCCAAAATATAAAAATACCATCACACCATATCAATAAACCAGCAACATAGACCAGCATCGCTAGTTTTGAAGGCAGAGTGATAAACATTAATTATTTTTTTTTCACAAGAGAAAAAACGTTGTTTTGAATATATTATATGAAGTAAAACAGTCCATGAAGTTATTACATTTTCACATCTGAAGATTGGAACCCAAATATCCATCCAGAAAAGTGGAAGTCCCACCCCAGACAGTGATAGAAAAATACCCCATGTCACATACAGTGACTTGATATAAAACCCAGTAACGGTCCACATGGAGATTATCGACAATCTGAGAAAGCATCCAAATATGCCCGAGGCATCTATAAGAAAGTGAAATAGCAGTATGTAGAATAGTAAAGCAACAGATAGAGTACCGACGTTCATTGTTCCAAATACAAATTAAAGTACCAAAAATCCTGCAACAGAGAAAAACGCTAATCATGTGAGGAGTGTGATATGTCCAAAATATAAAAAGACCATCAGACCATATCAATAAACCAGCAACATAGACCAGCATCGCTAGTTTTGAAGGCAGAGTGATAAACATTAATCATATTTTTTTTCACAAGAGAAAAAACGATGTTTTCAATATATTGTATGAAGTAAAACAGTCCATGAAGTCATTACATTTTCACATCTTAAGATTGGAACCCAAATATCCATCCAGAAAAGTGGAAGTCCCACCCCAGACAATGATAGAAAAATACCCATGTCACATACAACGACTTGATATAAAACCCAGTAATGGTCCACATGGAGATTATCGACAATCTGAGAAAGCATCCAAATATGCCCAAGGCATCTATAAGAAAGTGAAATAGCAGTATGTAGAATAGTAAAGCAACAGATAGAGTACCAACGTCCATTGTTCCAAATACAAATTAAAGTGCCCAAAATCCTTGAACAGAGAAAAACGCTAATCATGTGAGGAGTGTGATATGTCCAAAATATAAAAAGACCATCAGACCATATCAATAAACCGGCAACATAGACCAGCATCGCTAGTTTTGAAGGCAGAGTGATAAACATTAATCATTTTTTTTTCACAAGAGAAAAAACGTTGTTTTAAATATATTATATGAAGTAAAAACGGTCCACATGGAGATTATCGACAAATCTGAGAAAGCATCCAAGTATGCCCGAGGCATCTATAAGAAAGTGAAATAGCAGTATGTAGAATAGTAAAGCAACAGATAGAGTACCGACGTCCATTGTTCCAAATACAAATTAAAGTACCCAAAATCCTTGAACAGATCAAGAAAAACGCTAATCATGTGAGAATTCTAAGTAAAGTTAATCTATTAACATTGCGAATAAAATTACACCGAAGTCAAAAACATTGCCTGGCCAGACTCGTGGCAACTTTGTCATCAAAAAATCAAAAAATTAAGAAGACTGCCCTCATACGGGGACACCAGTCTTGAACGTTTAATTTACAGAATTCAAAAATATTACAAAGGTCCAGCACAATAAAATAATCTAGAAGCAGCCCAATTAAGTGGGCCATTCTAAAGTGAAAAACAAGTTTGTTTATAATTGTTCAAGGAAGTGATATCCCCTATAATGATTTACCAATCTCGAAACTTTAAAAGCAAATTGAAATTACAAATGACAAAAGAAAGTAAACTGCTGAAATGGAAAGTGCCGTTAATCTAATGAATCAAAACAAGAAACTAGTGAATATGAAAACTAAACTATTCTTGCTGCCAACTGAACACAAAAGAAACTACGCTTATGGAAATTCAAAATTGCAATGAAAGAAATCTAAATCAAATTACATCAATTCATTTTCTGACCCTTCATCATTAGACCAGCTATGACTTGCGGAAGTAATCATAAACAACTTGTGTAACTGATATTTAATTTGCAGAAAGTAAAGTAATACTAAACCATACACACATGATTCAATCCCTCGCCATCAGTCCAGCTGTGGCTTTCGGAGGCAATTGAAGATGTCATACATGATTCAATATATCTAAGTTTGCGGAAAAGAAACTAATACTAAACTACACACTTCATCATGTAGCCCCTCACCATCAGTCCAGCTGTGGCTTTCGGAGGAAACTGAAGACGCTATGAGCAGCTTAATATATCTAATTTTGCAGAAAGGAAACTAATACTAAACTACACATCTCATCATGCAGCCCCTCACCATCAGTCCAGCTGTGGCTTTCGGAGGTAGCTGAAGACACTATGAGTAGCTTAATATGTCTAATTTTAACTATTGAATCAGATAAACAAAACTGAAGTGCACAAGACAAAACTGAAGTTAAACAAAGACTGTGAAAGAAAACTAGCAGCAGAATAATATCAGTTTCATATCATTAGCAAAATACTATGAAAATGCCCCGGGCTGTATACCTAAAACCTGCACAAGAAAACTGATCAGTGATTTAACAATCATAAAAACATAAAAGACAGGAATGCAACGGAAATTATAGAAATGTATGAACAGAAATAAAACAACTATGAAATATGAACATGTAATGAGTTATGATACAATGACTGCTTAAAGAAATGAAATGAAAAATATGTATACTGATAGCCACACGAGACCTGTTGAAATGAGGCCCTCTTGTTAATCTAGTATGATCTTTAAAGCCACGAATTAAAGTTATGAAATGATTTTTCATTAAAAAAAGAGAAAAAGTCATTCTGTTGATGATATAAAACCAGCATTATCACACATGTGATCGCACATCACTTAACAGATATATCTTCTCTCTGTGTACGTTGTACATACAATATATTTTTTTTTTTTTTTTTATCAACTCACATTCACTAACTCCTAAACGTGCGTATGCAACGCTCTTTACTCAAAGCTTCAATAAAATGTAAGCTTGTCTCCTGAAAGTTTATGATAGCAAACCATACGTGAACCACTAAGGCCACGGTTTAGGAAGTATGGCCATAGTTGGAAAAACGATGATCTATATGGAAGAGTGGAAAAATGACTAAATTCAACTCAGAACTTTGCCTGAGATGTCAGTGTAACCTCCGTAGTAAGCTTGAAAACGGCGATATGGATGTTTCTATGCCTGGCAACAGTCCAACCAGAGCATAGAACTCTCCACCCAGTTGACTTCACGTGGATGGCATTTGACATGGCTTTCCTTAGGCGAATTTACTTGAACTAATAGGACCCACGAACCACTTGTCCTTGTCATTCCTAACTGCCCCATGTGGCTCGTTTCCTTCGTTGACACTTTGTAACATTGATTTCCACAAAATAGACGTGAGAGTTGAGTCGAGTGCGGAGGAAAGTGACAAGTTTTAAAAGCGACATGAATCAAAATATAAATCAAATAGAAAACACACAAACATAATTAAAAACCATGTTAGATACCCTTTTTGCACATGATATTTGACAATTTTGGAGGTTTAGGGTGAGTGAAAGAGATATGGGAAAAGTGTATGGAGAGAAGAGACAAATTCGGGACTCAACATACTATCATGAAGGTGTCGCATGTCTCTCATGCAACCAAAATTTTGAACACACTCTTTATTCAATTCATGTGCCTTGATACTATCAGCAACACATCTAACCCCCTTCTCTTCTTCTTTGGTACGCCATCATTCACGGGTTTCTTCATGAGGCACTGAATTTGATATCTTCACAAATTAACCTCCTGCCTCAATTTTTTGGCATTTCCTTTTTAGCTTCTTATTTTTCTTTTGCCAAATACCCAAATGTAACATAGTATTGTCTCATGGATCAATCTTGTCGGTTGCCTTGCTCTTTGAGTGTTTCATTTTCATTTTTGATATCTGATTCAAAAGCTCAAGCTCAAAAATCTCTGTTTTAATGGTAAGAACTAGAATTATCTGCAATCGTAGGAGATTGAATAGAAGAGATTGCTTGGACACTGTGGTTTGCCTTCTCGAGGGATTCTATATATGATCATAGACCTCCTGTATCGTTTGGGCTCTACTAGGTGTCTTTTTCATTGGGTATCGTCCTCAAAAATCTCTGGGAGAATTATGTTTCAGAAATTTGGCGCGAGAGAACTTTCATCAATATATACCGAGAGTAATAAATGGATGTCGCGCTCATCTCTCGATTGGGAGTGAAAAAAGTCGGAGTTCACTAGCGACGAGAAATGGACTATGGTCGGTTGGAGGCGCGGTCGAGATGTCTCTTCACCCAAATCAATGAAATGAGGACGCTTTAATTTGTGTTTCTGGTTTCCCACTTAAACTGCTTGCTTCTCTCTCACTTACTGTGGTACATTACCCTTTGTTTCTTGTTTTCTTGTTTTCCATTTTTAGATAGAGATGAGATCGTTTTTGAAGAAAAATTAATCTCTGAGATAGAGTCTGGTGATCTTCTTCTATGAAGAAGAAGTGTTTATGGGACAGACCTCAACAATTTCTTTCCCTTTTGATATTATTGGCTTCTTAATTTTGATTTCCTTCTTCTTCCTTTTTTACCAATCTCTCTTCTCTATCATTTTTCTTCATAGTAATAGTAGAAGTATCTTGGATTTCATCATCTGTTCTTTTCCTTCTACTTCTTTTTCTATTTGTGCTAGCTATAAGGAACTTCTCTGTGTAGAGCAACTGGGTTTCAACATCCCATTTTCTTTCTTCTACTCCTCTTCTCATTGGATTACCTTCGGGAATTTCCCGAGAGTTCTTCAAAAGTTTCTTACTAAGAATTGTTCCCATGTATCTTTTCTTTCTTTTAGCTCCTTTTCAATCAAAATTTTTATAAGCTTCATGATGATATAAATGAGGCTCTACATCACTACTAGGTGTTTTTGCACAGATCGACCATTTCTTCAAGCTATTGAATAGGCAAATAAGGAAGATTGAGGTTTGGTTTTCAGGGAAATTCATCAATATCCTAATATGACTACTATGTACATAGAGCCAAAACGGCCTTCACATGTGATAAATTTCACGAACAATGAGTAATAGAAGTAGGCATTCACTCTTTTATTGCATGCACTTTGGGATTCTACTCTTTTGAAGGAAAAAAAGCAGTGATATCCATACCTTGATTTGAGTTGTTCTCCATGCACTCATCATCCTTGATGCTTTTGTTTTTGAACCACGGATTTCTCCTTCTGAAGAAGTTCAGCTAATTACTTTATATTGATGCTTCACTTCAACCAAAAACTTGAGGTCTCCCCATACCTTGCTTCCGAGCCATCAGAAATGATCTTGCAGCGCTTTGGTAACTTCTACTGTGGTAACAGGAATTTGACAGACAAGCACTTGGAAGCTCATTTAGCTTTTCTCAACATCTCTTTTGCTTGTGGAAATCCCTCTATGAACTTCGGTCCATACTCGCCCTTAATAATTTTCCCATTTACTTCTACTGTAGCTTCTGAAACTTACCTAAGTGAGGTTTTTAAGCGGAAGTGGAACGATGGAATATACAGTCGAGCACAATCTTTGTGTGGGATGTTATCTACAGCAGAAATAGAGCACCATACGAGAATGGAATAGGTATTGTGGGTGAATATACTCAGAATGATGAGTGAGTGAAAAGGAACGGAATGGAGTGTAAACAGGGAATGATGAGAATGAGTAGAGTGAGGTTTTGTAAACCACGATGGAAAGCTTGACAAAGAAGTTAACAGAAAAAGCATAATGCATTGAAGTAGTGATTTTTGAATTTTGGTGTATGTGTCATAAAATATGAACACGTTTTCCAATCAATGATTATGGAGTTATGTGGCTTGTAAGAGTCCTTTGTCAATTTAAATAAGTATATTATCTTCGAGTGGGCTATTTGAACATGACATTAGAGTCGGAATTTCAATAATGAAGCCAGTTATGAATAAATACGAAGGATAACATGAGAGATAGTGGGAAGGATTCTGAAGTCTGTCAATATAATCATTACGCGTATGGTGAAAGCTCATAGTGAATTACATAAAAATGTATGTCTTTTATACTATTTGAAATAAACTTTATTATACTTGCCTTTGGAATCCTTGCTTTTGCCCTTGGTCTTCAAGCCAGATTGATCTTCACATTTAGTGTCTTGAATGTCCCCATTGATCCTCTCTCTGCATTTTATTTCATGATTTTATGAAAACAACAACTACACGTACATTCTTTTTGAAAACAGGCATAGTACCATTTCAGGAATCACATCATTCGTGAAGCTGGTGCAGGTCAGTCAGGAAGCAGGATACTGGTCATGAAATGACCATGATTATTAATACTGAAATAGAAATGAACAAATGACAAATGACCACGGTGGAAATGGTCATAAAAAGATTTTATTGATGGAATGGATGAGATGAATCGGAATGAAGTGAAAATGAAATGAAATGAAATGAAATATGAAATGATAATGAAGTGAAATATGAAATGGAGTGGGTGGTGAGATAAAATGAAATAAAGAAGCATGATTTTTTTTTGGAAAATATATAGAGTGTCGGGTGTCCACGATTTTCACCCCATATTTTACGTATAAAGCACTTGTCGATGATTGGTTTTCGAACTATGCTGCATTTTTTTTTCTCTTTTTTTTCTCTCTCCTTTTTCTTTTTGACACACTTGAAAAACAAAAACAGCTTGCAGTAGAGAAGAAGGATTCTTACGCTACTCGACCCCGATTCTGCGAACTTTTCCTTGAAACAACTTGACAAAATCCTCTTTAGAGAGTGGCTTATGATAAACTTTCAATCTATGGCCATTCACTAAAAGGGGTATGAAACTCTCATCAATGGTCTTTGATTCTTCACAAACTCCATTGTATAAGACCTTCGTCCAATCTCATATGGCCCAAGCCAATGAGTCACAAATTCCCTTGAAAGTCTTTAGAACTTGGAGTCAAATAACAATGCCCAATCTCCTTCTTGAAACTTCATTCTCTTTGATATATATATGTCATGCCACTTAGTTCTTTGATATTGTGACTAGATCGGTTCTTAGAATTGCTTCATGTCGAGTCTCATCAGCTCAGTCAAGTTTGCTCCATTCTATGCTTTTGAGCTTACGATAGATAAGTCCATTCCCAGTAGCATGAGCTTGCTATCTTGAAGGTCTTGACTTGGAGACTCAATGGGGAACAAGACTTCTTTCCCATAAACAAGTTCTATAGGAGAATGTCTGTTGAGATTCCCTCCATGTAGTTAAGCAGGCCCTGACAAGGCTTACACGGAGCCCTATCTCAATCTCTTCTATGTAGATGAGCCAGTTTTGGTGATGATACTTTCAAGAACTTTGTTTGTGGACTCCACTTGACCATTTTCTTGTGGATGGTAGGAGTAGATTTTACGTACTTGATTTTGTATTCTTCCATCAACTTCTCCACCAAATTTGATGTGAATTGGCTCCCGCACGATCTGTACAATTTTCATCTTGGAGACACCAAAGCGAGTAAAAATATCCTCATAAAGAAAATAGAACAAGCTTTGAATTTTCGATATGAGACTTACTAATGCTTTAGCTTCTACCCATTTAGTAACATAATCAGTGCAAACCAATATATACTTCTTTTGTAGATGGTGGATTAATCGAGTCCAGTAAAATCTAAAGCCCATTTTTCAGAAAAGATAATAGCGTACCTTTGTTTACAATGCTTTGCATTTCATTTGAAAGGGTAGGTTTCCCTACTCTTACTGGCGGCCTATCACACCTTTTGACATATTGTTTTGCATCTTTGAAGAGAAGGCCAATAATATCCCAAGGAAAGGATTTTATAGGCCTATCTCTTTTATCACTGCAAAGTATGTCACTGCTTTATGGTTCATCATGACATGCCTTAAGAATATCAGGCATTTCATCTTCCACCGACACATCCTAGATCACATGATGCAGCCTAGTTTTAAACAATTAGTTAGAAAATCCATGAATATCTTGAACTCCTCTGAATAATTTTCGTTTTCTCTTGGAAATAAATGCTGAAGGTAGTTTCCTGTAACGAAATAATTTAGCAATATCACTACCAAGGGGTCTTAATAGTTCACGCAAACAAATATTCATCGGAAACTTATCTTCTACTGAGGAGAATCTTCTTTAGTGATTTTGAATTCTAGACAAGAAATCTAGCTCAGTCAATTCGTTTTCCTAGTCTATCTAACACAGTAATATTGAATTCTTGCAAAAAGTAAAGCAGCTCATCATGTACACTCTGCCATTAGTAACGAGTTTTGTTCATTAAATATCCTAGTATCACAGAATAATCTAAAGTCATGGATAAAAAGTTTCATATGCCTATTATGTAATGTCTAAACTGTATTAATTGTATGAACAACGACTAAGAATTCTTTTTAGATCATGAGTATGATTCAACTACGTGGGAGTCAAATTTTGCTTGGTGTAATAAATGGCATAAGGAATTAAATCTTTTTGACCCAACACGGCTCGAGAGCACGTGTCTGGCTTTATCTGTAGAAAATATGGAAAGGAAGTTTTCACAATTTTGGTCCTCTCAAAATAGGTGCTTCGAGATATTCTTATTTTCAAAGTTTCAAAAAGCGGATTGACAATCGGATCCCATTTGTAAATTCACTGATCTTTTGTAAGCAACTTGAAGAGTGGAGATGCTATTTTAGTGAAGTTTTCTATAAATCTTCTATAGTAACACATTAAATCCTAGAAAACTTCTAACATCTCTTTGACCAATTTGGAATAGGCTTAACTTGGAGATGACTTCAACTTTGAGTATCAACTTTAATTCCATCTCTGTAAATATGATCGTCTAAAAGACCAATCCCTTGATGAAACATCATAAAGCTATTTTCATGGCTTAATAGAAAGGTTTGTTTCTTTACATCTTGTAGAACTTTTCCCAAGATTTACTAATGCTCTTCAAATGAATTACCTATAAAAGCTGTAAAATCATCCATATAAACCTCTACACAATCTGTGGTTAGATCAGAAAGAAATTCCCTAAAATCTTGCTCTTTGGAATGTTCTTTGGTGCATTACATAACCCAAAGAAGGAAGCACTCGGTAGGCAAAAAGTTCCCCTATGGACAAGTAAATGTGGTCTTATCTTGATGCTTGGAGTGCTACTGAATTTGATTACTAGCCACTAAACACCCATCCAGAAAATAGAAAAGTACTTTTTACTGCTAAATGTATCTAATACACTGATCAATAAAAGAAATGAGGAAAGTGATCCTTCAAAAGTTGCTTTAGATCAACTCCACCATGCAATCAATGCATACTCTCCATTTACCATTCTTTTTAGGTACTATAACCAAAGGGAGAAACTTCCATCAAACTATCCGAAATTGGATAAATAAGTTTACATTGAGAAGTTTTTAGAGCTCTTCTTTCACTATCTCCCTAGAATTTGGATTCATCCTTCTTTGAGGTTGTCCGCAGTTAGTCTCTTGTTTTCCTCGATATAGATATGATGGATGCAAGTCTTAGGATCAATACCCTTCATGTCAGTATACTCCCATGCAAATGCGGTAGAGAATGTTTTGCAAGGTCCCTAGATCAGTTCTTCTTGTTGTGACTTCTCCAGAATGTTTTGTTGATATTTGAAATGTCTTTTTAAGGAAAAATCTCAAAAAGCGAGTACAAATGCTTCCATAGAGTAAAGAGACATTTGTCTTGATGATAAATATTCTATGTCGGATTCCAATGAAGTGTGATAATGGGGTCATATTCTGAAAGTTATCTCTAAAATTTTCTAAACTATGTTGAGAATTTGACTATCACTCACTAATCTGAAATGGTAAAGACGAGGTTGTATAGTGTTCTCATCATCGACCCGATTCATTGTCTCCTATTTCAGTAATTGCTCTTGCGAGAGATACATTGAATTTCTTTGTCGGATTACCATTAGAAATCGTACATGTCTCCAGGATCTACAACTAATAAAAGCATCAATTTGCTTGGCCGACAAGTCTTCTAAGATAATTGGATGTCCTCTAGATTACTTTTGGAGTCAAAATCATAAAGTCTACTAGATATTCACAGAATCTAAGAAGAGAAGTAAATATCTTCTAATACACCATACGGTTTTAATAACCGTGACATCTGCCAAGTTACGCAATAAAGTAGGTGTAAAGAAGGTTAGGAAGTTTTAAAGCTTTGTTCCATAGATCATCTACTCATAATGTTGATAGCGGCTCCTAGAGCTCAATCAATGTGTTTGGAATTTCTATCCCATTTATATGTGTCTTGTAATGATTGGACTTCCAGGGATCTACATACTTCTGCATGGCAATTTTTCCCATCATAATGTCTACAATCTTTCCTACCCGAGTGGATTCTTCTTGTGTCCTTTAGCTTTCTTTCAAGTTCTTTTTGAAACTCAACTCCTTTTATGGTTTTTGTATAGAATAGAATTTCTCGAATGGCTTGTAGCAATGGAATCTGATACAAACATTCTTCAATTCATCTAGAAAATCATAGTTAGGCAACAAAATTTGTTTTCCACCCCACTTACTATCAATTTGTAGTCTTTAGGAAAAGAGAGGTGTAGATGAAGATACGGGTTGCTCAACTACTCAGGAGTTGTGGATGCTAGCTTTTCTTTTCTTTTTGAATTTTTGAATTATTTGAAGAGATTCTTCCTCGAGAACTTATAAATGACTTGAAGAGAGTCCTCCTATTGAGAGGAGTATCTTGCTCTTGAATGTCTAGAGAAGGTTTTTTCTAAAAACTCTACCGAGATGCGGTGTACATCGTTGAGAGGGAACAATCATATAGGTGGAGGGAAATTGTTGTCCTTCTACCATATAAGTAGTTTGAGGATTCTTATTGTTAGGATTTGCTAATGGTGTGTGAGTGAAGTTGATTTGATCTTTGCGTTGGTATGGGAGCATGAGTTGAGGATTTGTGTATTTTTGTGTTGAGAAGGTTGATGTTGTGGAAATGGCAATGAAAGTTGTTGTGGATTTGGCTGAAATTTGTGGAGCTTGTTGGTTTTGAAAAGATGCAGGATGATTTGATAAAATTGAGCAAATCTCCCATAAGGATTTTGCATCCCCTTGTACCATCGCTGATATGAGGTTTTTGATGTTGGGGCCAAGGTTGTTGCCAAAGGAGTCAATTTGAGTGGGGTTTGAAGATTCATAGGGTTATTAAACACTTGAGATGTGTCGTCTCACGCCAAAGTCTCCTTAGGCTCAAAAGCGAGGGAGAGATTCTATTAGAATTTGGATCTTCTTGAAAAACGACTTTGAGTCCGGAGTTGAAGGGACAATCCTTGATTTCATGAGTTTCTGAGCAAATCATACATGTTTCTACAACTTTTGCATCCAAGGGACATTCCCTTAAAGCATGTTTCTCTACATTCGGACAAAAGATGGCTAAAGCATCCGTTTCTGCAACTGCTGCTTGTTTTTGGATTTTAAGGGTGTCTAGTTGTTCACTAAGACCCCCTAAGATATCAGTTTTAAACTCATCGAGCATATTACCAATCTACGCCCCTATACATGAATCCGATTTGCTAGATTTGTTAGCCCTAATAAGAGAAGAATCCTAGGCCCTTCACCACCTGAGTTTTAGATCTTCCACACATGAGAATTGGATACATAGATTACTACGTTATATCATGAAATCGGGAGTTGAGAAATGTCTCCTTTACCCATCATGTTTAAGATGTCTATCCATTCATCTCTAATGGTTTTTAATAGGGAGAGGGATTTCAGAGTTTCATTATCTAGCATTGCTCTATCTTTCTCACTTTCAGCAGTTGTATTGAAATCTTTCATTAAGTCTTCCAAATTGTCATCTTCTTTTTGCATCAGTTTTGAATACCTCATCCTTATGATTGGATGTGGGCATCCACAATAGTCCAAGTATCATATCCAAAAATGTTTTGTTTCATATCATTCAGAGTCTACGATAGATTGAGTGGCTAATCCCATGAACCATTTCCAGCAGATCCCTTCAAAGTTGAAGGAAGCAGTTTGAGTTTTTGAGAATCTTCCATGATAGTCAGTAAGTTGGCTTTTACTACTTTAAGCCTCTATAACGAGAAATGTTTTGAGATCTTCACTTAGTAATCCATAAGAGTTAGGGAGAAAGCAGATGGTGAAATATTTTTCATTGTTGCATGAGTTCTCCTCATCCTCTAGGGGAATCCAAGAAAATCGATCCCTATTTCTACCATTATTTCCTTCACCATTGTTATCTTCATTATCTCCTCCTCCTCTACTCTCCACCTCTATTTATCACTTCCTCCGCCATGATAGTTTCTTTCAGAGTCCTTATAGTCCTCTAGATTACTTACTATCAAGGAAGGATGAGAGAAAAGTTTCTTTGTTTTCTAAGTAGGCTTTAGTAAGTGGTGTGGAGAATCCTCTAATTAATTTAGTTCGATGGCTTCCAAAAAATCTTAAAGCTGAGGGTATGATGATAGGTGAGATCTCTGGTCTATGCCTTGAAGAAGATGGAGTTGTGAAAATCGAACTCTTGGCTTTAGCTATAAACCTTCCCCTAGAATCTCTTATGCTCTACATGCATGTCATTTTTATATATTTTTTAATAAAGTTGGGCGTAATAATTCTCTTCCAATCTTCGAGATCACACTATGGTGCTAAAGAAGAGAGCAGCTAGCTTAAGTATACTAAACCAATAACTCTCTTTTAGAGTCCTCAGGATCACACTAGGTGCAAGAGGAGAGCATACTTCAAGAAGTTATCACTGATTTTCACTTACTTTTATGATTTTATGTGTAAAGAAATTGGCTACCCTGAATTACAAACTCCTGACAACTGACATCAAAATGTTTAGGTCAATTTTAGTGTGTCCTAAATTATGCATTTAAATTGTCAATCCAGGGAATCGTAGGCGATGAAAGTGCGGCACTATATGTACAAGATAATCTCTCTTTCTTAAGCTTTTTGTCGTTCACTGGTCTTTCTAGAGGTGAAATGAAATACTAAAGTGAAAAACAAGTTTGGTTATAATAATTGTTCAAGAAGTGATATCCCATATAATGATTTACCAATCTCGAAACTTTAAAAAGCAAAGTCGAAAATTACAAATGACAAAGAAAGTAAGCTGAAATGGAAGTAGAATGCGTTAATCTAATGAATCAGATACAGCAAACTAGTGAATATGAAAACTAGCTATTCTTCTTTACTTATTGAACACAAAGAAACTACGCTTATGGAAATTCAAAATTGCAATGAAAAGTAAATCAAATCAGATTACATCAATTCATTTTACGACCCTTCATCATTAGAGCACGGCTATGACTTGCGGAGAGTAATCATAACAACTTGTATGTGGTATTTAATTGTGAAAGTAAACTAATACTAAACCCATACACATGATTCAATCCCTCGACCATCGAGTCACGGTGGCGTGCTTAGCTTTCGGAGCAATTGTAAGTGTCATACATGATTCAATATATCTACAGTTTCAGTTTTGCGAAGAAAGAAACTAATACTAAACCACCTTCATCATCTGACCCTCTCACCATCCAGTCCGCTATTGCTGAGACCGCGACTATGCAAAGAGCGAGCTTAATATATCTAGTATTTTATGAAGGAAACTAATACTAAACTACACATCTCATCATCGTGACCCCTCACCATCAGTCCAGTTTGTAGCTTCGAGATGTCGAAGACACTATCGAGTAACTTAATATGTCTAGCATTTAACTCACGAATCGAGATAAACAAAAGCTGCGAAGTGCACAAAGTAGCAAAAACTGATTAGCAAAAAGGCCCAATGAAAGAAAATTAGCTTGACGAAGAATAATATCAGACTATCATATCATTAGCAAAATACTATAGAAAATATACACTGTCTACCTAAAACTCACACTGAGAAAAGCTGATCAGTTGATTTAACAATCATAAAAACTATAAAAAGCAGAATGAATGCAATGGAAATTACCCAGAAATGTGTGAACAAAAATAAAGCAACTATGACTATGAACATGTAATGAGTTATAGATACAATATTTGCCAGAAATGAAATGAAAAATATATACATTAATACAGACACCTACGAGCCCGACGGGGGCCCTCTTGTGACTCTGATATGATCTTTCAAACACGAGTTAAGTTTAAGAAGCAAGAGTTTTTCTACATTAAAAAGAAAATGAAATCATTCACAATTTGGTAGGGTATTACGGCTCAAAAATGAGTAATCCTCTTACATAACGATACTGCATTTGCCACTTAACGAATATATCCAGCTAACAACTATCAACTCACATTCACTAACTCTGTAACATAAAATGCTATGTGTCTCTGAAGTTTATGATAGCAGCGACGACACGTAGACCACTAAGGACCCACGGATTTTAGGAGTATGGCCATGTTGGACAGATCTAGGATCTATGGAAGGTGGCGCTTAAATTCAACTCAAGAACTTTGCACTGAGATGTCAATTAACCTCAGTAAGCTTGGAAAGCGGCCAGTATGGATGTTTCTATGCCACGAGCAGTCCGACCGACATAGAACTCACGGTTGTAACTTCCACGTGGATGAGCTTTCGACCGCGGCTTCCTTGTGAATTTACTTAGACCAATAGGACCACGAACCATGTCCTTGTCAGTTCCTAACTGCCCGTGGCTCGTTTCCCTTCGTTGACACACCAACATGTGATTTTCCACAAAATAAGCTTCTGAAAGTTGCGGCAGGCTGCTTGAAAGTGACAAAGTTTCACGCATTTGATATGGATCAAAAATCTCAAATGAGAATAGAAAACACACAAACATAATTAAAAACCATGTTAGATACCCTTTTGCACATGATATTTGACAATTTTGGAGGTTTAGGTGAGTGAAAGAGATATGGAAAAGTGTATGGAGAGAGACAAATTCGGGACTCAACACACGTCAAAGCAAGAAAAACAAATTAACAAACTACTCCTCCGGTGGTTCCTCCACGATTCGGCACCATTCGCTTGGGAAGAGTCCAGGATCGCTAGGGTGCTACCTCCACACATGAAATACCATGCAGCTCCCCCACGAGGCTTTGAATGCAGAGCCGACTTTCAGGCTACGGACATGGGATGGGTGCATTCTTCCTCCAGCTTCGGCCACTCCTCGCAGGAAGACACAGTGACTAAAGCCGAAATGATTCGCGAGGCGGTTAGAGAGAAAGAATTAAAGAAGGAAAATTGCGTCAGTGGCGTGTCGATGGAGAGAAGGTGAACTAGTGGTGGGAAGCGAGGAGTAGGGAATCCATATGGTGGCGGATCCTACAACCCGACCACTGCCCTCGCACTCCTAGTATTTGGATATCGACTGCGTCAATCAACTGAGTGGCCGGGAAGTCGACTCACGGTTGAGGAGGCTAGAGGGAGCCCAAGGGGTTGACCTCTAGTGCTCCCCTGCGACAACGCATCTATGATGCAGCGAAGGCATGAGTACGATCTGGTATGGTGGGCACAAGAGGAGAGCAGACGAAATTCCAGTGCTGAAGGAGAAGGCAAGCAGAGAGATAGAAACGAGAAGAAATGTAGATATCTGTACGTCAAGGTGTGCGAGTGACTCGTCACTTCTCCTTATCACGGCTGACTAGCGGGCGGTGTAATCACCAGCTTATGGCTCGTCACGAAAAAGCACGAGCTAAAAGCCATTTCTCGACCGAGCGCAATGCTAATCAAAGGACGCTTGGTCATAATTAATACTCTGATCATTAATAATGAGGGCAGAAGGCCGGATCATATTGGGCGAAATGCGGGAATAGACTAAGGAGTGGAGGCGGAGTCTTGAACCGGTGTTAAAAAATTAATTAATACGGATTTGATGTGAAAGCTTAATTGAACAACGTTAAATGTTAATGCGGTTGATATGAAATCCTATATCCATGTCCCATCGCCTTAAATGCCATCGAATGCACCCAAAACAGCAGGCGAGGGGAAAGTTTTTATTGAGGACACGTGGCGAAATGATTGGACGGATCTTTGTTTGGGCATGTCTCGTGGTGAAATCGGGACCCGAAAAAATATTGAGGCGGTATGATAAGAAATTCGCGTCACAACTCTCTCTCATGACCAACTTTGGACTCGAAAAAGATTAGGCGGAATTCATTTGGTTTTCGCGTCACAAAGATTGGCAACGATCAATAAAGCTATTTGAGCAGCAGTATATAGTCTGAATTATGGTTTATCATATTGTTTGCAGATCCAGTGAGTGACTTTCAGAACAATTTTTTTATCCCCATCTATAAATAGTGTTGGTTTTCTTTTGATAATACTACGTATTTATAATAAATCATGGGAATACCACACTACTTTATGTGGAAAATTTATATAAATAATTATGTGAGAACAATCATTTTTATGTAAAAATATCCAAATGTGCTTTTGGGAAATAAAATGAGTATTTGGTTCATATGTGTTTTAGGAAGAGTGAAGTTGGAGCCTCAAAAAGATGCGAAAGCTATTACAAAAATGACCTATTCCTAAGAAAATCAAGGTTCTTAGAAGATTTTTAGACACTTACATGATATTATTGATCATTTGTTAAAATTATGCATGCATTTCAAGTCCACTCACACTATCTCTTGAAAGAAAATATCATTTATATGGAATGATATATTGAGGCTACTTTGGCATTCTCTCTTTCAATGGATGCCCATGTCTTCTACACCAACATCGGTTGCACCTACTTTTGAGTAAAACATTCTCTCAGCCAGTGTGAGGGCACTAGGACAAGGAATTTCCGTAACTATTAACACAATAAGAGGATATCATGCGCTTTTAAAAGCAGAGGAATTCAAAGAAAATATTTGGGTAAATTCAAGGAATTCAGCTTTGCTAATCAGGTTTATGTCACACGATGTGCAGGGGCGTAGGCACCTAGTAATGTAGGAGGTTTGTCCACATGTTGTGGCTAGGAGGAAGTTCGAAAACATTTGATTACATATGACTAGTGTGATTACCTGAAATGTTGTGATTATTATGACTAGTTGTTGAGATTTGTAGGGAGTCTATTTGCCATTTAGTTGAATTAGTGTATAATTAAACCTTTTGATTTCTAGAAACGGTCCTCTCGGAGGAGCACGAAGAGCCATATGTTATGTATATACAATTGTAATTCCTCGGATGAATAAAAGTAGAGAGGAAGAGGAGAGTAGTAGAGGGGATTTTTGCAATAAAGCATGCATTATGTGAACAATTGTTTCCAATTAAATGATTTCCAAGCTTAGATTTTCCATTGAATTATCTCCAGAAAGCGTAATTGTGAAGAATTGTGTTTAAGCTGATGAGGCAGTTGAGCTGCGATAATTCCATTCTTCTAGTCTTTGAATTCAAAGTAAATTGCTGGATAACCACGTGAACTACTTTGCACCGAAGGCGGAAGATATCTTTGTAGAGGCAGGGGTCGTGAAATCTGCTCAAATATAAAATCACAGCTTAATAAAGAGACAAAATTGTTCAAGTCGCTTTGAAACTTGACTGAGGATTGGGACATGAGTTAACAAACAAAAGGATAGCGAGACCCAGGACTTGCAGTGGTCAAGCCCTCTACCAAAAAACCACGAGCGGAATCACAAAAGCTGGCGGAGTTGCCCATACTCTAGCTTACCGCTTTTGCGATGAGGCGTATGTTTCCTATTAGCGGCGATTCCATAGCAGGAACTACGACACGTGGCGTAGTGACCCCCAAAAACCACGGGTTAACCCGTGCCTGTATCGCC
This sequence comes from Pinus albicaulis, assembly GCA_034641835.2. Classification (NCBI taxonomy): domain Eukaryota; kingdom Viridiplantae; phylum Streptophyta; class Pinopsida; order Pinales; family Pinaceae; genus Pinus; species Pinus albicaulis. The sequence continues at coordinate 599,983,157 of CM076582.1, forward strand.
TACGTTAAAAGAAACTCGGCGTTGGATGACTAGCGTGAAATTGCCAAGGAGTCCGTTGATTTGGAGAGAGGACATCGGATGGTGGTCGCACGATTGAACTTTGCCGGAGGATTTAACTAAGGTGTCTGCGGAGGTTAGCTAGTGCGATACTGAAGTGTTTGATTGGTTATGTGATATATATAGGTGGACAGGAGTATAATGAAATTGTTTAATTAAACGATTGAGGATAAATTAGCATAGAAGTGCGGAGCGCGATGATTTTTGCTAAAGAAGCAGTGGGTGGTGAAATATGAGCCAGAAGAAGTTCATAAAATACAAGTTATTTATTTAAAAGAAGCGTGGAGTATAAATACTAAAGTGTTGAAAGTTAAACATTGGTTATAAGATTTGAGATAATATAAAGTCAAGAATATAAATTAAAGTCTATGACCATTGTGGATAGTATTTATTTATCAATTCTACTGAATTTGATAAATAAACTCAAAGAAAGAAGAAGTCAATTAAGACTGGGGCTCATTTGGAGAAAAGAGCAGGGGAGTAAACTCAGGGAAATCTATGAGTGATTGTAGAACTACCTGACTCTCCTTGGGGGTCCAATTTCAGTTTTGTTGCGTCACACGATGATCTCTCTTCTACGGCATTTACTTGTATTGAAGATCACTATTCTAGGAATAAGGGAGTTATTTTCTCCAAATAACCCTATCCGAAAGCATTGACTAATGCTATCAGGATATCTTTCTATGCTTCATAAGCACATTTTGTTCTACTTCTACAAATCATGTCTTGGAAGTGGTTATGATATGTCTTTGAAGTATTCACAGATTGGTTTCATACCAAAAAGTCTTTTTTCACATTTGTCATCCCATCCAATACATGAAAAGAGATAATGGTTTAAAACAACATAAAATATTTGAAATTTTGCAGGAGTATGCGGCATACTTTGAATATGAATTTTGAAGTCAAGTGCATGATCATGTATGGATCAGGAGTGTGCATTTGAATACCAAATGTTTCACAAGAAACTTCTCAACATGCTACCTGCATGAAAGGGATTAAATAGACAATATTGCATCAACTATTTTCCATAATAAAAGTGCACCTCGGCCACTTAAGACTAAACAACTACAAATGTTTGTAGATCTAACAAGACCACACAATCAAATGTATTCCACAAGACTATCTTGTATGAAAAAATGAAATTTGCATTTGCAACACAAAAATACCATTGAGCAATCAATTCCAGTAGATACACCAAACCATCATGACAAAAGGAAAACAGGCCCTACTCAAAAGGAAAGTGTTCACCTCCTTTGACAAAAAATTTAGTTCCGAAACAAGGGCATTTATTGTCTTGTCAATGCCCCTAGTAATTTGAACGGGGTTTGCACCTGCTTCAACAACCTAAACAAAAAGGTTTCATTTCAAATTATTTTCCACAAATTTAAGATACAACCATTGTCAGTTTTGTATTTCCTAACAAGCTCATAAATTTTGACAAAAGAACCAAAATTTTTTAATACCTGATAGCAATTTTTTCACTCAAAACTATCTTAGACTCAATAAGCCCAACCCAAAACTAAAAAACCAAACACCATAAGACCCTACAAAAATGAATAGATGATCTTAATCCAGTACTATCGACAAAAAGTTACCTTTACACTCTCACTTATTAAACCCTGTGCTGTTGAATTTTAACTTCAACTGCTGCAGCAGAAGGACGGATGCAGCAGCAACATTTTTTTTTGGAGGTTGCTTGCATGCCATCCAGAAATTTAATTCAGCATTTAAAATTCCCGCAAGTTTTTTTTGTAGACGGCCACAGCCATATTTCTGTACAGAATTGTATTTAAACACAACAGCCAGCATTAACGCAATTCACCAACCAGAAATTAAACAAACAGAAATTTACCCGACAGTTTTGTAAATTCAAAAGGAGGACACGTGGAGCATTAATATTGAATCGCATGAAATTGAAGGGAATCTGAAAACCTGAAAACCGGACCCGAATTTTTTATAGGGCACATTGGATTGAGAATTCGAGTTAAAATTAGGCAGACGTCAGCATCCCATTTTGGAACGCGAATTTGGTTTGAAATTCAATCTATTCAGACTTTTGAAGTCCGACGAAAAGGGTTCTTTAATGTTTTGATAGTTTAATATATACATATGTTTTAAACATATGTTATATATATATCATATGCGAAATGAAAGGTGGGCCATAGAATTTAGTTTTAATTTTATTTTTTAAAAAAGAGGGTTTATTATAATATGTTTTATATGTTACGGCATATAAAAATAAAAAGGACAAAAAAGCTTGGTAGTTTTTTTTATAGACAGTATGTAAATTTTTTATTACACAGCAGTGTGTAAAAAGTGAAAGACCGAGTGTAACTTTTTAAGTGTGTATGCACAGCAGTGCGAAAGTGAAAAACACAGCAGAGTGTTTTAGAGACAGAGTATGTTTGTTTTGAACAGACAGTGAGTTGGTTTTATGCACTGCATTTTGTAGCAGTCATAATTTTGTAATCCCTCTCAATGAGGAAGAAGTGTAATAGTTTTTTTTTGAGTTATTGAAGGGAATAGAAGTTTGTTTTCAAAGTATTGAAACTCTGTCTCCTGTCAAAGAAATTTTTATTTTCTCCGTGTTAGAGGAAGGGAGATTTATTCTCCATTCATTGTTCTGGAATTTTTCAATATTCCAACATGTGCAAGAACAAATTTGGTCACACAGGGCTTCATCCCTACCTTAAATCACTGGTATTTGTCAAAATCATTCACTGAATCGAAGAAATTAGCTGAATAAATCACTTATTCAATGAAGATTAACCCGGTCACATATCAATTTCGAATTTCATACATAACACATAACCTTCTTCTACAATTAATTGTCACATGCGGAAATAACAGAAGCAATCTCACATCAATTCAATCACACATTAACTCAGTATGTATGGGGAAAGCCTATAACTGAAAACCCCGCAGCTATTGTGTATATTATAATGGAGAAATCAAGTAACCAAACAAGTACAATACTCCTCACAAGTACTCAGTACTCTCTCATGAAGTTACTCACAATCTGACTCAGTTTTGAACAAGTCTGAGGTTCAAAACTCCCCGCCAATTGTCTTGCCTCTATTGCGCAATCATGGCCTGTATATGAAGAGGTTCAAGGTTCGAATCCCCTTCCCTTGATTGCGTAATTGTCATGGACAATTCCTCCAATTGTAATGCAAATCTCATGCAAAACAAATCTACCAACTGATAGCTTTACTCACCCTTTCATCTACCTCTTCCACTGGTCTCCACTGAACTGATCATGCACTGTAGTGAAATGAAGTGTTCTTGAGTTGAATAATGAGTTAATATTTAGTAAATTAAATATTATTTAATTTACTCCACTCATATCTAGTTGATTAGTTAGTTAACTAATCCCAACTAGTTCAACTAAAACAAACAGAACACAACTCCACTATCTGTCCCGTTAACTCCTCCAAAACTCCCGCCACTGAAGTCTAACTGAAGCCAACCATGCAAGATGCCATCAAACCCTAGGAACCACGTGATTCCTTGTGTCAGTTGCATGAGCCACCTCCATGACTCAAACCGAAGTGCGCCAAGAGAGTAAACTGCTGTTTATAGTCAAAATATTATTAAGGGTAAATAATATTTGACTTCCATATTTTTAGGAGATCAGTCTAAAAATAGCCTGGGTCCTAAAAATTAGGGTCTCATCTATTTTTACCGACATGTCGCATACTCCAAGAATTTCCAAGTAGAATTCCCAAATTATGCTCCGTATGTCTAAAAATAGACATAGTCTAAAAATAGACTTTGCGCCAGAATTTGCCTGCGGGCCCACTTAGTGAAGGCGACTTCATTTCACTAAGCTCCATCATCTTGCTGCATTCTCAACACTCCCTCTCAGCAAGATATGGATTATCCGCAACCCCTATCCTGCCTCTGTGGAATTCGAACTTGCTCCTGGTGAGCGCCTTCGTCAGGATGTCGGCATCCTGATCCTCCGTGGGAACATATGAAAGCATCATGATCCTCCGCTGAACACAATCTCTGATGTGATGGTACCTGATGGCGATATGTTTGGACCTATCATGAAAAACTGGATTAGCCGAGAGCTTGATGCAGCTCTGGTTATCACAGTAGATCACTGTAGGCTCCAAATGCAACCTGAACAAACCTGCGAGGATCTTCCTCATCCAAATAGCCTCACATGCAGCCAAGCTCGCTGCCATGTACTCGGCCTCTGCTGAACTGAGTGCCACGGATCTCTGCTTCCTGCTGTACCAGGAAACTGCTGTCGACCCAATGCTGAAAACTCCTCCAGAAGTGCTCTTCCGGTCTGTTGGGCTCCCTGCCCAATCTGCATCAGTGAAACCAGAAAGTTTCACTCCATCCTCCTGTCTGTACCATAGACCATATCCTGATGTGCCTCTGATATAGCGCAATACATGCTTGCCCGCCTTCCAAAAGAGCTTGGTAGGCTTAACCATAGCTTGCGAAAGCTGGTTAACTGCATAGCATATATCGGGTCGAGTATTGACCAAATACATCAACGACCCCACCAACTGTCGATAGACAGTGGCATCCACTACCTCCTCCGAAGTAGCATCTCCCTTCCTCCAACCTCCAGGAAGAGGGGTATCAACAGGCTTGCAGCCCTGCATGTTGAACCTCTCTAGAATCTCCTGGGCATACTTGCCCTGAGAAACAAACAGTCCTCCACTGCGCTGCCAAATCTCCAATCCCAGGAAATAATGAAGGATGCCCAGGTCCTTCATCTCAAACTCTCGTGCAAGATCCTCCTTGCATGAAAGTATCAACTGCTCATCGCCAGTCAAAATCAGATTATCTACATACAGTATCATGATCAACAGCTTCCCCTCCACCACAATCTGGTACAGGTTTGGATCCACCTCAATCTTGGAGAATCCAAGCCCGGTGAAGTAGTTGTCTATCCGAGTGCACCAAGCACGAGGTGCTTGCTTCAGCCCGTATAGTGCTCTCTTGAGTCGGCACACATGCGACTCACTGCTGAAGATCTCAAAACCTTCAGGCTGCTCTATGTACACCTCTTCCTCAATAACTCCATTGAGGAACGCAATCTTCACATCCATCTGATGAATGTGCCACCCCATCTGCGCTGAGAGAGCAAGGATCGTCCGTATGGAAGAGTACCTTGCGACAGGTGCAAAAGTCTCCTCATAGTCAATCCCCTCGATCTGTGAGAAGCCACGGGCGACAAATCTCGCCTTGCACTTCTCCACACTCCCGTCAGCCGCCTGCTTCACCTTGTAGATCCATCGCGAACCTACAACTGATTTCCCAACCGGTCTTGGGACAATCTCCCATGCACTGTTCCTGATGATCGAATCATATTCTTCGATCATGGTATCAACCCATGCGGGTTCCTCCACAGCTTCCTCAAAAGAGGATGGCTCTGTCACAACACATTGACTCATAAGAGCCATGTATCCAGTGTACCGATCCGGTGACTGTCTCTGTCTGCGCTGTGCCGTAGGTGGTCCTACAACCTTCTCTGCATCCCGAGCCAGTCGCTCAGCTTCTGTAGTGCGCATGCGCCCTCTGATGGTTGGCGCTGCCTGGGTGGTTTCTTCCACCTCCCGAACCTCCTCTTGTGGCTGATCCACATCCGGAAGCTCCTCCTTAGGAACTAACAGCTCCTCATCTGCATGCAAGTGTAGCTCCCTCTCAAGCGAACACCGCATGGCTTTCTCCTCCTGAAATTTTATATCCCGTCGCACAACAGTCTTGCGACTGTCTGGCACATACACCCGATAGTTGTGAGGTGTATCAGTGTACCCCACAAATATTCCAACTTCAGCAGTTGGATCCAGCTTCCTTCTCGCATCCTTCGTCACATGCATGTAGACAAGAGATCCGAAAATCCGCAAATGGGAAATATCAGGCCTCTTGCCAGAATAGGCCTCCTCTGGTGTACTCATGCCAAGAACCTTGTGAGGACAACGGTTCTGCACATACACTGCTGTATTGCATGCCTCAGCCCACAAGTGAAGGGGTAGGCCCCGATCATGCAACATCGCCCGTGCAGCACCCACGATCGTTCTGTTCTTCCGCTCAGCCACCCCGTTCTGCTGTGGGTTATGGGGTGCGATGAGCTCTCTCCGAATCCCTGCTGCGCTGCAGAACTCCTTGAATTCAGCCGAGATGAATTCACCACCGTTATCACTCCTTAGAGCAATCACCTTCTTCCCCGACTCCTTCTCGACCAGTGCTTTAAACTCACAGAACTTCGCGAATGTATCGCTCTTCTTCTGCATGAAGAAGATCCAGCACTTTCGAGAGAAATCATCTACAAAGATCACATAATACCTGTGCTTTGCTGTCGAAGCAACTGAGAAAGGACCACACACGTCTGTGTGAACTCTCTCAAGGATCGTCGTGGCGCGACTATCCTTCTCGTGAAAGGTGGCTTTCACATACTTCCCTGAAGTACACCCCTTGCACTGATCTGACTGCGCAAGGGTGCCCTTAGGAAGTCCAGTAGAAATCTGCTGCAGAATCTTCAAAGCTCCATGGTGAAGATGGCCCAATCTCCTGTGCCATAGTTCGCCCTCATCATCCCGGCTCACCACATCTCCAGCCTTGCATGCCATAGCCGCGCAGTCATCTACCTGCAACTGATAAAGGTTCTGAGTTCGAACCCCTATCTTCCGGGTCTCTCCAGTAGTCTTACTGCGCAGGAAAGCTTTTCCTTCGCTGAAGACTACATCATAACCCTTATCCTCCAACATCGCTACTGAAATCAGGTTCTTCTTCAATCCAGGTACATGCATGACATCCTTTAAGACAAAGGGTTTACCAGACTCCCTCTGAAAGGATACGGTACCGATACCAGTCGCACTGTATCTACCGTCATCGCCTATCTCGATGTGCATACCCAAATCCTTGTCCTCCAGATCTGAGAACAACTCCCGATCTCCCGTCATATGAAATGACGCACCGCTGTCCAAGAACCACACCGATCCCATCACACTTGAAACCAAGCATGCAATCAGTGAAAAGTCAAGCTCGAACCGTGAAGCCAAAGCTTCTCCATCTGCAGATCTTCCCGCTTGCTTGTTCTTCTTCTTCTTTGGACAATTGGTAGCATAATGTCCGTGATCATGGCAGTGAAAACATTTCACTTTCGCCATATCCTGCTTCTTGCCCTTAGCTCCAGAATGAGAGGTTTTCTTATCCTTCCCTTTCTTAGCTTTGGACACCAAAGCGCAGTTTTCTTCATCAGCTCCCTTTGATGAAGATCCATCTCGAGTAGTCCTCCTTATCTCCTCCTGCATGAGATCCGCCCAAAGGCGCTCCCATCCCGGCAGCTTCTCCCGACCACTGACACTATCTTGATATGAGTGCCAAGCCTTCGGAAGACCAAGGAGAGCCAGGTCGACCATATCCTCTTCATCGACAGTAACTCCCACACTTCCCAGTTCATCTCTGCATTGAGTGAACTTCGTGAGGTATTTAGCGATACTGTCGCCCTTCTCCATCTTGATGTTCCCGAGCTTGTCTTTGAGTGCCAGCTTCCTTTGGTCACTCTTACTCTGGAATAGATCCGTCAAAGCTTTCCACATTAAATGTGGAGTAGCCTTTCCATGCAGGCTGGATACAATATGATCCTTGACGCCCTCCAACAGGATCCTTCGACATTTCGCGATCTTCTTTTGCCATGCATCGACCAAAGCTGCATCAGTGGGCTTTGGGACATCCACATCCACGAACTCCTTTAGACCATTGTCTTCTAACACTGCTTCCATTCGATCCTTCCATGCAACATAGTTCGAACTGCCTTCAAGAGCATATTCGAGTCGCAAACCATTGAAAGAAGACATCTTTCAACACCGGCACCAAGAAGAACAACCTTCCGCAAAATTCGAATTCCAAACTCCAAGCTCTATCGCTTCCGATCTACACTTGAAAACAAATTATTTCCAAATCAGAGATTGACTGCAAGGGCATTCACCAGATCTTTCACCTTACAAAGAAGGATGAATATTCCTGAGGCTACCTGGCCCGCATGCAGACTCTGTCCGAGGAAATAAGTTTGCAATCACCGTAATAGACTTCGACAATTAACTTCGCTCCGATACCATGTAGAAATTAGCTGAATAAATCACTTATTCAATGAAGATTAACCTGGTCATATATCAATTTCGAATTGCATACATAACACATAACCTTCTTCTACAATTAATTGTCACATGCGGAAAATATATAGAAGCAATCGCACATCAAATCAATCACACATTAACTCAGTATGTATGGGGAAAGCCTATAGCTGAAAACCCCGCAGCTATTGTGTATATTATAATGGAGAAATCAAGTAACCAATAAAGTACAATACTTCTCACAAGTACTCAGTACTCTCTCATGAAGTTACTCACAATCTGACTCAGTTTTGAACAAGTCTGAGGTTCAAAACTCCCCGCCAATTGCCTTGCCTCTATTGCGCAATCATGGCCTGTATGTGAAGAGGTTCAAGGTTTGAATCCCCTTCCCTTGATTGCGTAATTGTCATGGACAATTCCTCCAAGTGTAATGCAAAACTCATGCAAAACAAATCTACCAACTGATAGCTTTACTCACCCTTTCATCTACCTCTTCCACTGGTCTCCACTGAACCGATCATGCACTGTAGTGAACTGAAGTGTTCTTGAGTTGACTAATGAGTTAATATTTAGTAAATTAAATATTATTTAATTTACTCCACTCATATCTAGTTGATTAGTTAGTTAACTAATCCCAACTAGTTCAACTAAAACAAACAAAACACAACTCCACTACTTGTCCCGTTAACTCCTCCAAAACTCCTGCCACTGAAGTCTAACTGAAGCCAACCATGCAAGATGCCATCAAACCCTAGGAACCACGTGATTCCTTGTGTCAGTTGCATGAGTCACCTCCATGACTCAAACTGAAGTGCGCCAAGAGAGTAACCTGCTGTTTATAGTCAAAATATTATTAAGGGTAAATAATATTTGACTTCCATATTTTTAGGAGATCAGTCTAAAAATAGCCTGGGTCCTAAAAAATAGGGTCTCATCTATTTTTACCGACATGTCGCATCCATCAAGAATCTCCAAGTAGAATTCTCAAATTATGCTCCGTATGTCTAAAAATAGACATAGTCTAAAAATAGACTTTGCGCCAGAATTTGCCTGCGGGCCCACTTAGTGAAGGCGACTTCATTTCACTAAGCTCCATCATCTTGCTGCATTCTCAACACCAACTTGGCCCCAATATTTTCAATTGGGTCCTCTAATTCAACCAATAAAAAGGCCAAAACCATAGCATTGAGATACATTTCATTACACCGTCAATAACAATAAAATTTGACTCAGCCATAACCCTTTCCTTTTATTGTTGTGAAAAGCTTTATGCATTACTCTAATGTGGCTAGTCCATAGGCCAAGTAGACCACCGGGTAACAAATATGTTTCCTTTCACCTTTGAGTTTTCAAATTATGCCTACCAAATCTAAGACATTTAAGAGGGGGAACTAATACAACGTTAAAAAGAAAACCAGAGCACACATCTACAAATTACCTCCTTAGCTACTGTCACACCATCATCAACTATTTTCGGAGAACCATGCTTGCTCTCCAAGACAACATTTTGCCCTTTGCCCCAAGGGTGACTCCAACAAGATCAACAAGTTTGTTCACACCGCCTGCAAGACAAATTGACAATGCTTTCAGTAAGTGTGCAATTGAATGCCAGACCATATGCCAAAACAACCCTCCATGAAAAATTAAAATAACACATTAAAATCGAATATAAGTGGACAAGGAAAGATCCACTGCAGTGAATTTTCACGTGCGTGTGACCTTCCTTTAAACATAATTTTTTCTCTGACCTGCAATTTTTTTGTCACTGAGCCATCCTTGTTGAAGTACAACTCCTTTTCCATAGCTCTTGTATTAACTACCTTCTCTCCGTCGCGTAATCTCAGAGTCCCTCTTCTGCTTGAGCGATTAAAGGAAATGGGTGAAAAAACTGAAAGAGAAGACAATTGTCTGCCATAATTATCAAACATTGCACCCAACTTCTTCCCCTTTCCATTGTTACCCAATGAGGTAGATGTAGCAATTGTTGTCATACTGCCCAAAGCAGAGGCCATCTTCTCTTATGCTGAATATAGAATTACAAGATCTTCATATTAGTATGAACCTTAAAAAACATGACTCCCATTGCTAAAAACCATTTTTAAGTTGTAACAGGCAAACTAAACAACTATCGCAACTTTTGGCAACTTCTGGAGCATTAAGAGAGAAACAACCAAAGAGAAATACAACCACAATCCTCATTTTAATGAGACCGGACTATATATTTTCATTAATATAATAGAAAGAAATTACGACTATATTAAGGCCAGCACAAAACAATCTTTAACCAGTGTCTCTCGCGGCCTTCAGGTTGCCATGCTAGAGGTTGCATATTTTTAATTTAAATTCTTGACCTCTCGTGCCCATCTATGAATGCATCCAATGGGATATCTACATCAAATTCTCCTTTATATCCCCAAAACAAATTCCCTACTACAAGAGCACCAATATTGATGGATCACAGCACACCATCCCACCCACTAGAAACGGTGAAAAAGAAAACCCGAGAAACCTTCTGAAATATCTCAAGATGACTATATGGGTGGTTCTTATGAATCAACCAACCATTCAGAACATGCTCATCAATCCAAACCATGAGTATTATGTGACAATATTCAAGTAGGCACTGAATCGGATTTCTGAAGCTATGTTAGAGAAACCCTAAACTCTCACTGAAAATAGGTGAAATGTGGCACCACTCAGAGATTGACATGTGCCAATTGGTGCAAGTGGTAGACAATTGGCATGCTCAAACAATGAGGTGATGTAGGAATGACATGAGGGAGAAAATATCAGAAAAGCCCCAAATCTGGAGAACTAAAGCTCATCACCAACCTGAGATTGACAACTTTACATGATGTAACCCATGAAATCGTAAATGGAGAAATCATAGTAACAATAAAGTAACCTATGTAACAATAAAGTCGGATTCATCCTGGGAGTGGTAATGGGAGAAATCATAGTGAACAACAAGAAACATGCATAGTTGCTTACAATCAAATAGATGAAAAAACACATACAAAAAACCTAGATAATAATCATGAACAAGCTTAATATTGAATTATGAACCGTAAAGGAACTTACAAAATGTGACATTACGAACCTGGTCAAGCGCACAAGCAAAAATATCCTAGACATGACCCTGGTTGACAAGTTGTATTGTTCATGATGCAAGAGGATTTGTACCTGCACTGCCAAGTCAATCAAAATCCATCATTATCTATACAATAAATACAAGTAATTGATGTAGTATTTTTACTCTAAGATGCATTCTTATGATAATGTTAGAACATATGTTGAAAATGTCAAAACATACCTGAATAAGCTCCTCTTCGTTTCAAGAACAATTTATTGGAGTCGCATGAACTTGGAACAAGCCTCCCACGATCCGAAAGAGTAGCAACTAAGTCAACAGTGACTTTTTTGTTGCTACACTGGATCGAGGGAGGTTTGCTCCAAGATTAAATCGCTCCAATAAATTATTCTCTACTAAACAGGGCCAACCACGTGAAGGTGGAAGCTCTTATGGCCCCTCCCCCCTCACATCACTCTCAATTCCCCAATACCCAATCTATATTTCATTTTTTACTTTCATGAGAATAAAAAAAAATATTCAATAACTAATAAAAAAACAATTCAACAAAAAGTACGCAAGGAAACATTGCAATTAATGCTTGACATAACAATAGTATGATAAATGAGTTTTTTATATAACGCAAAAAACGTTCCAAGTATGGTAACGTTTGTCTTATAATAATACAATATTTTACATTGTCAATTTTTCTTTTTCTTCTTCCTATTTTTAAAGCTCCTAATTACATCATCAATATCATCGTGCTCTGCTCCTGTTTCGTGCCTTTCAACCCGCACTGCTGACCTTGTTGCGTATTCACGATGTCTGGGCTCATCCAGTGACGGGGCATCGCCTACAAAAACAGATAATATTAAATTTTAATTGTCAGTTTTTAAATATCATTGAACTAGTTCGGTAATATTAATAAAAAAAATTGCAATGAGATTATTTAACTGGTGCACCAGTTGTCGGCGCTGACCTAGTTGCGTAGTCACGATGTCTGGTCTCATCCAGTGACGGGGCATCGCCTACAAAAATAGATAATATTAAATTTTAATTGTCAGTTTTTAAATATCATTGAACTAGTTCGGTAATATTAATAAAAAAAATTGCAATGATATTATTTACCTGGTGCACCAGTTGTCGCTGCTGACCTAGTTGCATTGTCACGATGTCTGGTCTCATCCAGTGACGGGGCATCGCCTCCAAAAACAGATAATATTAAATTTTAATTATCAGTTTTTAAATATCATTGAACTAGTTCGGTAATATTAATAATAAAAAATTGCAATGAGATTATTTACCTGGTGCACCAGTTGTCGCCGTTGGGACTGTTGCCCTGTCTTCCTCTCTGGTGGTAAGATCCTCAAGGGAAACATTCTCTGTCATTTAAAAAAAAAACGTTATAAGGACAACCATCAAGGTATAATTAGAAAAATTATAAGTGGAAATTAATTACCGTCACGGCCCTCACTGATAGTAGCATTGTCGGCCTGGTCCCCACTACAATGATCAGGTTGCACGTGAGGATCATCTACATCTGGCTCTAAAACTGGGTTATTTGCCTCGTCGGTAGTGCTGCTCCCCTGATTTAAACAATGTTGTTAGACATTAAATTTATGGACGAAAACAAAAATATTGAAAGGTTAATGTTTTACCTTATCAGGCATTCTAGATCTTGGGACCTGCCCCAAGCTTCTGCGACGTTCAACTACAGCTTGATAGCCAAAACGGAAAGCGATATTTTTATCTTCCTCTATATTTTTTGTTCCGAAGTAATCACCCTACATTACATATGATTGTGTATTTTTAATCATATCTGATAGGATTACAAAAACGTTGGAAGGCGATACAATTAATTATAAGATGTTTAGCTACTTAATTACAATTCTTGCAGCTAATTTCAAGTAGCCACCCTGGCCGATCTTGTGATGGCCCTTTTTCTCAATCCTAGCTTTGGTTGCCTTTGAGGTGTCAGCAACCTAGCATCAAAAGATTGAAGTCAGATATGACGTAGCACACTTTTATTTTAGACATAAAGAAAATTAAAGCTATTGAATTAAAGTTGTAATTTACCTTGCGGGTCCAGTTGGCATTTTTCCTTCTTTCTTTGCCCTTTTCTCTTTTCCGTCATGGATGAGTGCTCTCCACTCACTCTCTGAAACTGCGAGAGGACGCCATATCTAGGGTTAAATTGTAATTGCATCCTATAGGTGTCCCTGGTATATTTCAAATATTTGCCGGCTACCTGAGCCACCGCTTTTCTGTCAAATGTGCCGACCCCAAAAAGGGCTTCTAGATAATCTAGAAGTTCTTTTTTCAGGTTGGAATTCTAGGAATTCCACCCTATACGTATGGTTGGGCCAAAAATTACCAACGCATGGCTCTCCAGAATCCTGTAGAACTCATTGTTTCCTACACAGAATAAAACCAAAAAAAGAAGAAGATATTATCATTAATTTAAAAATAAAAATCATGATAAATATGTTTAGATAAAGTACATGAAATAGTTAAAATATTAAAATTTACCTGGGAGTTGTACATGCTTTATAGGGACACCCTCATCGTTCACCAACAACGTGCCATTAATGGTCCCTGTGGAGCTGACACGTGTAGCTCCAGAAAACGCAATAATGTAGCTGGCCATATCAGCCTCATCATTGCCAACACGTTCAACAGTTGGCTGGGTGTCAGCTTGGGCAGGGTGTGTTTCTTGGCTAGCACCTAAAGGAGTAGAAGGTGTATGAGAGGGTTGTTGGGCAATCTCTTGCCCTTGTGTCCCACTACCACCAACACCGGGTTCAACAAATGCCAGAAAACGCTACATACAAAAGAACTTTTTGTTAGTTTAGTCAATGTAAAATTAAAAATCAAACTATCACAATTCATCTCATGCAGAACAAAAAAAATATCCTTTTGACTTTTTATTATTACCTGATATCTCTCTAGCTGCCTCATAAGATGTTGTATCCTCTCTTTTGTTTCAGGTGTTTGAGGCGCGTCTATCAAAGTATTAAATTCCGACCTTGCATCTCGTGCCTTTTTTTTCAACAAGAACACTGGAGATAGGGATGAAGAAAGCTCTTCCTCAAAGAGGGAATCATCAGGCGTACCATGGCTAGGTGTCTGCATATTTGAACAAAATTAATATTATTTCAATTATGTAAATAACTAAAATACCCGAAGATAGAGCAATGCTGGCACTTTACATGTTCTTCCGCTGGCCTCTTTCCATGATCATCCCATCTCGGGGTTGTTCCTGCACTGCTCTGATCAGTCTGCCACATTGCAATAAAATTATAAATGTAAAAACTTGAAAAAAATATCTAACTTGAAAACACAAAATGAAAACTGAAATAATTTCTAATAAGACACCGAAAGACAGAGTTAGAGTTTCAAATATGCCTTGCATTGAATTCAGTCCTGGAAACATGTCATTGCACATTAAGGCACCCAAACATTCAATCCACGAATGATATATTTAAGTAGGCTTCTCCTATTCTGGGAAAACACCATATCTATAATGCATTCACTTGCATGTATAAAGGGAAAGGAAAACATGTTTTCATACAATGGTGACAAAGGCATCTTGGGGAAAGGTATCTTCACTTTTTATTTATGTTGTTCACCCACACCACTCTCGTGTTTTCACTAATCCTATTTTGTCATTTTTGGATTCAAATTAAGTTAAGGCCTTAAGTATTTTTTGACCTTTCGGTGTAGTTTTTATAAGTGGCATGTATGGATTTTCCATTAATTTTGCACTTTTTCTCTTCATGCGCATGTTTCCCTTGAAATCAAATGCATGATTTAGTCCCATACATTTAACAAGTTGTTGGATCAACTCCATTGGCAATATCATGTTTCCTATTCAATCAAAATTTATCTCAGTTAGGGTAGGTAGGAAGGTTTTTCCTTTGTATTAATAGGGCACTTCTAGCTTGCATTTTTATTATATCTTTCAAATTTAGTGTCATTTCAATTAGGGCATGAATTTTTGCAACTTTCAAGGTGAGAATGAACAAAGACAAATTTTTGTGATGGATGATTGTATATGACTCCATGGCCAGAGGAAAAGGCACTAATCTACTTCTTCAAATATCTATAGTTCTCATTCACCTCATACGGAGATGGTCCCCGATTTTGAGCCAAATGTTGCAGAAAAAAGTTCCCCCCCCCCATAATTTGATATTCAATGGAAATTTCTTAAATTGATGATGGGGCATGATTATGGAACATTGGCACATACATATGTAATGGAATTCCAAGATCATGATATATGTTTGCATATGTTTATGGAAATGTTCCACCAAGTCCCTTGGAGGTGGGAGCGAGGGGGCGAGGGAGCGCGGGAGCGGCCTATGCAAAAGCTCCCTACCAATTTTCAGGAAACGTGGGGGGAAGTCGGGGTCATAAAAATTATAAAATTTAATATTTAAAATGTAACTATATTTTTTCAAGGAATGTATATACAGTCATCATACACTTGCATCATGAAAGATAAATCATAAATGATAAAATTACAAATCGATGAATGATGAATCATATAATTGAAACAAATTTAAAAGTTAAAACATACATCATACAATCATGCATGTAAGTTTGTAAGTTTGTAACCATATAATCATTAATGTAACTACTAACAATGTACAATGAAAATAAAGTTTAAGATATCATATGACATATTATATCAAGATTCAAAATAGAGTTTAAACTGAAGTTTACAACTCAAGTCTGAAACATAAAACTTAAACGTAAATAAGTTATGTCTGAAACATAAAACATAAAACATAACATATGAATATCAAATGATATCATCATACTGATAAATGAGCATAAATGCTCAAGTTAATGCACCACTAGTCTCTGCATCCAACTTCTGCACGAATATATCAAGATCAACCATGTCACCATCTGAATCAGAATCACTTGGATTCTCAAATATGCTAAGTGGCACATCAACTTTTAACACGAAACCATAAATTAAAAGGGGCGGTGAGGGGACGTGAAGGGGCGTGAAGGGGGGTGTGAGGGGGCGTGAGGGGGCGTGAAAGGGGGTGTGCGGGGGCGTGAGGGGGCGTGGGGGCGTGAGGGGGCGTGAAAGGGGGTGTGCGGGGGCGTGAGGGAAACATCCCATAGAAGTCCCCAAGACCCCGGAGCGCAAGGGGGCGAGGAATATAGACCCCTAGGTGGGGGGGCGAGACCCAGTGTAACACTGGTTTATGGAGGTGGTGGAGCAAAAAAGAGCTTAAATAGAGCTGAATTTTTTCACATAAAAAGGACTGTGGGCTTGACTAATGGTTCCATTTAAAAAATGATATCTAGACAAAGAATAAGTGTAGCATGCAAACATGCATTGAAAATCCATCTGATTTTGAATTGTATTACTTATGATGGATTCAAATTTGGGTTTCAAAATGCCAGGTTATGGCATGATTTTGTTGAGAAACCCTTAGTTAGATTCTCATGTTGGTTTAATTTATAGTTTAAGTTTGTTTTGCAGTCTTTCGGTGATAGTAACTCATGAACTAGGTTACCAATGTCTAACATTCATATTTCAAGAATAAAGTTGTGATTTTTTTATATTATTATTATTATCTATTAGCTAAGAGTATTGACACCTAATGCTTCGAATTTTGACATCTTGATAGCATGGATAATTTCGAAAATGTTTTTAGTAATTTTAACATAATAACTATCATTATGTGTCTTCACTTTTGTCACCATAATAGACCTGTGATATGGACTCATCACACAACTTCATATGCTATGTCCCAACAAGTTCAAACTGGTTGAACCTACTTCATAGTGTGGTTATTAAGGACAAGTTGCTTGATATATAACTCGATAGCATTGCATCGCGTTGCGCTTCTAAAATAACTCTCAAGTGTCAAAAACTTCACAATATGCCCTAATTATAAAGCCTTTGGGATACCTGAAATAATATATGTATCATTGATGACTTTTAAAGTATGACAAGATCCGTAGGGAAAGGAAATCAATGGAAGAGTGATCCACCAATGAGAACCTAGAATTTAGCATCGTATGAGTTAGAGTCTAGAAATCAGAACCCTATAATTTTAATTAGTGATGAAGGACATCACATAGGTTATTATATTTTCATGTAGAATAACTGTTAATTCAAATTTAAACTACATAATATGAAAGGCATACCATAAAATTTTCCACGTAAGTCCAAACAACCTATAAAAAGGGGAAACCTTCTTTTTCCATGGGAAATAATTTACCTTTCCTTTTGCAAGACAATCTAAATCACAAAAAATAAGAACTATAATCGCACACATCTTTGGATAATGTGAAAGTGGAAAGGAATACCCTACTACTAAGTGATGCACACATGTACATTTGAACACTAATATTGCACCAATTGAAAATGCACGCTTGTTTCCTTTTAAATGTAGGGTTTTTAAAGCAGGAGAAATAATGGTCACAAATTGTCAAGCGTTTCTTTGGGAAAAATTTAAATATTGTATTGGGTGATGAAGATAATAGAGGGTATTGAATCTTGATTCTTGACATCTAGATAGAACCCTAAATCCTAACACAATCCAATGGAATTGACCAAAAAACCCCAAATAGAGTCAACCCTACTATAGGAGGAAGGACCTGCAGTAAGAACTTACGATTTTGCAAATGTTGAGGGTGAATGTTGTTCTGCAAGAGCTGAGGGCGAATGCAGTGGCGAATTCTCACTGGAAGAGATGAGGGTGAATCCAGGGCGAATTCTCGTTCTACAAGAGCTCAGGCGAATGGCGACCGCCGAGGGCGAATGCCGTTCGCAAGAGCTCAGGGCGAATACCGAGGGCGAATGTTGAGGGCGAATGTTGTTCTGTAAGAGATGAGGGTGAATGCTGAGGGCGAATGTTGTTCTGCAAGAGCGGAGGGTGAATGCGCACGTGATATCAGCCGTTAATGTAGCACACATGTACATTTGAACACTAGTAAATTTTTGTAGTTGAAATGCAATGCTTGTTTTCATTTAAATGTAGGGTTTTTAAAGCAGGGAGAAATAATGGCTACTAAATTAATAAGCGTTTCTTCGGGAAAAATTTAAATCTTGTATTGGGTGATGAAGATAATAGAGGGTATTGAATCTTGATTCTTGACATCTACAGAGAATCCTACAGCCTAACACAATCCAATGGAATTGACCAAAAAAAAAAAAACCCAAATAGAGTCAACCCTACTATAGGAGGAAGGGCATTCAAAAAAGAACTTACCATTTTGCAAGAGCCGAGGCGAACGCCGAGGGCGAATGCTCTAGGAAAATGCTATTCGTGAAGAGCCGAGCGCGAATGTCGATGGAAAATTTTGTTCGCAAGAGTTGAGGGTGAATGCTGTTCTGCAAGAGCGAAGGGAGAATGCGCGCGTCATATCAGACGTTAATGTAGCTATTGCGACGCATATGAAACAATAAAATCATTTTTATGTAGTGCGCATATAAGTTTCGAATTTTAATGTAGCACGCATATAAGTTTCGTATTTTTATGTGGCACGCATATAAGTGTCGTTATACCGACGACGGAAAAGGCATCGCTATTGCGACGGGTACCTAAACGTCGCAATGGCGACACCTAGACATTGTGTCGCACTTGCGACGATTGGAGTCGTCTCAATAGCGATGCTTTGGGCCATAGTGTTGCAATTGCGACGTCTTCCTCCAAACGTCGCAATTGTGACACTTTTCTAAGTGTCGGTATTGCGACACTTTTCTATAAACTTCGGTATAGCGACAGGTTCGGGCGGGATGGAAAAAATTTGGGGAAATTTCCGACATTTGGTCAAAAGCGTCGGAACCAAGTGTCGGAATTTCCGCCAAATGTAGTAGTGAAGCTTGTCACATTGCTCCATGAGCTTTATTGGGCCAATCTATATGATGGAGGCAGCCATCTCTTATGTGGCTTTGGGAAAATGTTTTATCATAACATGTATGTTCATATTATGCACTCTAACATGTATCATCTGAAGACATGCATGATTAACCATGTAAAAAGAAACATTTTACCTTGTACTTTTCTCAAGTAGCAGCTTGTAAAACTGTGCTGTCACTTTTGGGAGAGTTGTTGGTACCTTCTTGCATCACTTGAAACCTTCAACATTTCCTTTATTTTGTTGCTGATAATGCCTTAATTTTCTGATATGGATCATATTTGTATAAGAATCATGATTATGAGAGAGGCACATGAGTTGGATGTGTCCTTGAGTGGGAAGAATTCTCACATTTTCTGCACTACATGTTCTAATGGGAGCATGGGAGGAGATGTGGCCACCACTACTACATATGTGATCTCTTTTGAGGTGGACCATGGACTTGATAGTAATCCATTATACAGCCATGGGAAAGTTTTTGGTATTGTATTGTTGTTATATTCATCCATTTACTATTCCTTAGTAGATGTGATGGATTTTGTATGTCACTTGCCATATTCCTTTCTGAGATTGCAGTGGATGAAACTGCGTTGTATCATTGTGAGACATTGTTTGTATCATGTATCATCATGTATAACTTGCAGAAAAATTCTCATTGGGATACTCTATGATGATATTGTCCTATTCATCATGGATGGATTGTTTTGGGCCAGCTTGTTCTTCAATGTTGGAGGAGAACTCTTTGGAGGATTTTTCTTCACTTTTCCATTTGAGGGAAATAATTTTGTAGCCTAGGATTAGAACACACTCTACACTTATCATAAGTGTAGAGAAGGAAGGCATGGGGTAAGCTATGATGCTTTCCAAGTTCAGATTTTCAGCCCACCTTCATTTCCGGAGCTTGAGGTGGAAGGAGATTTTCAGGAGTTGCCTTATTGGGAGGTGGCTCATTTTGTTTGGATGATTGCTTTGGGATGGAGGATCCACGTGGGGAAGGTGTTACTCATCACATTTCAGACTCCATGCCTTGAGTGGAGACCTTCTAGTTCTATCCTTGAAGTTGCTTGGGGACAAGCAACATTTGGGAGGGGAGGACTGTAATGTTCCTAATTTTTGCCTTCAATAAATTAGAACATTAGATTTTGGTAATTTCACTTATAAGTTAAATAATTGGGTGAGAAGGCCCATTAATAATAAGAAAATGGATAAAATCCCTCTAGTATGAAATGGATCAGCCTTGGAACTAGATTTCACACCCTCATGTGTGAAAGGGGACATTTTGCAAAGAGGCTTGGTTAAGTTTGACCAAGTCAAACAGCATTGGGTATGAGGTGGAAAGCATTACATGGGACAACACAGAGATAGAGGATGGAATATTCCTTTATGGAGGAAACCCTAATGGATGTGGCCCACGGAGAGAGAGCCTTCACTTTCTATATATGGAGAGGAGGAGAGCCATTGTTATTCATGCTTGTATTATTCATTTCATGTCTATTCAGACATTGTGAATTATTTTCTCTTTAGCAAGAAGTGCTGAGAAATTCTTGTTTAGGATTTCCTCACCTTAGTGAGAGGCCTCTTGAAGGTTGGTTCTTCATTTTCCACATCTCTTGGCTCAAGGCCAAAGCATCCTCCTCCAGGACAACGTTATTGCTGCAGCAGCATAAATATGTGTTGTAGGGTGTTGCAGTGGAGACTCCACAACACCTCTTCCATCTCTTGTTTTTCAGAAAGAGAGTCTTTAATTTCTTTGGGAGGTCAGATTGGAAGCTTGGGAGCTGATTTGCAGATCTTGGCACTTGGCCATAGTGTTCTATTCCACTCATTGAGCAGTCCCTCTTAGTAAATGCGTTATTTTCATGGAGTATCTAGAGTGAGGGTTTGCAGATTGATTGGAGGGTGAGATCTCAAGTGTAAGGATCAGCCTTCCAATTTGGAGATCCATTGGAGAAGGTATAATTTATATTTATCATCATCTTCAGCCTTATCTATTGAGTTCCATATTTGAGTTGCTGCAGCTACCCAGCAACTCCGACATTTTTTCCATTATGTGTATTTCAACTAATCCCTTGGAGGATTGTCGTATTGTTGCTTTTAGGGGTTAGAGCTTTGCTCCCCCACTTTATTTGAGCCATATATTGCCATATATTTCAGTTATTATTTAATATGGAGCAAGACTCCTCCAATAAACCGCGCTATCATAGCCAAGGGTTTCATATTTGCAGCTGTGTTTCTTCATTTCCATGTACATGTATGGTTGAGGCTTGCATTGCCTTTCTTGAGAGGTTTTTTCCTCAAGAACTTGTACTCTCTTTGCTTCTATAGCATCATTCATTGGCTTACTACATCTTCTTGTCTCATAACTCATAAAATAACGTTCTCTTTCCATTTTGTAATGTTCCAAATCTGAAACTTTGCAATGAATAAGTTATATAAATACCCTGTTATGATGAATCAGCTTAAAATATAAAAAAATAAATACATATACATCATTTTTAGTTACAGAAGCAACTTGTATTTCATTTCATGATCCGGAAAGTGGGGAAAAGGGGGATTTTATGCCCTAAAAATGTTATTTTCATAAATGAGCGTAACACTAAGCAGGGGAAATGATTTTATATGATAGCTTAGGTAAAGAGGGACCTATGCTCCAAATTTCAGCTCAAAATAATGCTTCTAGCTATATTAAACAACTCCTCCTTTCCCGACTAGGCTAGAAAACACTGATTTCCCATGACTTTACTAAACAGAAATTTCTGAATACAGTGAGTGCGTAATTCCCATGAGGGTTTCTATAGAAAATGAAGAAATAGGTCTGATATACAACTTATATTAAACACACAGCAAATAAATGGAGGTTTAATCACTTATACAGTACAAACAAGGCTCCCGGCAAGATTTCCGGCAAAATGCATGTACAAGGTAGGACTGCAAAAATAACTTAGTCTACAGCAAATCTGCATTAAAAATGACTGAATATAACATATCAGAGCTGAATAATACAGAAATATGGCCAAAGGCCTCTGTAACAAACTTCCAGAGGGAAATAAGCTCCTCCTCCTCAAAGACTAGCACAAAATCAAAGGGTGCAGTTTTGTTGTTGTTGCCCCTACATCAAGGACGGAGTTTTCTAAAGATGACTTCACTGTAGCTGAATGTAGATGAATGGCATCAAGCCAAATACAGAAATGAAGCTCTAACCCTTCCCTCTTGATCCCTTAAGAAAGCTGATTTAAAGAGAGGATGGAATTCCCACACGGGAATTTTTTGCACTAAGTAGTGTAGCAACTTCGTCTAAATAGCTGAAGCATGCAAATGGTCTCTAGACCAAAATATCTGAATACATGAATGAATCTCCTTTGATGCTATGCCCTCCTTTTATATTTGGTGAGCCTCCTCACCCCGGACCCCACACAATGTTGAGGTGACTTCTTCATGAAGCTTCCTCTTTCAAAACTGCACTGCCCTAGCTAGATTCCCTCCTCTTCTGGCTGCGATATTGACTTTGGTCAACTAAAACTAATCCACCTCCAATGCCTCTTTTCACACTAGGGATCTTCAATCTAGTTTACATACGTGTGTCTTAGGTTGATCCTTGTTCACATTGAACTGGTTTACTTAGGTGATCTCTTCCTCCTCAAGAATGCATGTTGACTTAGTCAAACTTGACTATATCCTCATCTATTTTTCCTCTGTTCACACTTGTAAGTGTAAATTTCATATCCTGAAGTGATCCCCTTCCTTATTAAGGTGGAAATTATTCATATTTTTATTATTCATGGGCTCCCTTACCCATTTATTCCTCTCTTAGGTGAAAGTAAAAAAATCTAATGTTCCAAATTGCTTGTTGAAAAATTGGGAACATTACAGTCCTCCCCTCCCAAATGTTTCTTGTCCCCAAGCAACTACAAGCATAAGACTGAAGAGTATCGTCTCCTCCCATGTAGCAACCTCATATGATGCAATCCTCCAAGGATCAAGGTGTTGTATCATCAATATATCTCCAAGTTGCCTCTCCTGAGTGTGTGAGCTATCTAAATAGCTGACATTATGTAACTGTAGAACTTCCATGGAAGCAACAATGGGTTGTTTGAAGATCCTCTTGAAACATGGGGGTTGATATAGATTGGGACTCATCATCCCCATTTGAATCTCTCCTCCCCAAGCTATCAACCAAACAAAATGAGTCACCCTCCAAAATGGTAACTCATGCAAATCATCCTCCACCTGAAGCTCCGACAAAGTAGGTGGGCTGAAATTTTGGTCATGGTAGACATAGTAGCCTACCCCATGCTGCTTTCCTCTCCACTTAAGATAAGTGTAGAGATTTTTTTGATCTTGGGCTGCCATAATATTGCCCTCCAATGGCAAGAAAGAAGCTATACCTCCAAAAGTCTCTCTCCCAGCCCTATGAATCAACCTGGCCCAACCCATCTCATATATGAGGGGTAAGAAATCACCATCATGTGGTACCCCATCCATATCATGGTCCTCCTCATTAAGAAACAAATATTTTGCTGTAGAGGCCATGTCTCTTCCCATGCTCCCCTTAGAGCATGTAATGCAAGAAAGTGTGGGGATGCTCCTCCCCCAAGAACACACCCACTCGATGTGTTACTCTTCCAATCATGCTCCTCATATAGGCCATAATAATATCAGCAAATAGGATCATGATCAGCAGCATGATGAAAGAAAGACTGAAGGTTATATGTGGTGCTGGAAGGTACCAACCATCTCTCAAGTGGTCACAACGCAGTCTTCCCCACTGTAGCTTCAGACAATGGAATGGCAAGTTGTCTCTTGACAAATGGCTTGCTGTATAAGTCATCACAACTACTAGCAAATAGTAGATGGTTGAATATGTCAATTGAGCACACAAGAAGAAACCATATACTTTCCCTGGATCATACATTAGATGGTTGTCTCCATCATAATAGTTGGCCAAAGATGGGCCATGGAGCCCAAAGAAAAACTTGCCCCTTTGTAGAGAAATGCACTGCAAGGAAATGGTAAGAGTATACAAATATTGTGCTGAACAATCAATTAATGCCAAAACATAAATCTTACCATGTAAGGAAGAAAATATGGTGACAAGATCCATAGATGAGTCCTTCATAGTGGCATGACATACCCATATGAAGAGGAATGAACCACATGCTGCATGAAAATCCTCCTTCTCATGCTTGTAAATCCAAGTCAAGGAGAACATACCACCATAATCAATGAGTTCATCCACCACTCTACCAATCTCACCTCCTCCATGCCAATTAGGTGCATCAAATATGAAGTGATCCTGGGAACACTCCATCAAAAATCTCATGCTCCATAGTGACAGCATTGTTGGCCCATGCAAATAGGCTCCTGCCAACTCATAAATCCATTCTCGGACATGCCCCATGTCAAAGGCTCCTCCCATAATGTTGTCATCTCCTCCCATTGCAACATCATGAAAAATGTGAGAGCAACTCTACCCTTGCTCTCTATCAATCCTCAAAAGAAACAAATGACTTTGTTGCCTCATCATACCTCCATCATACAACTGATGTAGTGAAAACAAAATGACCATATCATCATAATGCATCCACACTCCTTGCTGCCCCATGATGAAAGTATCCTCCCAATCTTCATTCCTCTTCTCACCCCATGGAAAAGGACATGTCATAGGTTGACCAAACTCTCTCAAGAGTAGCCAACGCAACATTGCCTCTTGCTGCCCAGTGTCATAGACTTGCAAGTGGTTTACAAGCCTCTTGACTCCCATCCACATCCACTCAACTCCTTGTGGATGCTTCTCATCATTCTGCATCTTGGTATTTCTCCAATGAGATCTACCATTCTCCACAAATAGTTTCTTTTCTTTTCCCCTCATGAAGAGCTGAAATGCATCTCCTTGGAGATCTCTTAGAGAAGATATCATGTCTATAATCATCTTGAATCCATAAGGATCCAAATGTGAAGAAGGCAAAACCCTCTTATTGCTATCTCTTGATAGCGCTGTATAACTCCTCCATGGTCTACAAACTGTCTCATACTCCATCTAAAGGTTCATGAATCCCTCCAAAAGATCACACTTCAACCTCAAGGGTTGTGTGTGACTCATCAATGATACATGAGGTTGAGGGTTCAAATCTCCCTTGAGCCTCTCAAGCTTGCATAGCGTAGTGAAATCCTGCTGCTCTATCTCAGCAATACCATTTGATCCTGGGCCATATGGAAACAAATCTCCAAACCCTTCTGTCAGGAGGGTAAACTCTCCGTGACGTAGGTGACTCCCTACTAGCCCAGACCGGGTCTAGCAACAATCATTCACGCTATAGTGCAGGTTCCTAATTGCAAATAAACCAACTAGCGATGAAGGCTTACCTGGAATCCAACGCTGTCGCTTGTAGAGAAAGTAGCGCTCCCGTTCCTTAGCTCCGGCAGATCACAATCCTCACGATCTTCGTGATCGGACACCTGCACACGCAAGAAACAAAACAAACGCAAGCGTAAAATCCAGTATATGCAACTATATGTCAGTCAGAGAAGACATAACTCAACATCATAATCAACAACAAGAGTGGAACCATAACCAATAGTCGCTTATCATTAATCAATCAAAGAAGAATACAACCATAGCTCTGACGCTGAATTCTCCTTCGGAGGGTCGCCAGCGAAACACGTCTCGACAAAGCCTGTCGGGGATGGGACAAGCCTCTCTCTTTGGATGTCTCGACAATAATCTTCTTGCTTGGATTTGGCCTTAAGGGAATGAATCAAGGCTCTTGCAGCATAAGGTTTTGATGGCTCTTGGAAACTTGGAGACTAGCTTGCAAATGAGATGAGCAAGCTTTTATAGATGGAGGAAGGGGAGTTGGGATCCCTATAATCATGGGATTGGCCCTATCCTCAAGGAAGCTTCCATGAGAGGTGGCAAACCACTTCTTCTACATGGAGATCCGGAGCCAAACCTCCCAACTCAAATTAGATACCAGTTTATGGATTGGTTAGGACGAAACTTCCGCCATTTATTTTTAAAAAACACTCCTTAAAATGGCTGGCGCGAGTGCGACTCTGAGACAGAGTGCCAATTGGCGTGCCCTCTTTGAAGGATTTCCCCCATTGGCGCGGGTACTGAACTGGCTGCCCGCGCCAATGAAAAAAGGGGTGTTTTTAGGGTTTTTCACAAGGAGTTGTCTTCAGGGCAATGAAAGTACATGTTTAGGGGAATTCCATGAAAGTGTTTTCAAGTTATGTCACTGCTCACAGGTCACAGAATGAACCCTCCAATTGTGCGGGATGGGGAATTGCAGGGACGGTGACAAATTGTTGTGTAATAGATGCCCCCTAAAGCATGAGGCCCGAGAGAGAGAGACGGGTGAAATGCTTTACAAGAACGTGTCCAACTGAAAACACCGCCATCTGAAAACCTGCGTAGAGAAGTACAACTGATATCTCAAATACATGATATATACGTGGTATGGGCACAGCCATCCATAACAGAGTATGTAATAATCCAGATCCGAGGCATGGACGCAGCCACCCAGTGAGGATCGGTAAATAGACTCAGGTATGGTCGCAGCCATCCAATCAGTGAGTCATGTAACTAATCATAAGAATCCACAAAACCGTAGCCTAGATTATAACAGACAGGAATCCAGGGTCTTGCGCTCCATCTCGACCCGAACAAAGTACAAGTTCAAGCATGCGAATATGTGAGCTGAAGTCAAACATGCAAGAACATCATCTGATTACCAGCCAATGATGAAAGTTGTTAACAGACGCAAGAGGTACCACCATTAAGGCCAATGGTCATCAAGGTACTACAGGTAAAATCTACGACATGTGAACAATGAGCTGACGTCGAACACCCATAGAATCACTCGATCGGAGGCCAATGATGAAAACCTCACGTCGAATGCGAAGAACCTGCCATTGAGGCATGCAGGCTCTAAGGTACCAGAAGGGAGTCTCTAGATCATCTTCTTGGATAATGAGCTGAAGTCGACAGGAAGTGACCTTGATCGAAGGTGGGCCATAGTGTTTCCCACATCATCGACGCGAGATAGAGGAACATAATGTCTTTGTGAATCGTGATCAGATGAGAATTAGAGAAAGGTTGGTACTTGCAGAGGTCAACTTCTCTTGAACATATAAACAACACAACAGTGAGCTTGGCAGTATTTGACATCAACGGATCAGAGGTCATGGTGATGAGGCAAAGAGCAGATGAGAGGTCAAAAGGGATTACCCAAACCCACGAATGCAAGTGAACAAACGAGATGAGATGTCCCCAACCCGACACGAATGCAGACAAGTGCCATGTTCAAGAGCGACATGCTGCCGACACGAAAATGATTGTGGTTCCATTTTCCCCCACCATTTCTGGCGAGTACCCCAACTATTTTGATAACAATCTTGAAGGGGATAGCATATGCTTGTAATATAAGTTCATCCTTCAGACGAATCCATCCTAGTAAATTTAACGAGCCCTAGGAAGGAGCGACTCGAATAACGTCATTACGACTGAATCCGATGTCATCAGGGTTTAACAAGTCTGACAAAGGAAGAACTCGGTGTCTTTTCACATTTAGAGAGTCTGGAAAGACAGCGGAAAAGTAAACTCCAACAGTCCCTTTTCGTAAATAGTTCCTCAGATCCGAAAAGGTAGAAAACTATGTTTGAGGAAACCTCCTAGTCGCAATAGGCTAGGGTATTCCTTTTTCGTAAATAATCTATCCCAACCCGAAAAAGGGTAAACGTATACTAGGTAGATGTCGTTTCGAGGCCACTTTAACGAGATTGAAACGACAAGGGCTTCGGCAATCTTTTCATGTTTTTGTCCCATAGGATTCTGACTGTATGGGGTATAGGTCGTATATCCAGGCTGATTCGGTTGCTGGTAACCAGCGTACGGGGCTTGATAACCAGAGTATGGACCCTGATTGTAAGTCGGCCCCGTGTGGACAGCATGTGGATTTGGCTACTGAGCATAGGTGTAGTCGGGTTGTTGAGAGTAATAGTTAGAACCTTGGGGGTGGCTATAATTTGGTCGATATTGACCATGAGAATAGTAACCGCCTTGAGGTCGAGTGGGCTGCTGATAGGTGGGACCCTACTGAGCCTGATAATTAGGGTGCAGCGGTTGATTTGGCTGCGGCATTGAATAACTTGGCTATTGGGTAGGGTTGACAGGATGTGCAGGCTGGCCTGGCTGAGCGAGCTACCCTGGATAAACAGGCTGACCCGGATAAACAGGTTGTGTCGGTTGTGAAGGTTGTCCTAGCTGTTGAGGAGCACCAGGTTGTGCGGGATGGGCCGGTTGGCCTGGTGGAGGGACACCAGGTTGTGCCGGATTGGCCGGTTGGCCTGGTGGCGGGATACCAGGTTGTGCCGGATGGGCCGGTTGGCCTGGTAGCGGAATAGATCTAGGTGCTTGCTGATAACTGGTTTGACCCGCAACAGGACCATAAGATGGTCCTGGCTAATGTGCAACGTTGGGACCAAGAGGATACTGCAGTTGCAAAGGTTGAGAGGGTTGGACTTGCCCCCCAAGACCGTATACCGGCCCGGGTTGGTACCCCGGTTGACCTGTGAGTCCTTGAGGTTGCCCAGGTGGGACTCCAGGGAGAGGCTGCAAGAGTTGACTGGAAGGGTTGTAATACTATCCTTGCGGACCATATAATGGCCCTTGCTGGCCCGGAGGGTAGCCTTGTATAGGCTGTCCCTGCAGGTCATAAGGATAGCCAGGCTGGCCCGAAGGTTGGCCTTGAAAAGGTTGTCCTTGTGGGTTGTAGGGCTGTCCAGCCTGGTTATACGGTAAACCCTGAGCATGAAGTTGAGCCTCAGGAGCAGGTAAACGTAAAGGGTTCCCATGCTCATCGTACTGATATGGAAAGACGTACACGGGTGTACCATCCTGTGCATAATGCGAAAAATACGAGCAGTTGGGATCTTGAGAGGACTGTCCGACCTCGTGGTTAGATTGTTGCAAGGACAATCGATACTCCTCCGGAGAGATGTTCTCTGGCATAGCAGATTCTATGTAGATGTCTTCGAGAAGCGATGTGGTCCTTACGGACTGGGTAGTAACAGCGGGTGCAGATGCGGCCACACAAACAGTGGGCATGGAGGGTACAGAAGTAACCTGAGGGGATGACGTAACAGGTGTCTGCAGAGACATCCCCAATGAAGGAACAACCGGCCTCGTAGAAGGAGTTGATACCCCCATAGAGGCAGCGGCGGCAATAATCTGACCCAAGGATCTATACCCGGCTGGTAATGAGGGACCAGGTGATGACATAACAGATGGTTCAGGGTTGCCTTCTAGAAATAACTGTCGAGGGAACAACTGGTAATCTTCACCAGACGTGGGGATTTCCTCGCTAGCAGAATCACTAATATTTGAACCTACCGCTAGATCTCGTAACAGTCGGCGAGGACTAGGAGAAATAACAGTAGCTATAAAAGGTGAACCCGATGTAAGAGGAGGGAAATCTTCCCCTACTCCCAATCCAAACCAAGGGTCAGAAAAGGGCTAATTGAACTCAACTGGTCCTCCAAAGGGTTGCTCAGACAAAACCGGTCCCCCGTAGAGAAACTCGGAAACGATGGGCTGCTGGGGTTCAGCAGAGGATTGAGAAGCCTCTGATGAATCGTCTGTATATGGACTACTAGTAGACGAAACAGAAGGTTCCACCACTATGACAACAATGACAAAAGATCAAGCACAAAACACACGGGCTGACAAAAGATCAAGCACAACACACACGGGCTGAAAAAGAGTCAATACACACAATTAAACGGCCAACAAGCAAAAATCTAATAGGGCGTGTGATCGCGGGTGATTTATTTTACCACATTGAAACTTAGAAACTTCACCGTTTCATGTTTTAAGAGTCGAGAAACGGATGAAAGGTGACTCTATCTCTTTTAGTTTTGAAGCAAGGGTGAAAGGACAAGCGCTTGGTGATCCTTTCAAATTTAAAGAGTCAGAAAAGATCAAATGACTACTCAGGAATACTAGGCAAAGGGTGTACCAAATAACCTTGAACTGCAATATACACCTTGGTTTCAAAATGAAAGAGAAATCAACTAAGGACTTAATGTACATGCAGGAAATCTCCCCGAATGTTGTGTCCGGTGTATCATGGATATAGGGCGGAAGACTCAGCTTCCTATGGATAAAGGATAGAAACCTAGTGGGGTCTCCCTTTATATACTCGACGGTATGGGGAGCACAAGTCCGTACTAGTGTTGTCTAAAGCCAAGAGGCGAACGACAGCTACTAGGTTTAAAGACGCCGGAACACGTATCTAGACTAGACCACTAAATGTTGCGTTAATGTTTCAATGCTGCCTTAGTGTAAATTGAGTAAATTTTAACGTTTATCTTCAATTACGTTTCAGTTTTCAAGCCTTAGCGAGTGTGATGTCTCAAAATCTCCTAAATGCACACTATATGCCACAGTATATCATTTCGTTCGATGAAAGCTAATTACGAAAGGGTTGAGAGCTTTTCACACCAACAAAATGATCAGAACACAACCAACAAAGTCTCTAATGCAGCTAATGTAAACCAAAAACTTTTCTCTCAAAGTCACTAATCACTAATAACACCGAAAAGATTTTAATTTGCACTAACTAATCAAAAGCAAAAGAGATTTTTTTTTTATATTTTCAATGTTTAATAGCAAAGTGCACTTAAACAGAATGAAAACTAATGAAGATAAATTTGAGATATGATAGTAAAAGAGCAAAGATAAGAAAATTCACTCAATGACAAACACGCAATCAGATCTCAAATTGACAAAACAGTCCCTCAAAACCAAAGACTCAAATGGACCATGTAATCTAGGCCCAAAGCGAGACAAAGCGAAATTCGAATGAAGAAGAAATAAATCACTCAACCAATGCAATGAAATGCTAAAAAACCACCAAACGAATGTAAAGAAGCAATCACAAGGTCGACTGAACCGATAAAAACCAAAAAATCCCAAGGGAGGCTCGACACACAGGAGCACCTAGATGCCCTAGGGCTAGAATGTGAAATTGATGGAAACGGGCAAACAACCAAAGGACGAATGTCATAGCCAGTCAAACAAGGCTCCAGAACACTCAAGCAGTTGAAAAAACAAAACCAAACACACTGATCAAGCTCAGGAAGGTCAAGACAGGGAAAACCCTAGTACCTCACAGGATTGGCGCGACTATGAGGCTGAAACTAGCGCCAGAAACGAATTGGCGCGGGTAATACACAAGCAACCTGCACCAATGGGTGCGACTGTCACGCTGTAAAGCGTGCCAGCCAAGTTTGCTAAGGAAAAATAAAAATAGACAATCCAACAAGCAGACCAGTGATGATCAAGCTAACCAAAATCCAAAATCACAAAAGAGACAGCCAAAAGAGCCGATCAAGCAAGCAGAATCGAGAAACAACTGAAAAGACAAGACAATACTCCAAGTGTTCAATTTACAAACTAAACCGGAGATTGACTGAAGCAGCTTTGATCTACTTCACTAATGCAGAGCAATAGCGTTTCGAAGGCTATCTAGCTAACTTCAGGCTCCGTCTATAGTTTATAAAACAAACAACAACAAGCTAGACAGTCCCCAGTATGGTCTCCAATTTGTTGTGGAGGTAAATCCCCTCTACGGACAGAGGCGATCCCTACTAGCCCAGACTGGGTCTAGCAACAATCGTTCACGCTATAGTGCAGGTTCCTAATTGCAAATAAACCAACTAGTGATGAAGGCTTACCTGGAATCCAACGCTGTCGCTTGTAGAGAAAGTAGCGCTCCCGTTCCTTAGCTCCGGCAGATCACAATCCTCACGATCTCCGTGATTGGACACCTGCACATGCCAGAAACAAAACAAACGCAAGCATAAAATCCAGTATATGCAACTATATGTCAGTCAGAGAAGACCTAACTCAACATCATAATCAACAAAAAGAGTGGAATCATAACCAATAGTCACTTATCATTAATCAATCAAAGAAGAATACAACCATAGCTCTGACACTAAATTCTCCTTCGAAGGGTCGCCAGCAGAACACGTCTCGACAAAGCCTGTCGGGGATGGGACAAACCTCTCTCTTCGGATGTCTCAACAATGATCTCCTTGCTTGGATTTGGCCTTAAGGGAATGAATCAAGGCTCTTGTAGCATAAGGCTCCGATGGCTCTTGGGAACTTGGAGACTAGCTTGCAAATGAGATGAGCAAGCTTTTATAGATGGAGGAAGGGGAGTTGGAATCCCTATAATCATGGGATTGGCTCTATCCTCAAGGAAGCTTCCATGAGAGATGGCAAACCACTTCCTCTACATGGAGATCCGGAGCCAAACCTCCCAACTCAAATTAGATACCAGTTTCTGGATCAGTTAAGATGAAACTTCCGCCATTTATTTTTTTTAAACACTCCTTAAAATGGTTGGCGCGAGTGCGACTCTGGGACAGAGCGCCAATTGGCGCACCCTCTTTGAAGGATTTCCCCCATTGGAGCAGGTACTGAACTGGCTACCCGCGCCAATGCAAAAAGGGGTGTTTTTAGGGTTTTTCACAAGGAGTTGTCTTCAGGGCAATGAAAGTACATGTTTAGGGGAATGCCATGAAAGTTTTTTCAAGTTATGTCACTGCTCACAGGTCACGGAATGAACCCTCCAATTGTGCGGGATGGGGAATTGCAGGGACGGTGACAAATTGTTGTGTAACACCTTCCATAAAATTTTCTAAAATGTTAAGACATGGAAACTTATGCATACCTCTGTGAGCCCTTGGGACATCTTCTGTGGCTGCAAGAGGTCCTCTCTTCAATGTATTGGATGATCCAACTGCTGGTGTAGAAGGCTGCCCTCTCAAGGCCATGGCAGCACTGGTACTTACCTCTTCCCATGGTGGTGTGGGTCTTCTCTCCTCTGATCTTTCCTCATCAAAGGTTCTGATCAGCTCTTGAGTGAACTCAGAAAAAGAAGTCACCCTTGTGTGGTTTAAGTGAATGCACCACCAAGCATTGGCTTCACCCTCCAGGTGCAGCACTGCAACTTCTGCTGCCTCCCTCTCTTCCACTGGATGAAATATGAAGAGTGCCTCAAGCTTTCTTTCCCAATCTCTTACTGTAGTTGACTCATCAAATTTAGACAATAGGAATCTATTGCCTTTGATCTCTTCTTTGCTGCAAGGTCTTCTTTCTTCTCTCAGTTGAATAAACTGAGGAAAATATAGGGTCTCTTTGGAAGCCCTAGGTTGGCACTTGTATTCTGCCAAATACCCACTCAGAATTTCATACTCTAAGTTGTCTCCTTGCTCTTCACTTCCTCTACAAGAACAGGAAGTGCATGCATCTGCTTCTGCTTCTTGAAACCCTCTAGAGGTTTCTCTGCAAATCTCTCCTCCTTGAAACCCTTTTGGAGTTTCAGTGCATTTCTCTTCTTATTTATTCTTGGATATGAAAATGGATGAGAGTAATTTCATCCTCTTCATCTTCTCCTTTTGAAATCTAACTCACAAGCTGAGCACTGTAAAGTTCCCTTCTCAGGAATATCAAAATTCTATTCTAGAGATTGACTGCAGGGGCATTTAATGGATATGTCACCTTGAGAAAAGGATGACATCCAGAGGCTACTTGGCCATCTGTAGACTCTATCTATAGAGTTAGAAACATTCCTCCTTCATCGATTCAGCACTTTTTCTTGAAGCACAGGCTGAGCCAAAGATCATGCTCCGATACCACTGTAATGTTCCAAATATGAAACTCTGCAATGAATAAGTTGTATAACGGCCCTGTTATGATGAATAAGCTTAAAATATACAGAATAAACACATAGAAATAATTTTTAGTTACAGCAACAACTTGTATTTCATTTCATGATCCGGAAAGTGGGGAAAAGGGGGATCTTATGCCATAAAAAGGTGATTTTTAAAAATGAGCGTAACAATAAGTAGGGGAAATGGTTGGATATGATATCTTAGGTCCATAGGGACCTATTCTCCGAATTTCAGCTCAAACTAATGCTTCTAGCTATATTAAACAGCTCCTCCTTTCCCGACTAGGCTAGAAAACACTGATTTCCCATGACTTTACTAAACATAAATTTCTGAATACAGTGAGAGAATAATTCCCATGAGAGTTTCTACAGAAAATGAATAAATAGGTCTGATATACAACTTATATTAATCACACAGCAAAGAAATGGAGGTTTAATCACTTATACAGTAGAAACAAGGCCCCCGTCAAGATTTCCAGCAAAATGCATGTACAAGGTAGGATTGCAGAAAATAACGTAGTCTACAGCAAATATACATTAAAAATGACTGAATATAACATATCAGAGCTGAATAATACATAAATATGGCCAAAGGCCTCTCTAACAAACTTCCGGAGGGAAATAAGCTCTTCCTCCTCAAAGACTAACACAGAATTAAAGGGTGCAGTATTGTTGCTGCTGCCCCTGCATCAAGGACGCAGTTTTCTGAAGATGACTCTGCTGTGGCTGAATGTAGATGAATGGCCTCAATCCAAATACAGAAATGAATCTCTAATCCTTCCCTCTTGATCCCTTAAGCAAGCTGATTTAAAGAGAGGATGGAATTCTCGCACGAGAATTCTTTGCACTAAGCAGTGCAACAACTCCGGCTAAATAGTTGAAGCATGCAAATGGTATCTAGACCAAAATATCTGAATATATGAATGATTCTCCTTTCATGCTATAACTTCCTTTTATCTTTTGTGAGCCTTCTCACCCCAGACCCCACATAATGTTGAGGTGACTTCTTCATGAAGCTTCCTCTTTCAAAACTGCATGCCCTAGCTAGCTTCCCTCCTCTTGTGGCTGCGCTATTGACTTTGGTCAACTAAAAATAATCCACCTCCAATGCCTCTTTTCACACTAAGGATCTTCAATCTAGTTTAAACATGTGTCTTAGGCTGATCCTTGTTCACATTGAACCGGTTTGCTTAGGTGATCTCTTCCTCCTCAAGAATGCATGTTGACTTAGTCAAACTTGACTATGTCCTCATCTATTTTACCTCTATTCACACTTGTAAGTGTAAATTTCAGCTCCTGAAGTGATACCCTTCCTTATTAAGGTGTAAATTATTCATATTTTTATTATTCATGGTCTCCCTTACCCATTTATTCCTCTCCTAGGTGAAAGTAGCAAAATCTAATGTTCCAAATTGCTTGTTGGAAAATTGGGAACATTACACATTTCATGTGCTTATATTTGTTGCAGTCCCTCTCTGGGCACTTTCTGAGGATATCTAGTAGTGGGAGATCTGTTTAACCACTCTAGAAGGATTTATTTGGTCCCAACTCTTGGATTTCAGTCCTAGATGTATTGATCTAAGGAATCCAGGTCTTGGTATCAAATCCTGTTGCCTCCATTTCTAGAAAATGTGTTTTCTAGCCATGGATTGCTAGCTGTCCCAATTTGGGAACATTACAAAATTTCTAAGTGTTGAAAAGAAGTCAGAATAAATTGTGTTGAATGAAGGTGAATTAGAACAAGTATTGGCTATTGCACCTTTTCTTGATAGGAATATTTTGACTGAAGAAGAATTCAAGACTATTTTAAATTTCCTTCAGACTCATTCTGAATACCCGTATCTTGTCACTCCTCAGAAAGAATATTTTCCTTTCTCTCCAAATATAGTTGTTGGGGCACCTTCTTCTCATCCACTTGAAAAGACTGTACCCGAAGGTCTTACTTTTAATTTATCTGATTTCCTTGCTCATGAAAATAAAGTTGAATTAACTCCATCCCCTCAAGAGACAACTTTAGATTCTGATTCTTCTACTGAAGGAGAAGTCAAGACATCCTCTGTTCATCTTTTTGAAAACCCACTCTTCTCAGTTCCAAAGCTTGAAAAATCATCTCAAAACCTCCAATTTTCTGCTATCCTAAATCAGAATCATAATTCACTAATTTTAATTCCTATTTCTCAAAAAACTACATCAATTGTACATCAAAAAAATATGGCTCAACCTGCCCTTACAAGGATGTGCCACTTGTTCTCCCTCAACACATGCATTCACTTTCCCAAGGAGATTACTTTAAATATCTTCCAAAATACACTGGGGAGGGAGAAGGAGTTTCTGCAGAAGAAAATTTAGTGGCTTTCTATAGTTATGCTGACAATCAGAATATTGAACATGAAGATGTCTGGTCAAGACTCTTTGTTCAGAGCTTGGATGGTGAAGCTCGAAAATGGTTTAGAAGTTTGGCTCCAAAATCAATTACAGGAATCGATGAATTAGAAGAGATATTTGTGAAGCATTGGGGTGACAGGAAAGACTATGTTTATTATCTTACAAAATTTGGAACTCTGAAGAAAAAAGCAAATGACTCTTTAGCTGATTTTACTAAGAGGTTTAATAAGATTTATCAGAAAATTCCTGAAGAGATTAAACCCACTAAAACCACAGCTATGATAAATTTTGAAAATGCTTTATATTTTGAGTTTTCCTTATGGTTGAGGGCTGAAAAATCACAGACACTGACAACTATGCAAGAGGCTGCAATTGGAGTGCAGTCTAATCTCATGGCTTCTAATAAATGAAAAATGGATGAAGAAAAGGCAGCAAAAGACAAAAAGAAGATGAAAGAAGAAAAGCCTTCTTCTTCTAAATCTCTCTCATCAGAAGAAAATATCGATCAAAACGAATCTAATAGAAATCAAACTCCCTTCAGGAGGCCTTTTCAGCCTCAACAAATCCTACAACGCTCAAGTAAGAATGTTGATGATCAAAATGTTTAGCCTCCTCTGAATAATTTTGCTGAAGAATAACAACAAGGAAATGAGGAAGAAAATGAAGAAATAAACCATGTGGGAGAAACTTCACAGTCAACATGTCTGACATTGCAGGAATATGAAGATAGATCAAGAATTTGTTTGTTTTCTGATTATATGAATGCTCAAATTTATGCACAGAATGATAAAAAACAAGAAGTTCAAAATAGAAATTACCCTTTGAGGTCAAAAGGTCTGGTTCAACAGCCTCAACAAAAATCAAATTTAGATAAATAAGTTGCTAACAGAAGGCCAAGGTAAATGAGGTTCCTCCACCTCAAAATTCTACCCCAATCATTAAAATTACTGCAGAAAATAAGGAATTAGTTCCAATTTATTTCAGTTTCAAATCTGAATTGAATAAAATCAAAATTCCAGTCCCACTACTGGAATTATTGAAAAATCCAGCATATAAAGAGTCTTCTAAGAGTTTGTTGCAACCTCCTCTCGCTCCTGATTCAGTCAGCCTTGAGGATGAGAATCCTACTATTTATCTAGGTTGTCATGTCCAAGACCAAAATGATGATAATTCACCGCATTTTTACCCGTCACTTAACATACATGACAAATTGCTGCATAATTGCCTGTTAGATTCTGGAGCTTCCCACAATCTTATGCCAAAGAAAGTGATGGATTAATTAGGATTAGAGATCACCAATAAATACCATGAACTTTACACCTTTGAATCCAAAAAATTCAAGTGTCTAGAAGTGATTAAGGATTTGGTTGCTTCCCTTACCCAGCTGCCTATGAAGAGCTTAGTGATGGACATTGTGGTTGCTAACATTCCTTCTAGATTTGGGATGTTACTTTCCAGATCTTGGTCTAAGAAATTGGGAGGTACCCTTTAGATGGACATGTCATAAACTACCATCCCAGTATTTGGAGGGGAATTCAGAAGTATGTATAGGGAAACTAAAATGGCCTACATTATTAGTGATCAAGACAATCCATCAAACCATCCCATATATTCTAAAGAAAAGGAATTGGGGTCATCAATTTTACACCTTGTTGCTGATGACAATGATTTCCAACCTGAATTAAGTGAAAAACAACACTTTCAAAGTGCAAATGCATAACATTCAGAAGGAGGATAGATATGGAAATTTTAATTTGACGGAGCTTCTTCAAGAGAAGGACTGGGAGCCGGTGTAGTCCTCATTTCTCCTACTCAGCAGAAGGTAACCACTACAAACTACAAACTACAATTTTCTACCACTAAAAACACTGTTGAGTATGAAGCACTTGTGTTGGGTATGAAGGCAGCGAAAGATTTGGTAGCGGAACAACTAATTGCCTTTGGTGATTAAGAAGGTGAGAAACAATTACCAAGTGAAAAATTCCAAATTGAAGAATTATAGGAATGAAGTCTGGGATTTGATTGAGCATTACTTTTCATAATTTAATATAAATTTTGTCACTAGAGAAGAAAATAAAATTGTTGGTTCACTAGAAATTGCTGCTAGTAATTTCAAAGTTCCTCTAGATGTCAAGGCAGTCTATGATGTTCAAATAAAAAACATACCTTCAATTCCTGATAACATCAAACACTGGCAAGTATTTGAGAATGACAGGGATATTCAAAAAAATTTAGAGTGTGTAGAAGATTTTGCAGACATTCAAGTTGATGATACGCAGGAAATTGTTGAAAACCAAAATAGTAGCCCTTTTAAGAAAACTATGGTTGGGAAAAAAATTATGGACATGAAAACTAACTTTATTCCTAAGGGTTTGGTTCCTTTAGAAAGATTGTTTGATAATAATGATTTTTTCTCAAGCCTGAAAGCAAGGTTGATGGAGAAAGTACAATAGAGTGTAACATTGGTATAGAAGATCAACCAGGATTAGTCAAAGTGTCCAAATTCCTTCCTCTGGAAATGAGAACAAAATATATCAAACTGCTGAAGAAATTTGTTGATATTTTTTCATGGTCTTATAGTGAGTTGAAAACTTATGATAAGAGAATAATGGAGCACAAGATCCCTTTGAAAACATATGCAAAGTCTGTAGCACAAAAAATCAAACACATCAATCCCATGCTGCTTCCAATCATTGAGAAAGAAATAAAAAAATTATAGGAAGAAAAGATTATTCTGCCTTTGATATTTTCTAACTCGGTAGCTAATATAGTCCCAGTCCGGAAAAAGAATGGAGAAATAAGGATTTGTGTTGATTTTTGCAATCTGAACTGGTGCTCCTTGAAATATAACTATCCACTGCCCAAGATGGATTATATCTTGCAGAAGGTTGTAGGATCCAAAAGACTGTCAATGATTGATGATTTTCAGGCTATAATCAAATTTCATTTGACAGGCAAGACAGAGAAAAGACAACATTTACCACACCCTGGGGCACATTCATGTACAACAAAATGTCATTTGTTTTGATGAATGCAGGTGCAACCTTTTAAAGGGAAATGGATATTGCCTTTGCGAGAGAAAATGACAGATTTGTGGTCATCTATTTGGATGACATCACAGTATATTCAAAATCTGATGAAGACCACTTGAAACATCTGAAGCAAGTTTTTGACAAATGCAGAAATTTTGGTTTGTCCTTAAACCCAAAAAAATCATCTTTTGTTGTCCAAGAAGGTAAATTATTGGGACATATTGTAACAGAAAGCGGCATCTGTCTTGATCCAGAAAGAGTAGAAGTTATTCAGAATATTGGTTTGCCAAGAAATAAGAAGGAATTGCAGTCATTTTTAGGGAAAATCAATTTTTTAAGGCGTTTTGTTCCTAACTTTGCAGAGATGATCAAACATATAAATGTTTTGCTGAAAAAGGATGCAAAATTTAAGTGGAGAGATGAAGCTAAAGATTCCTTTTTAGCAATTAAATCTGCCTTGACTAAAGCTCCAGTTCTAATAAGTCTTGACTTTGAAAAGGATTTTCTAATTTTTTCATATGCTTCAGAAGAAACAATTGCACCTGTCTTATTACAAAAGAATAAGGAGGGTTTGGAGAAGCCAATTTCATTTTTCAGTCGTGCTTTAAGGGATGTTCAATTAAATTATAGCTTGATTGAAAAACAAGCATATGCACTAGTTAAGGCTTTGAAGTTTTTTCGAGTTTATGTGTTGCATTCAAAAATAATTGCTTTTGTGCCTGATATCGCTATTAAATATATGTTGCTGCAGCTAGATACAGATGGAAGGAGAGGATGATGGCTGGTCAAGACTCTGGAATTTGATGTTGAAATAAAACCAACTAAATTGATAAAGGGTCATGGCTTGGCTCACTTGATGGTTGAATCTAACTGCAAAGCTTTAAATCTGAATGTGGAGGTAGATGAAGGAGAAGATGGAGAAGGTATTGCTAATTATCCTGAAATGTTTAATTTATATTGGTACAAGGATATAGTTTACTTCTTGTTAAATTTCAATTGTCCACCTAAAATGGAGAAATCTAAAAGGAGAGATTTTAAATTGAGAGCTATGAAGTATTGCATTTTGGAAGATCATCTTTACTGGAAAGATCCTATTGGAGTCTTGTTAATATGTGTAGATGAAGCTGAATCCCAGGATATTATGACAGAGATACATGTAGGAGTGTGTGGAGGGAATTTGTATTGGAGAGCCACTGCAAAACAATTCTTAAGAGCTGGCTATTATTGGCCAACTCTTTTCTCTGATGTCTTTGCCAAAGTCAGGAGTTGTGTCGAATGTCAGAAATTTGTTGGTAAATAGAAATTGCTACC
Organism: Pinus albicaulis; assembly: GCA_034641835.2. NCBI lineage: Eukaryota > Viridiplantae > Streptophyta > Pinopsida > Pinales > Pinaceae > Pinus > Pinus albicaulis. The sequence continues at coordinate 600,023,748 of CM076582.1, forward strand.
ATTTCCTCTCATTCCTATTTCAGCAAATGTTCCTTTCCAGTAGTGGGGCCTAGACTTCATTGGTGAAATTCATACACCTTCATCAGGACAACATAGATGGATTCTCACAGCTACAGACTATTTCACTAAATGGATTGAAACTGTACCAACTAGGAATGCTATTGATATGGTAATTATCAAATTTTTGTTGGAAAATATTATGTCAAGATTTGGTTGTCCACAAAAACTAGTAACTAATAATGAAAAGGCCTTTAAGTCTGCTAAGATGTACAAATTTCGTCAGCAATATAGGATTTAATTGACTCATTCCACGCCTTATTACCCTAGAGGTAATTGATTGGTTGAGTCATCCAATAAAATTTTGGTAAGGATTATTAAGAAAATAATGCCTGAAAATAAGAGGAATTGGGACACTCAGCTGATACATGCTCTGTGGGAAGATAGAGTAAGTGGTAAAAAATCAATTGGCATGTCTCCATTTCAGCTTGTATAGGGTACAAAAGCTGTAATGCCTTTGCAATTATCTCTTCCTGGAGATGAAGTTCCTACAAGATGAAGTTGATCATGAAAATCCAGTCCAAAGGAGAATGTTACAGTTGATAGAGGCACACCAAATCAGAGAATCATTGCTGGAAAAATTTCAAAAGTATCAGGCTAAAGTCAAATCTATTTTTGATAAAAGAGAAAATCAGCAATTGTTTCAGGAGAATGATTTGGTGTTGCGTTGGGATGCTAGGAGAGAAGACCATGGAAAGCATGGTAAGTTCAACAATCTGTGGTTTGGGCCATTTAAAATTGGTGAAGTTTTGGAGAATAATACTTTTCTACTCAAACATCTGGATGATGATCAGCTGACTGGAGGCCTAGTCCATGATCATTTTCTTAAAAGGTTCTTTATTTAGTAAAGTCAGTTGAGTCACTCCATTGTAAATATCCGGTGTGATGTGTCAATAAAATCCGTGCCCAATGGTACTTATGTCTATATATTTGGTTAGTCTTGAGTCTAGTATGTCAATGGTCAATCCTAGTCTCTATTTTTAAGAATTCTTCTAAGTCTCAAGAGTTTTTGAGGCACTAAGTCTACAATCCTTGAAGCCTCACAGGGAGGACTTCATCCCCAATAGGACCCATTGTTAGCACTGAAAATGTTAATGGTGTAATTGTCATTGTGTCACTATTCTCAAATTTTTATTGTGTCTTAGTCCATGTCCAAATTTTGAGTCATTTCCAATAAAAGTTAAAAAAGAGTCCCAACATCAAGGTATTTTTTAAGTGAATAGGTGTCATAGTGTTTTAGAGTCCTAAAATAAGTTAAAATCTCATTTTTGGCTTATTTTAATGTTGAAGGTTAGTCGATGTTTGGGTAATAAAATTATAGTCATCTAGTTTGGAATAATAGCTACTTTTGTTGCAAATTTATGGACAAAACAGTAAAGGGTAGCTATTTCTCAGAAAAGGAAGTCATATATTCCACAAAGTGAAAAGCACAACTATTTCACTGAGATTTTGGTTATATTAGAAAAGAGGCTACGGGTAAACATGTAATCAATTTTTGAAGTAGCCAAATTAAGGCTTCGTGGAAACCAAAGTTCTTTAAAATCAAAGCGCAGCCAGAAGAAAACAACTTAACCAACAGAGTGGGAGATCTAGAGAAGAGAAGCAGACAATATTTAAAGGAATATTATTAGACTAAGGAATGAAGCAATGGAGAAGAAACATGTGCAAAAGGAACAGATGGCCATGATCTAATCGCAGATCCAAAGGGGATTAGACCGACGACTGAGATTAAATCACGCATGGAGCGACTTCGCACATTTCACTTCGACATTTTCAACATTTAACTCCGGCATTTTACAATAAAAATTCCGATGCGTGATCTGCGATTGGTCCCACTTCTTCACCATGTCACCACCCCCCCTTGCTTATCATTTATTCCGCTCCATGTCTCCTCTATCAATTAAACCTATTTCAAATGATTTTCTTTGTAATTTCTCATAAAATGAAACTCCTTCATTCTATCCAAAAGTTTTGAGTTTTCCGCCATTACAAAGGGTTTTCAACCAAAAAAAGAGAAAGGAACAGGAGAACATCAGTAGAATTTCTCTCAAACAGTTTTCTACCACTACTCTCAGTACCATCACATTTTTACCAGACACCAGGCAGTATTCAAGGAACATCCACACACGATTTTCACTATTGTTTGCACTTTTTATGAATTTGGTTGCACCAAAATGGAAGAGGAGTCTTCCCATAAAACTGCTACATCATACAAACCACTTCAAACTATTAGCCTTAATGTTGTTATTTTCATTATGTCATAACACTTCGTATTAAATTTTTAGATAAGCCTCGCCTCTTGCATGAGGTTTTAATGACTTTTGAAACAGATTTACCTTTTTCTGTGGAAGATGACAGTATCATATTTTGTATATATATGCCAAACTGATATGAAGTCAGGATTGGTTGGTGGTTATTTAATTCTGACTTATATGAACTATAATCCTTTTTGTGAATGAAATGGAATGATACTACTGAGGACTTATTACCAATTTGTTGTGTGTATTGTCTACTCTATTTGAGTTTCCATATCTCATTTCTTCCCGTTCCAGTTTGTAAATCATCAGACTGTTATGTGTTTTTATTAGTCTCTTAAGCATGTTATGTGTTTTATCAGTTTTTGTTAGTCTCACATAGTGAGAATTCCTGATAAAATATATGTTATAACAGTGGAATAGCATCACTCATGATAGTTATTCTTCATGATATTTCAGTGAGAATCTTGTCATACTAGAAATAGCTTTCTATCAATGGAACATTGTCAAACTACTAATTTTGTCAATTTCTACTAAATGCAGCAGAATTTTTTTTTACAGACCTACTGATTCTCCTCTCATCTTACAATTTCCTCTCCTCATAGACTACAAACTTGCACCTTGCTACCACATCAAGTTAAAATACCCTCTTTAGTAGAACTGTGGATTTGACTGAAATCTCTCTTCAATGAATCAGATTTTATACCATCTTCCAATCCCATAAAACAAAACATTAAAATTTCCTTAGAGTTTAAGATGTGTTTGGTCAGGTGCTTGCTACAATCCAAGTACTGACTCCAGCGCCAACAGTGATCATCAAGAACAGGTACCCATTGTCGTTGATTGATGATTTGTTTGATCAGTTGAAGGGAGAATAAATGTTCTCTAAGATCCAATTGAGATAGGGATATCATCAAGTACACATCAAAGAGAATGACATCTACAATACCACATTCAAGTTCAGGTATAGGCATTATGAGTTTGTTGTAGTTCCATTCGATTTTACTAATTCCCTAGCTACATTTATGTGTTTGATGAACAAGTGTTGTGTACTTATTTGTATAAGTTTTTTATTGTGTTCATTGATGACATATTGGTTATTCTAAAAATGAGGAAGAGCATGAAGATTATTTGGCAGCAGTTTTGAGGTTGTTGAGAGAGCATCAGTTGTATGCTAAGGTCAAAAAATGGAGTTTCTTCCAGACTGAGGTACACTACTTAGGACATGTTGTCTCCAAGGATGGCATCGCAGTAGATCCAAAAAATATAAGGGCCATCATGGAGTGGGTAGCTCCTAGGAACATATATTAGGCGAGATCATTCATGGGATTGGAAAGTTACTATAGGAGGTTAATGAGGAACTTCTCACACATTGCTTATCCTATTATATCATTGCAGAGGAAAGGTAGGAAGTTTGATTGGATAGAAGAGTGTGAGGCTATTTTTGAGCAGCTTAAGCAGTTGTTGACACATGCTCCAGTGTTAAATATTGAAGATCTGGAAAAGGAGTTTTTAGTAAGTAGAGATGCATGAAAAAGATGACTTGGTGGAGTCCTTATGCAGAATGGATAGGTGGTATGCTATGAGTCACGAAAAATGAACAAGCGTGAGTAAAAATACCCAACACATGATGTTGAGCTAGCAATGATCATTCATGCACTGAATATGTGGAGGCATTATCTTCTTGGCAGATGGTTTTTACTGATGAGTGATCATAATGGGTTCAGGTACTTATTTGACCAGCCAAATCTGAATGCTAGGCAATCTAGATGGTTGGGCACGATCAAGGAGTTTGAATTAGATATCAGGTACATCAAGGGAAAGAAGATTAGAGTCTCAAATTCTCTTAGTCGGTGGGTTGAGGTGGTTTGGCCTTTGGAATCCATGTATTGGTTGTGTTTGATGTGTTTTATGAGATCCCACATTCATGCTCGGAATATGGCACGAGGGTGATTGGCTTAAGTGAGAATTAGCTCAACCAATCTATGGTCGGGTGGAACGTGGTAGTCCTATCTCCAATTGGCTTCTACATTCATTAATGAGAAATTCATTCCCTTGGTATTTGATATGAAAATGTACTAATTTATATGTGGATTCTATTGTTTTTGTATCCTGAAAGAATCACACATTTCTACCATTGAAGGATGGAATAGATAAAGGAACAACTGAGAATAATGTTATGCTGATTAGTGGAAAGGAGTTGCTGCATGAAGTCAAAAAAGAGAAAGAAATGCATTTTTCTGTTGTGGGTAAACCCAAGGTAATTCTGAATTCTACAAATTTAGACAATCTGCCTATGGAAATTAAAAATCTGTTAGATGATTATGTCGATATAGTTTTTGATGAATTACCAAGTAAATTTCCACCAATCAGAAGTATCATTCATCACATATATTTAATAGTCAGTGAAATTTTACCAAACAAAAAAGCATATAGAATGACCCCTCGGGAGAATGAAGAAGTTGGAAGATAGGTACAAGAGCTGTTAGATAAAGGACTAATCAAATAAAGTCTTAGTCCATGTGCAGTACCAGTCGTGCTTAGTCCAAACAAAGGAAATGAGTGGCGCATGTGTACTGATTCCAGAGCCATAAACAAGATCACTATCATGTATAGATTTCCATTGCCACGCATATATGATTTGATGGATTGTTTAAGTGGGTTAAACTAATTTACTAAAATAGATCTGAAGAGTGGATATCATCAAATAAGGATTAGAGAAGGAGATGAATGGAAGACTTCTTTTAAGACCAACAATGGATTGTATGAGTGGTTAGTGATGCCTTTTGGGCTCACTAATGCACCAAGCACATTTATGAGACTAATTAACGAGGTTTTGAAAGAGTATGCAGGAAATTTTTTGATAGTCTATCTTGATGACATTCTGGTTTTCAGTCAGAGTAAGGAGGAGCATTTGGAGCATGTCAAGATGGTGTTAAGAACTTTGAAAAAGGAGAAGTTTCTCCTAAATTTTAAGAAGTATATTTTCATGAATAAGGAGCTCATTTACTTGGGATTTATAGTCTCATGAGAAGGCTTGAAGATGGACCCAGAAAAGATTCAAGTAATACTAGATTGGCCAACTCCGAGAAGTGTATTTTATGTAAGGAGTTTTCATGGTCTTGCAAGTTTTTACTGAAATTTTATAAGAGGTTTTAGTCAGATATTTTCACCAATAATTGAAACAATAAAGGAGAGAAAAAAAACATTTAAATGGACAGAAGTAGCAGATCATAATTTCAAGTTGTTGAAAAAGAAGATCACTGAAAGACCTGTTTTGGCCTTGCAGGATTTGTCAACATGCCAAAGAAAGAAGCCAAAACACTAGCTTATATCAGCCATTTCCAATACCCAATAGACCTTGGGATGCTATCAGCATGGGTTTTGTTTTAGGTTTTCCAAAGACTCAAAGAGGAAATGATTCTATCTATGTTGTTGTAGATATGTTTTCTAAAATGGCTCATTTTATTGCTTGTAAGAAAACTAGTGATGCAATTCACATTGATGATTTTTTTTTCTCTAAATTTATAATATTACATGGACTGCCTATGAGTATTGTTTTAGACAGGGATACAAAGTTCATAGGACACTTCTGGAGGACTCTATGGAAGAAGCTAGGTACAAACCTCAGTTTCAATTCAACCTATCATCCTTAGACGGATGGACAAACTGAAGTGGTGAACAGGAGTTTGGTTTACAAAAATTCAAAGCAATGGGACTTAGCACTCACTCAAGATGAATTTGACTATAATGATACTCCTAATCAGAGTACTGGAATGAGTCCATTTCAGATTGTTTTTGGGATGAATCCAAGAGGGGTGTATGAACTTAGAGATTTGAGCAGACAAGAGACAAGGAGTGCAAAAGCTGAAGAATTTGCATAAAATATACAAAAGTTGTGGGAAGATGTTAAGCAGAGCTTACAGAAAAACACCCAAAAGTATAAAAAAAGATTTGATATGAAGAGGACTGAAAGGGAGTTTCAAGTAGATGATTTAGTCATGTTTTATCTAAGGAAGGAAAGGTTTCTAGTCGAGACTTATAACAAACTAAAAATGAAAAATATAGGGCCATGTATAATTTTGAGGAAGTTTTCCTCAAATGCATATGAGATTGAATTACCAGCAGGAATTGGAATATCACCCATATTTAATATTGCATATTTTTACCCATACAAAGGAATAGAGGAAGAATTACAATAATAATCTACAGAAGAGGAGGACCAAACTTTGAATTGGAAGGAACAGATGCCAAAGACATCAAAGAAATAAGTGGAAGCCATTTTGGAGAAAAGAGCGGCAAAGAAGACCAGAGGACAAACCTATTATAATTATTTAGTCAAATGGAAAGGACACCCAGTGGAAGATTCCAGTTGGATGACAGCAGCAGAGTTACAGAAGTTTAATACAGATCCTAAAACATTGATGGATCAATCTTTTCTTCCCCGGGAGTCTGATGCAGGAGCATCCGGATTTAGCCAACAATGTGATTGTGTTTTCACATGTTGTGGCTAACAAGAGGTGGAGAAAAATTGATTATTAATATTTAGTTTTAAATGAGAGGATTTAGTCTATTTTGATTTGCTAAATTAATTAGAATTAAAATAGTAATTGGTTCCTCCCTGCGAGGAGATTAAACCAAATAGATTAGATCATGAGGATAGGATAGCATTTGTTTGTTAGAGTGGTTAAAAAAGAAAGCTATTAAAGGATGAGAAGAATCGCTTTTAGGTAGATATATATATGCATGAATATGTGTGAGAAGCAAGTGTGGAATAGGTGCATGAGAAGAGTGAGAGAGGAGTGAACATAGAGCAAAGGAAATTCAAAATCCAGCCATTTGAGGGCTTGGATCTGTGTATTTCATTTCTGATTTAATTCCAAGTGGTTTGTATTTTAATTTGGGCTATCTAATTTAAACTTTTCGCTTTTTATTTCTTTGTTTAATATTCCATTAATCACACAGCAGAAGGCCATCAGACGTGCATGCAATAGCGAGGATCGTTAGATCTAGCACAGATCAATGGTGGGAAATCACATTGCAACCCTTGACGACTTCACACATCACAGGTTTTAGTATTTGTGGTTAAGACTTCGTAATTTAAGTTATTTAACTTGTGATGCAAAGTAAATTGGCAAAGACAAAGTGTGGACCGTCAGATCCAAAAAATACCAACAGCGGAGATCAAATCGCACTAGGAGCGATTTCGTAAATTGCAAATTTTAAATTTTAGTGTTAAGGCATCACATGGTAAATTTTTTTATTTGTGATGCAGTGAAAGGGAGCCACATTTCGGCATAGCGCTCCAGTCGCATATCACATATCGCATGGAATATGGGTTAACCACTAAGCTAAGTATTAAAGTATGCGAAGTGGGAAAACACAAAATTGCAAGTTTATTAATTTGTTAATAGTGCGAAGTTGCGGGGAAGGTAAGTCCTACAAGTTGCGAATTGCGATTCGCTTCTGATTGGTTAAAGTGTTGTGGGACCCTCTGGTTAGGAATATCTACACGAATACTCCGTTTAACAAGTATTTACTTGGGAAAGGCAGAATTAATAAAGTTTCCACATAGTCTAGTTATATTGCAGCTTGTCTGCATTAGGGTGATTGGCTGAAGTGAGAATTAGCTCAACCATTCTATGGTCGGGTGGAAAGTGGTAGTCCTATATCCAATTGATTTCTACATTCATTAATGAGCAATTCATTCCCTTGGTATTTGGTATGAAAATGTACTGATTTATATGTGGATTCTATTGTTGTTGTATCCATGGTATTTATGTTGTTGTTACTCTGGTTATGAGCATGTATTTTTACAGCGATGGTGTATGGATCTCCCCATGTTTTTACTTGTAAATGAATACACAATGTATCTATGATCAAATATATTGTATTGAAATTAATTATGTAGGGGATCAATGTTTCTTAGCAATTCTTAGATAAGTATGAGACCCCTATGCTCGGTTATGTTGTTTATACCTGTAGCTTTCATGTTTCTGACATGTTTGACAAAATTCTTGTCATGGCTAGGAGGGGTCCATATGAGTTCTTATTGATTTGATTGCTTCTATATCATTTTCTTGTTGTTATTAATCATCTCTGAACTTTTCATGAAGTTTTTGGCAGAGCACTAGGTTCTGGGCCTGAAAAGGTGGCTCAAATCCCAGAGACGTTGTCACATAATTGAGTATTTGGGGCCCTGGACGATGGAATGCAGAGTTGTGGCTGAACCTATAGCCTCTTGGACATTGGAATGCAAGCCTATGCTTGTTTCTATGGCTCAAAAATGTAAAAATTTCAGTGTGACCTAGAGGTAAGAGGCCTGAATGGTTGGGTTATCTCTTGGGGGTGTTTTTGTTGTTGTACAAGGTATGTATATTGCGTTTCTTTCGGTTCCACTTCCTTAAGGTCACTTAGGAGGTTTAATATCATTATAGTAGCCTCTCGTCGCATGTTTATCCTAGTTGGACAATTATTTCGGTGGATGTGGGAAGAGGGTGTTACATTTTCTATTAGTGGCATTGCAAAATGAACACAAAACACATCCCTTTACATATCAAGTCACAATATTTTTCATGTGAGGCCAATAAAAAAATATATGTAAATGAAACAAAGTATTTTCTACATAAAAATGACCCGAAACAAGAAATCTATGTGCTTATCTGATTACATGTATCCTTTCATTAGTTGGAATACAAAGTTTTCCAAGATGGTACAACAATTTTCCCTGCAAGTGATAATTATCCACCTGTGATCCATTCATCATTTTTGCATAAATATCCTTAAAAAAACATCATCAAAATATTTTTCAACATAAATTTCAAAATATAAAGAGGTATTTTGCAAAACTATAGATGCAGAAATAGGAGGGAGAGAAATCATATTTTCCACTTTGTTGTTGGTTCCCTTCTTGTATTTTATTACCAAGTGAAACTATTGGAGGAATCTCGTCCATCTGAAATGATGTGCTTATTGAATATTGGTTTACGACTAGAGGTAATGCAAGGCTTGGTGATCTGTGTGAATGATTTTCTCCTTACCAATCAAATATTACTTCAACTTCTTCATGCTTTGGACCAAGGCATACAAATCCTTTTCATATGTGGGATAGTTCACAACAACTTGGGATAATGTCTATGGATGGTAACATATTTTTGGGTATGTGTTATATTCTTTCCATGACTAAGCACGCGTGGGGGGGTAAGAGGGGGGGCGGTAGCCCCCCCTGTCGGGGTCTAGGGCAGCGCCCCGGCGAAAATTTTTTGGTCCTTAATTTCCGGTGGGTAGTCTGCATCCATGGTTTTGTGCATGGTTTTGCACATGGTATTGGGGCACGATGGTTTTCGGCCCCTGGTATTTTTGTAGATCCGGTCAAGGGAACTACGGTTATGTTCTACTCCAGGGTTTATGGATTGGGGTTTATGTATGCTTCGGCATGTATATATATGTGTTGTAACACTAAAAGGAATATAATGAAAAATCAAGCTGGTCGTCCCGATTTGGGATCCAGGGGAAAATCTCTGTGTTTATCTGTTTTATGTTTTATGCTCTCACTATTGTTTATATTCTGTTATAAGATTCGTGAGTAGAGAATTTATGTTCAGGGTTAAAACCTACACATATAAGTTTCCTTTGCTGCATCAATACTGCTCCGATGGCATATCCACTAGCGTCTGTCTTGATCTCAAAATGTTGTTGGAGGTCAGGTAAGGCCAAAACTGGTGCAGTTATAATATTCTCTTTTAGTGTATCAAATGCTTTATATTGTTTTTCTCCCCACTAAAGTTTTTCTTCACACACATCAATGCATGTAAGTAAACCAAAGAGGTCTTACAAAATTCACATTTAGACATCTTGACATAAAAAAATTATTTTTTCAAAACATCAAGCACCTTTTGAACTTTGACTCCCCTAAGGATTCATCATGGCAAAGGATGAAGGATTCAAGATCTGTGTGTACAAAGTATAAAGGTGGATTTTCAGGTTTTTCAGGGCTATTGACTAGGGATTTCATTTGTGCCTCTCTATATAGTCTTCTAAGTTGGTTGAAGACAGGGATTGTGGCATAGGCCCCATCCATCTGCATTGTACCTTGCATCTTGGCTCCCCATGATCTTGACAGCAACATGCCATACTTAGGTGGCACATCTGCCACTACAACATCCATGACCACGCATTTGGCTAGAATCTAGGTTAAGCTCACACATAAATCTTTGATCAGGCCAAGACACTTTGTAGGGTCGGGTTATCTCTAGGCCTAATATTTCCATGACTACCTTAGGCATCAAGTTGTGTGAGGCCCCAGAGTCGTGCATTGCGTTGTGAAGGATCTTATCATGGATATTGAGACTGATATAAAAAGGAGGTACTACCCCTTCCTAAAACTTTCCTTCTATCTTTGGACCAAATAGAAGGGTTGGTTGATCATCACTCAGATTGACAGTGTCACTATTTTACCCTAGATTTAATGCTTTCAAAATTTGGCCTTTATATACATCCTAAGTGACCAGCTCAGAGAGTGGTACAGAGATTTTAATTTTAGCAATCTCACTCTCCAAATTGAAAGTGGACTGACTCTTTGGAATGTTTAACTCTGTTTTATTAGCCACTGCCTTAGTGGCTGAATCAATGTGTTTATTTTCATTATGTACAGGGTTAGGAACTGTTTTATCAGGAGCACTAACTGAAATTCTAGTGCTGCTAGTTGGTTGACTTTGTTTTTCAGTGTTTTGGTTGTCTTTCTCTTTGTTTTTCCCAGAACTCTCAGCTGCTGATTTGTCACTTTCAACAGCTGCTTTAGAAGATTTATCAGGCCTTTTCTTGTTGGTAATCTCAGAATATTTGGGTTTGGAACTTCCTAGGCTCTTTTTGCTTCTAATTTCATACTGTTCTCTGACCTGCATGATGGAATTTTCAAATCCAAGTCGTAATCCTCAGATTCCAATCCTTCCTCATTCCAATATGAGGGTGAGGGCTGATCTTCTTCTGAGGAACAGTTGTGGATTGAGTTTTCTACTTCAAACATTTTTATTGTGTTCCCCTCAGACTCTTCTATGATTCCCTCATCTTCATCAAGAAATTTTTCTTGGAATGGGGGAATAACTTGCTGATCTGATTCTCTTTGTCTGTTGGGAGTGGTATTGTTTCTTCTAAAGTTTTGGTTCTGGATATGGTTTTGGTTTCTGTTCTGATTACTAACTGTGACAACCATTTTTTCCATCATTTTTTGTAGCTTTTCCATGTTTTTAGATAGACGGTCATAATTGGGATCAAATGTGGAAGCTATAGTGTCATCTCTATATGTTACCCTTTTCTCAGCTCTCAATCTTGATTTCTTATCAATCAGATTGGCCTCTACACTCACTGCTCCTTTTTGCATGTCTTCCAGTGCGTTGTAATCTCTCTCCCTAAGCTGGTAGGCCATGTCAGCATCAAAGCCTTCAAGGTATTTCACTAGGGCCAAACCTTGGGGAGGTTTCATGTGTGGAGGAAGAGCGTTGTACACACTGTTAAACCTTGTAGAGTAATCATGGACACTCTCTCCTACGTTTCTTTTAAGGTTCTTGTATTCTGCTAGGATTTGGAGAGGGTTGGCCTTAACTTCCCATTTGTTTATGAAAGTCTGATACAAATCAGGAAGGTCTTGGATACTATTAGGAGGTAGGCTTTTGAACCATTTCTTTACATCACCTCCTAAGCTCTGGGCAAAGATTCTCATTTTGACTGTATCATCATCTATCTCCATATAGTCAAAAGAATCTTCCATCCTATCTACATGATGTTGGGCTGTGGTTGACTCTTTTGCAGTGAAGTGTGGGATCTTTGATTGATAATCGTTGGGTAAGGGTACTAGAGGCTGGGGTAATACCAGAGGTGCATACCAGGCTGCCATGATGATGTTCTGAGGAGGTAAGGGGTTGGCTTGAGCAGCTGGTATATGGATGACAGGGATACTAGGACCATCAGAAGTCAGTTGAGCAGACTTAGGGTGGCAAAGCCCCAAGTTTTGAATAAAGTGAAAATCAGGAGGAGTAGATGGGGGGTCTGTCTATCCCTAGTGTGTTTACCACTTTGAGGTGGTGAACCAGGAAGCTGAAGGTGTGTCTGGTCTAGAGAATTGAATGACCTAGTTCTAGGTACACTTTTTTGAGAGTCCAGGTCAAAAAGAGGGTCTGATAGAGCTGTAAGGTCTTCTGGTGCAGAGTTAGCTCTATGGATATGTCTGGAAATAGTTGGTCCTTTAGGTGTAGGATATTTCTTGAGGATTCTCTCTGGGTCATCAACTATTTCAGGTGCATTTGGGTTGGGATAAGCTCTAGTGTGAATGGTTCTTGAAGCCAAAATGTTGTCTTCCAACAAAGAAGCTTAACCCTACTTGTTATTTCTGTTATGGTTGATGTTGTTATGGAGGCTGGTCTCCCAGTGGAGTCTTATGTTAACCAAGATAATCAGCAGGCCTACTGATCACCAGTGGAGTCTTTGATCTTTAAGGAACTATGGAGTCGCCAGGTGGAGGGTTTAGGATGCTTCTGGGGGGTACATTGTCCACCACAGTGCCTGTGAGATGTCCCTTTTCAAGGATATCTTGAAAACACAGCAAACTCTAACCAGAGATTGACTGGGAGGGCTTCTACCAAATATGTCACCTCTTGAAATAGTGTGAGATCTAGAGGCTACATGGCCCTTTCCAGACTCTGTCCAAGAGTGTAGGAGAAACACAACAAGTGGATATAGCATTTAAGGGTATTTCAAAGTTTCATTTCCCAGTGGAGTCGCCATTATGTTGGGGTTCCCATATTTTGGCCAGATTGGCAAGACCAAAAGATGAGACAACATCAAAACCAATTTCAGACCTCAGGATCTAGTCCTCCTGGGTCCATAGAGGGATCTCTCTATGTCAAGAAAGGATGTGTCTTTGAATCTCAAAAGTTAAGATATTAGGCTAGTTATAGGCTCAGGGTTTGTTTGTTTGGAGTTTGTTTGGTTGGTTGTTGGGAATCAGGAAAGAAGGGTTCAGTATAAGACAAGGCTGGGAAAAGAGGATTTAGGTAGAGGAGAGATAATTCAGAGAAACAATCAAGACCATTGGGCAATGGAGTCAGGAAAGGGTTTACTTGCTAATTAATATATAGGCTTTCAGTTGGGCTAGTCATCTAAAGCATTGGATCTTAAAGATGATAGTGTGGCATGGAAAGACAACAGAGAAGGTGAAAGCAAGGAAACCTCCAAAGCGACCTTTCAGAAATCAGACCCAGGGACAGGACATGCCATTGGACACCTGTGATTCAAAATCTAAAATTTAAACTCTTTAGACGAGGAACATTAAAGATTTAGGACACAAAGTTGAAAACCTGAGATCAGAGAGAGACTTTGAACTCTCAATGCTTCGACCTCCAGCTTAAGGGAACTTGGAAAGGTTCAATTAATTGAAAAGGATCCTAGTGATATAGAGACAGAGTTCTAGACCTCCCAGTGTTCCCAATTCATTCAATTAAATCCTAACAAGAACATCTAAAGACGGATTTCGTTAATTCATACATCAGCTAGCGATATATCAGACCACTACACTGGTTAAATTAGCTTGAAATCAGTCCTCAGATAACACATACAGTAGAAAACATTGAAGGCAAGGAGAGAAGAAACATAGGGTACCTAACAAGGGTAAATCCTATGCCAGATTTCTGATGCGAGCCAGTAGAAATGAAATGAAATGAACTACAAGTTAAAAAAAATACAGAGATAGAAAAAACATCACCGCTGCTTTAAATCAGGATCCAAAGAAATGTGCTTGTCATATTAAAGAGCAACACCAGTCATGTACAACATTTCCAAAAACTTGAATATTCAGAATGAAAACATATTCCTCATCCTATCTTACAACTTTACACAGATACTGTGTCTAAAAAGAAACAGCTTGCAATTCTCAGATATCCGATCAACAACCACAACAACGTTTCTTCATGAATTTTATAGCTGAAAGAGGAGCAGAGGAGGTAGGTGAAGAACTAAATGTAGCATTAAAGCTCAGAAGAGAAGAGGGCCGAAAGCCCTATTCTATTTTAAATTATGGGCATTTATCTCTGGTACTCTCTAGATGGAAGAGTGGTCTTCGTCAGGCTGCAATTTACTCCAAGTATGTCTTTGATGTACTTTGCTGTAGCATTCTGCAATACTTGTGGTACTCTGGTGAATAAACAAAAGGTACAATAATGATTCTTGGGTCTACCATACCATGTAACAAGTGCTTCTGATAGCATAGGACTGTTTTCAGGGCAGAAATCTCTTCAGGAACACGGTATAGGATAGGAACAGTAGGGGCACTTCATCCTTTCATAGGTAGGAACATTCTGCTGATGGTGACACTCTGATGATATGATCTTCTGTGCATTGAATTTTCTGAGTGATCCACAGGGTCTTCGATTTGGTACCCTGCCTTTAAATACATGGATTAAGGCTCAAAATCTCCAATTACAGTCCTTAAATGCTCTGTTTTCCCACTGATACTCTTTGTCGCTTCATGATTGCCTCTGTCTGCAAAAAATGCGCTTTAATGGCTCTGGAAAGGTTTCACAGAGTTTAACCCTGTTCTTTTAATACAAGTCATGTCCTAACCATTTCCCAGGCCTTTCTTCATAATTTCAGTCTCTGCACATGGTCTTCCCTGCGTTCTCGGCCACTGTAACTGTGATTGTGAACTATGGTGGTCGTTTAACGCTGGTACCCTGCAAAACACACAAATCCGTCAAGAAAACCATGCATGGGGAGGGTGGATGCAATGGAAACAATGAGAATGGCAGCACAGTCTGGTGAAATGGTGGAACAGTGCAAGATGATGGTGGAAAATGTGGCGAACAGTGGAGAAATGGACTGGTGAAAGTTGGCAGAGTGCAGCAAAATTTGAATGCGGACATTCGACATTTTGACCTTTGAATGACATGCAAAGGTGTCGGACGAAAATGCGACCAAAATATATGAACACACGTGGAATGGTGACGTGGCGGGACCCGGTCAATGGCGGGACATGCAGCTAATCTGGACCGTCCGATCTGAGGAGGAGATCAACAATCGAGAACGCGTCGGAGGGTGACGGATGGTGGGCCAGGGGTCTATTTGCCTTGGACTATATCCCGTGTAGCTTCGTGGCGTGATCACCGTCGGATGGTGGGCCAGGGGTCTATTTGCCTTGGACTATATCCCGTGTAGCTTCGTGGCGTGATCACCGTCGGATGGCTAGCCACAGATCGGATGGCGCACAACAATATGGCGTCGGATCTGCGGACAAAAATTAACGTGTGATGGGGGGTGGTTTTGCAATAGTGCGCGGGGCCACGCGTCATGCAGTGAATGGCATCGCTCCGAATTGAAAAATACCGCCCACCTCCCAAAGGCGGTGCGATAGAAACCAACGGATTTTGAACAGGGCGCGGCGCGGGGACCACCGGGGCGGGTGAAATACGGACCATTGATAAGCGGGTTAAATGGATGGTTGTGATGCAATCAGAGCGGTGAACGGGGTGGGTCACCGACGCGACGCTGATCTGCGAAGGCTGTCTGATCTTTACAGATCGACGGTGGGCGGCGCTCCCGATATCCAAACGCGGTATGCGCTCTCCGGGCTAGCGCTCGGTTCTATCGCCCAGGTCCCATGGGAAAACGTTTTGGGGGGCTGGCCGAAGGGGGCTAGGCCTGATATGTGAAAAATATGGGTTTTTGGCCCATTTTTAGTGCATTTTAAGGCCAACAAAGGGTAATGATAGGGGAAAAAAAGGGAAATAAACCAAACAAGGGGTGTGTGTATGGTTTAGAGGGGATTTTGGGAGGATTTATAGGGTAAAAGGGGGAATTTGTCAAAAGGGAAAAAGGGATGAAATGGATAATTCTGCAGGGGTACAAGGGGCGAATGAAGGCCTTTTGGAGCACAATTTTTACAATTAGTGAGGCTTTTTGACTTAATAATAGCAGAGGGAAATAATAAAAGGGAAGAGAGCATGATGAGGTTTCAAGGATGATGTGTTCTCAGGAGAAATGCATTCCTTGAAGGCTCATAAAACAAATTATCCCCCTACTTGGTTGTCAAGGAATTTATAGGGGGCTAACATATAGCAAAGACAAGAAGAATTCTGTTGGAAAGTGTGAAGGACCATATTGTGTCCAACCTTCATGAGAAATCCACTCCATTTGCAATGTGGAAGGATTTTATAGATTTTTTCCAAAGCAGCAGTGACCAGAGGAAGTTGGCGCTGAAAGATAAGCTTAGAAAAATAAAAATGGAGAAGGGTGACAGTATTCCAAAATATCTCACGAAGTTTTTCCACTGTAGGGATGAACTGGGAAGTGTGGGGATTACTGTTGATGATGAAGACTTGGTGAGCTTGGATCTCCTTGGGCTTCTGAAGAGTTGGCATAGCTACGAAGACTCTGTCAATGGATGGGAGAAATTGTCGGGATGGGAGTGACTTTGGTCGGATCTTGTGCAGGAGGAGATAAGGCGAAGTACCAGGGATGGCTCTTCATCAAAGACTGAAGATGAAGATAATTGTGCTTTGGCTGCCAAAGCAAGGAAAGGGAAGGGGAAGAAATTTCCTTCAAAATCTGAAGCTAAATGCAAGAAGCAGGATTTGTCCAAGGTGAAGTGTTTTCACTGTCACGAACATGGGCATTTCGCCACTAATTGTCCACAAAAAAAAAAGAACAAGAAGGTTGTTGGAGTTGCAGCTGGAGAGGCCTTAGCCTCGCAATTTGAACTTGATTTCTCTTTGATCAAATGCTTGGTTTCAAGCTCAATGGGATCGGTGTGGTATCTTGATAGTGGTGTGTCTTTCCATATGACGGGATACAAGGAGTTTTTTAGTGACTTGGAGGAGAAGGACCTTCAAATGCATATAGAGATGGGCGACGATGGTCGATACATTGCAACCTGCATTGGGACCATTACCTTTGAGAGGGAGTCAGGTAATCCATTTATGTTGAAAGATGTTATGCATGTTCCAGGTCTGAAGAAGAACTTGGTCTCGGTCATAATGTTGGAAGACAGAGGTTATGACGTTTTTTTCAGCGAGGGAAAAGCTTTCCTGTGACATAAAACAATGGGTCAAACCAAGAGGATAGGGATTCGAGTTAATAATATCTACAAGCTGGAGGTAGATGGATGTGCTGCAATGATGGGCAAAGCAGAAGAAGTGGTTAGCCGGGATGAGGGAGAATTATGGCATAGGAGATTGGGCCATCTTCACCATGGCGCTTTAAAGATTTTGCAGCAAATTTCTACTGGACTTCCCAAGGGTAATCTTGTGCAGTCAGATCAGTAAAAGCGATGTACTATGGGTAAGTTTGTGAAGACCACTTTTCATTAGAAGGAGAACCGTGCCTCGGTGATCCTGGATAGAATTCACACAGACGTGTGTGGAACTTTCTCGGTTGCTTAAACAAAAAAACACAGGTATTATGTTATATTTGTTGATGAATATTCTAGTAGATGTTGGATCTTCCTTATGCAGAAGAAGAGTGAAACATTCTCAAATTTCTGTGAGTTTAAAGCATTGGTGGAGAAGGAGTCGGGGAAGCAAGTGAAAGCTCTATGGAGCAATAATGGTGGTGAATATATCTCGGGCGAATTCAAAGACTTATGTAGCAAAGAATGAATTCGAAGAGAACTCATAGCGCCTCATAACCCACAATAGAATGGGGTCGCGGAGAGGAAGAACAAAACGATCGTGGGTGCTATACGAGCTATGTTGCATGACCAGGGCCTACCAACGCACTTGTGGGTAGAAGCATGCAACACTGCGGTTTATGTGCAAAACTGTTGTCCTCATAAAGTACTTGGCATGAGTACACCTGAAGAATATTTGACTGGTAAGAAGCCTGATATTTCTCATTTGAATATTTTTGGCTCATCTATTTACATTCATGTGACAAAGGATGCTAGGAAGAAGCTGGAGCTGACTGTAGAAGTTGGGATATTTGTGGGGTACACAGAAACACCCCATAATTATCGTGTGTATTTTCCAAACATTCGAATGACTATGGTGTGACGGGATATAAAATTCAATGAGGTGAAAGCCATGAAGTTGTCGCTTGAGAGTGAGCTACACTTGCATGCAGAGAAGGAACTTATTGTTCCCAAAGATGAGCCTCTAGATGTGGATCAGCCACAGGAGGAGATTCATGGAGTGGAGGAGTCCACTCATGCAGAACCAAACATAAGACAAGGTAGAAAGCGTACCACAGAAGATGAGAGACTGAAGCTTGATGCGGCATAGATGTAGGAGTCCCTACATCACAGCGCAAACAGAGACAGTCACCTAACCGATTTACTGGATACATGGCTCTTATGAGCAAGTGTATTGTGAAAGAGCCATATTATTTTGAAGAAGTAGTGCAGGAGCCCACATGGGTAGATGCCATGGTGGAGGAGTATGACTCCATTGTCAGAAACAGTGCTTGGGAGATTGTTCCAAGGCCGGTAGGTAGATTATTTGTAGGATCAAGATGGATCTACAAGGTAAAGCAAGCTGCTGATGGGAGCGTCGAGAAGTATAAGGCAAGATTTGTTGCCTGGGGCTTCTCACAGATCGAGGGGATTGATTATGAAGAAACCTTTGCACCTGTCGCACGGTATTCTTCCATAAGGACCATCCTTGCTCTCTTAGTGCATATGGGTTGGCACATTCATCAGATGGATGTGAAGACTATGTTCCTTATTGGGATCATTGAGGAAGAGGTGTACATTGAGCAGCCTAAAGGATTTGAGATCTTCAGTAGTGAGTCACATGTGTGTAGGCTCAAAAGAGCGTTGTATGGGCTGTAGCAAGCACCACATGCTTGGTACACTCGAATCTACAGCTATTTCACTGGAATTGGCTTCACCAAGAGTGAGGCGGATGCAAACCTGTACCAAATTGTGGTGGAGGGTAAGATTTTAATAATTTTTCTTTACATTAATGATTTAAAACTAATGGGTGATGAGTAGTTGATACAATCATGCAAGGAATATCTTGCAAAGGAGCTTGGATGAAGGATTTGGGCCTCCTTCATTATTTCCTTGGATTGGAAATATGGCAGCGAGAAGGTGAACTGTTTGTGTCTCAAGGCAAGTATGCTCGGGAGATACTTGAGAAGCTTCACATGCAAGGCTGGAAGCCTATCGACACTCCTCTTCCAAGAAATTGAAGGAAAGAGGATGCTACATCAGCAAAGGTAGTGGATGCCACTGTTTATCGACAGTTGGTGGGTTCACTCATGTATTTTGTTAATACAAGACCGGACATATGCTATGTGGTGAACCAGCTTTCACAAGCAATGGTTAAGCCTACCAAGCTCTTTTGGAAGGCAGGCAAGCATGTCCTGAGGTATCTCAGGGGCACATCTGAGTATGGCTTATGGTACAGACAAATAGATGAGGTGAAGTTGCATGGCTTCAAGATGCAGATTAGGCAGGAAACCCAATAGACAGAAAGAGCACATCAGGAGGGGTTTTCAGTATCAGATCTACAGTAGTTTCTTGGTACAACAGGAAACGGATATCTATGGCACTCAGTTCAGCGGAAGAATAATACATGGTAGCAAGGCAAGCTGCATGTGAGGCTATCTCGATGAGGAAGATCCTGGTCGGTTTGTTCAATTCACATTTATATCCTACAGTGATACATTGTGATAATCAGAGTTGCATTAAAATCTTGATTAATCATGTGTTCCATGATAGATCTAAACATATTGATATCCGGTATCATCATATCAGATATTGTGTGCAGCGAAAGATCATGTTGCTTCAGTACATTCCTACGGAAGATCAGGATGCAGACATTCTAACGAAGACGCTCACCAGGAGAAAATTTGAATACCATAGAGGCAGGATCGGGGTGAAGGATAATCCCTATCTTTTTGAGAGGGAGTGTTTAGATTCAACAAGATGATAAGCTTAGTGAAAATTAGTCACCTTCACTAAGTGGGCCCGCAAGCTATTTTTAGGTGTAAGTCTATTTTTAGACTATGTCTATTTCTAGACATGGTGATCATATTTTAGAAGTTGCAAGATGATATTTGTGGATGGTTGGTCAAGTTGGAAAAATAGCTGAAATTATATTTTTAGAATATTGGGCGAAGTCTATTTATAGATCGTCGATCTAAAAATAGAAGTGTCAATTATTATTAGCTCTTAATAATAATCTGACAATAAACATCAACTTATTCTCTTGGAGCACTTAATTTCAGTGTACAAATTTGGAAAATGAGTGGGCTGAAGGAATTACGCAATTCCTAGGGTTTACTGGTGGTTCATGCATGAAGGACTTAGTTAGAACTGAAGTGGCAAAGTTATGACAGAGTCGGAAGAGTAGTTCATGGAGTTGTTATTTAGTTTAACTCAATTAATGGAGTTAAACTCAGTTGAGCTAGTTGTATCTACTCTAACTGAATGATACACTAGTGAGAGTGGAGTTAATTAATTAGTTAATTAATTCACAAATAATAACTCATTAATCAACTAAAAAAATACAACAATTAACTACAGTGCATGTCAGTTCCAGTGGGGATGTAGTGGAGAGATAGGTGAAAGGGCAAGATGGACTATCTGTTGTGACTATAGTGATGCATTGATTGCACCACACACACATTGGAGTTGCCAATGAGGATTGCGCAATGCAAGCAAGGTAGATTCAAATTCATTCAAAGCTATTCTTCAGCAGGTATTTTGCAATGGAGGCAGGCTATTAGGTGGCAAGAAATCAGTGCATGGATTTGCATATTTATTCTGATTAGTGTGTGACGATTGATTGTACTGAGAGCTTGATGTACAAAGCTTTGTATGAGATTGTTACATGATCTCCATGATACATAATATATGATAGTTGGGGTTTTCAGCTTCAGGCTTTCCCGTTAAACAACTATGTTATGTGCGATTTTTTTTATTGCTTCATGTGTTTGCAATTGATTTTAAATTTCCGCAAAAGACTAACAGTGGAAGGATTTTGTATTTAGCAAGAAGATAAATATTATTAGATCAGGAGAATCTGGATATATACATGCATCTTGTATATAATTTCTACACCAAGGTCGTGTTGTATGTTTTCCACCGTATTTTTCTTGTTCTTCCCACCAAAACTCTTTGGTTTCAACTCCGGATGCAAGTTCCAACAATGTACATAATCATGGTCTTCCTTCTTGCAATGTGTGCAAGATGGCTTTTCTCCTTCCTCCTTCTTGGTTTTAGCTGCATTTTTTTCCTTTCCCTTTTCTTTTCCTTTGAACTTTCCATTATTAGGTTTGAATGATTATTTCTTTGACTGATCTTCTTTGTCATTATTTCCCCTTCTCTCAAGGTGAATAGCCTTCACATTGGCCATATCAATAGTAGTAGGATCAAACAATAACAAAGAATTCTTGATGTAACTATGTAAACTACCAATATACTTTGTTACAGTTTCAGGTGAATTAAGTGGAATGTTCAAATCCAAAGCTTGTTTCCTAAACTCTTCTGTGAAGCTTTGCACATTTTGACCCTTTCATTGTCTTAAATATTGCCATTCCATTAAAGACTTTTGTTAATAACCCAAAAGATTAAAATGATATTTTAATGCAGAAACAAAATTGGACCAAGAAGAAAGGAGATTGCCCAAGTCTTTGCTGCCTTTCTGCAACTTTCTGTCCCACCAAACGAGAGTGGTTCCACTAAACGGAACGGATGCCAACTGGATCTTTGCCTCATCCTCCTCGATCTACTAAATCCGATAATAAACCTCGATTTATCTAATCCAGTTGTTTATTTTCTCTGCATTAAATTCTCCATTATATGTGGGAAAATCAAACTTTACATCTAGCTTAAAAATGGCTTCTTAGATGTATTTTTATGGTTCCTGTTAGAATGATGAGAAGAGGAGGAAGAATAAATTTCATTGGTGGATAGAGAGGGAGGAGGCTCTTCTCCTCCACCTCCATGGTGTACTGATGCATGATCATCAAAAATTTTCTTCTCATGCTCGTTTGTCTTCTCATGATCTACAAACAAATTTTCAACTTTATCTGCGATGGTGAATAATATCTTGCGATAATTTCACTCTTTTTCTGCTCGTGCATCCTCATCTGCCATGTTTCGTCTTCATGGTGCACACCCTACTTCAAGATCAAAGGATTTGAGTTTTTCTTCACCTTTTTGGAACTTGTTCGTGGTTATAATTCACTCATGAAACTCGCATAAAGAAGACCCGCTCTGATACAAAACTTGATCCAGATCTTTTAACTTCAAGGATGCATACAAAATTGCATATAAAAGAGCATATTAGTCAAGTACCTTAACACATGAAAAATAAGCGGAAATTGTAAAGAAAACATGAGATAAAAGGCACAAAAATTATTTGACTACGGATTTCATCCAATGTCGGCTACGTCTCGGGGCCATACTCAAAGTGGAGAGGCGTTCTTTCATTAAGTAGCATCAAAGAAACGAATTACAATCAACTTTACAAAAAAGACACTTATTCCTCCAATTATAATGATGGCCTGAAACTTGAGACATTGGATAGAGAAACATATTGCACGATTGGATTCCTGGCATGAAAAAGTGCAAACATGACTATAAAATTGTCAAATTATGACACTTATTCCTCCAATTATAATGATGGCCTGAAACTTGATACATTGGCTAGAGAAATAGATTGCACGATTGGATTCCTGGCATGAAAAAGTGCAAACATGACTATAAAATTGTCAAATTATGACATTGTAACCCATGAGCCTTTAAGGGAATATTTTCAACATCTTAGCAGACCCCTCGCTCATGGTTCCAACCCTCCTAGCTACTCAAGATTCCGCTCTCGGGTCCTCCTCCGGTCCCATGGGAAAATGTATTCAGGTCTTATATAAAAATCATGGCAGATCTGCCAATGTTCATCCCATTGGCCCATTGGTCCATTGGTTGGAAGCATTCCATTAAGGTGGATGGTTACCGGTGGTCCTGGGGTCCAATCCTCGTGGGACCTTGTTATGGCATATGGTTCGGAAAAATTATTTTTAATACACAACATATCATTTTATGGTTTTAGACGTTATATTATAATTGGGGTCACTCGTTGGGGGCCAACCAACCGGGGTCGGGCGAGTTTGAACCCTACTGGCTACACCATATACGTGGCTTGCGTTGAGTTGTCACATGTGTCGTGCAGGGCCGCTGGGGGTGGCTAACCCACCACATCAAACATATTCAATATATGTATATTATTTCAATTTGATTCAGGCGGGCTCGGTTCGCCTGATGGCCTAACCCTTTTTAATTGAAATTTTAACTATAGTCGTTGGGTCCATTAGGGGGTGGCAGGGATGGAAGCTCGCCCCCCGAAAACATATATTTTTATTTATTTTTAAAAAATATAGTTAAAAATTTTTCATCAGAAATTAAGGGTTACTAGATGAATTAAGGAGGCAACAAATTTTCCTTTTTTGGCCGTCATTTTCCATGCGCCATCCCTTTGTCAATTTGTTGCCTCGCTAGTGATTTCCACTTGGCTAAGTTTGACCAGAACTTTGAACAACTATAACTTGAGCATATGAACTAGAATTTGAGTGTCATTCACACCATTGGAATTAGGGCAAGGAGCACTACGATCTGGTCATGGTTTCACTTCCATCTGATGATTTTTATTTTTGAGCTATTTTCAAGGCCACTTCTATTTCTCGATCCACCCGAATCACCTGCTCCCTTAAGATTAAGTATATTTATGTATTAATCTCTAATTTATTTTAAGAAAATCGTATGAATAATATCTGGATTTAATGCACTTTGTTTGGATTTTTTAAAATTATACTTAAACATTTTTAAATAATCCTCTAAGTTTTCATCCTCCTATTGAGACATCCTAAAGATATTTTCGAGTCTTTGGGTCTATAATAAATTTGGTATCTATTTAAAAATATTTTAGAAATATCATCCTAATATGCTATAGTATTTTTAATTAAACCCATAAACTATTTTAAAGTTTCCCCTTTTAAAGTGGCTAGAAATAAATGAAGTGTATGGGTGTGATTTGTATTTCCATAAGTGTGATGCAAAATATCAAATTTGAAAAGAAAAACATCAAGATATTTATTTCACATACCATAAAAATTTGGAAAAATAAATTGTGGTATATTCTTCATTTTACCTCAATACCAAAGGTGACATGTGTATCCAAAATGGGAAATTCAAAACTAACTTCATTTTCTATGTTTTGTGCTCTAGATCCTTCTCCTCTTTCAATTCTTAATCTTTCTCTTATTGCTCCAATATTAGATCCTCTTTCATCACTGTCTATTTTTTCATTCCTTTCTCTTTCTACTATTTCTCTCTCTTATTGATGTAACATCCATGTTAATTTATCCATCCTCTTGTTCTTCCATCTTGTCTTCCCATAGAACCAAAAAATATTTAGTCCAATTCTAGAATTATTCTTTGACGTTTCACTAAATTAACTTTGCCAGAATAGGAGTAACTCCAAGAATGAAATTTGTGTTTTTCATTAAGAGAGGGTATGAATATATAAAAGGAGAGGGAGACTATTGGGTTTCATCTCCCAATTTCTCTTCATCTTCCAGCTTCCTTTATTTCTGTATTAACAATATTTACATAGTATTTACTAATCCCAAATGTTAGGTTTCAACAGTCCCCCCTTAATCTGAAGGGATGTTGGTGAGTCCAAGCATCATTTAGAATATTTCAAAATTTTCCTTTCCAAGCGCTTTGGTGAAGATGTCTACAATCTACTCATTTGAGGAAAAATTCTGTAGGTGGATTGTTTTGGCCTCAACATGATGTCGAATTAGATGGTATTTTGTATCGATGTGCTTCATTCAATCATGGAACTTTGGGTTCTTGGAAAAATTTATTACAGAATTATTGTCAATCAAAAGAGGAGTTGAATGTACTTGTTTCTCCTGCAAATCTTCCAAAATTTTCATGAGCCACACAATTTCCTTTGTTTCTTCAGTTGATGCCACATGTTATTCCTCAGTTGTTGAATTTGTTGGAACTGATTGTTTGTGTGACCTCCAGGAGACAACTTATGATCCAAGACTCATACACATAACCTGAAGTAGATACCCCAGTTTCTTTATCTCCATCGAAATATAAATCAGAGTATCCAATCAAGTTGAATTCACCCACCTGTGTATACTTGAGTCCAACATCTTGAGTTCCCTTAAAGTACTTTAAAACTATTTTTGTAGCAGACCAATGACCCTCACAAGAATTTTGCATAAACCTGGAGCGGTTTCCTACAACAAATTAAATGTCTAGTCTGGTAGTAGTCAGGTAGTTGAGACTTCCTACGAGCCATCTATACTTTGTTAAATCCTCAAATTATTTTCCTTCAATGGATGTGAGCTTTAAGTTTTGTTCCATTGGATCAGTCAAAGGATTACACTCACCCATGGAAAACCTATTCAGAAAATCTCCAATAAACTTTTTCTTAGAGAGGAATATAAAATTTGGATGTTGAGTTACTTCAATACAAATATAAAAGTGAACATAGCCCAAATTTTTCATTTCAAAACCTTTCTTCAATTATTTATTTATGGATGCAATATAGTTTTGATTTATCCCTATCATCATAAGATCATATACATACACCACAAGATATGAAAATTTTTTTCCATCGTTATTGACAAATAAAGTTGCATCATCAAGATCATAATATTTTAAATTGAGTTCCAGAAGATGCTCAATCAATTTCTTGTAACGGGCTCGCGTTGCTTGCTTGAGGACATACAAGGATTTTATAATCTTTCATAATTTTTTCTTGACCCTTCACATCAAATCCTTTAGGTTGGGATATAAAAACATTCTCTTTTATATCTCCATTCAAGAAATTAGTTTTTACATCCATTTTATGGAATTTCCAACCATTATGAGTTGCTAAGGAAAAGAGTGTTCAAATGGTATCCCATTTTTCCGCGGGGGGGAAATTATCATCATAATCAATCCCTTCCTTCTATGCAAAACATTTTTTCACAAGCCTGGATTTATGATTTTCAAGTGATACATCTTATTTATACTTGTTCTTGAATACCCACTTGCAGCCTATTGGTTTGGTTCCCAACAGAGGATCTACCAACTTCCAGGTTCCATTCTTTATCAAAGCATCATATTCTTGTTGCATCGCTTCTTTCCATTCATCATGAGAAACGACTTCTTTGAAGGAATTTCATTCAAAATATGTAGAAAAATTTAGTTCACAATAATACTAAACATCCATATCAACAGGTGAATCGGGATCGTCTATATCACCTCCATTTTTTCTGGTTGATATTCTTGTTCCTTTCTTTCCAAAATCATCAAGGCGAACACTTTCAAGTGCCTTTGTCAACCATTTTGGAGGACCTTTCTGAGATGTACCAGGCTACTCAGTTGACTGAGATGGGGCTGAATCAAGGTTTGGTCTCCCAATTCTTACAATTACATCACTCAAAGTGTCATCAATGGTTGGATCTTCATGTGTGGGAGAGAGTATTTTAGAATAAGATTCCATGAATTGATACAGTATAGGTATCCCCCATTCAAGATGTGGAATATCATTATCAAACTCTTGAAAAGACTTTGCATTTCCAAATATATCCAAGAGATCACACTGTCACTCAACAACATTGTCAATATTGGAAGATTCAAGAAAGATCACATCTCTAGATATTATAAACATCTTATTCATGTTGATCAGTGGTTGTCATTGATGTCAACCCAAGCAACACTAGGGGCTACCCCGATCTTGCATGGGAATTTTGACTTGAAAACTTACTCTATTCCGAGTTAAGGATATTTGGGATGGTTTCTGCTTGTCAATATGTTTCCCTTTATATATGACACACCATGTAATTGTTCACGGTTTGAGAGATATTTGTGTTTGAAGTTAGTAACCCCAGTTAGTAGGCTAAAACCCTATGGGGTTTTGGCATGACACTAATCATTGGTTGTGGTCATTGAATAATGAATAATTAATAATTTTTTAAGCTCCTAAAATCCCTCCAACATTCACTTGTTGAAGACCCTCTCAACCTAATCATTTATATAAATTGTGACCCTCATATCCTCATGTAACTATTTTCCTACTAAAAATACACCACGTGGCATTCTCGCTATAACGTTTTTTTCTGAAAATATTCAGATGCTGAAACAAAAAATCCACTTGGGTAAAATCCTGATAAAGCTCGTGTCCAAATTTTAGATCTTGGTTCGCTATATTGTTGGATATATAATCTCTAGAAGTTAGGGTTTTGCAGGCTTCTAAATTTCATCTCAAAGAGGTGACCTTGGGACAATCATCATAACTATCTCTCTGAGAAGCGGATTGGAGAGATGTAAAAAGTGGAGGATAGTGCATGAAATATAGTTTTCTGTGTATCAATTTCATATTTGAAGGAGGAAACAGTGACACGTGGAACACCATACAATTTTTCTCTAATGAACTAGTCCATAATTAGGTCATTGTGAGAGATTGGGCATAACTTTGCCTTGAAGAATCCAAATCGGGTTAGACCTATGGAATTGGAAATAATTCTCAGAGGGCTAATACAGGATTGAATATCACATATTGGGGATATGAAATCATAGAGATACATCGGATTCAATATCTAGCTCCTAGAAGGCAAGAAAAAGATCGATCATGTGTTGTCAAGGGCTGGAAAGGACCAGAATTTCTAGGGCAGCAAAGAAAATAAAGGTGCAACAAAATGATGCAGCAGAGGTAAGCTCTAGGTAAGTATCTTATGTATATGCATGTTCATCTCTTAATTTCATTAGGTTCTTTATATTCTAATTTTTTGTTTTTGTTTACCACTGACATATGATCTGTAGGATGAGGTAAGTTTTGCTATTATCATGTCATGGGTATTTCCTTGAAGAATTTTTGCAGGTATTATATATTCATCAAGATAAGACTCAATGCATGATCTAATGTTCTAAAGAGTGAGAAATGGTAGCATGACAAGAGCAGCAACCAAGGTGTAGAACAACAACAAGAATTTCACCACATGAAGTCTTCAAGTGGGCAGCACTGTATACAGTCATTGTAAAGGTGTCATTGTACTGAGTCATTGTAAAAGCATCATTGTAAAAGTTTCAAAGGTGTCTGTTGAGGAGGTAAATCCCCTCTGCGGACAGAGGCGATCCCTACTAGCCCAGCAGGGGTCTAGCAACAATCATCAAATGCTACAGCGCAAGTTCCTAATTGCGAATAAATAAGCCAACGATGGAGGCCTACCTGGAGTCCAGTGCTATGATTCGTAGAAGAGACAGCGTTCCCGTTCCTCAGCTTCGGCAGATCACGATCCCCACGATCTCCGTGAATGGACACCTGCACATGCAAGAAACAACATGAATACAAGCATAAAATCCAGAATACGCAACTATATATCAGTCATAAAGGATATAACTCATCATTATCATAAGTGAAAAACAGAGTGGAACCATAACCAGTAGTCATTCATTAATAAACAATCGAAAGAGAGTACAACCAATATTCTGACACTGAGGTCTCCTTCGGATGGGTCTCCAGTCGTTCACGTCTCGCAAAGCTCGCCAGGGAAAGGGCAAGCCTCTCTAGATTCTCTCGACGATAGTCTCCTTACTTGATTCGGCCTTAAGGGAAGAAAGAGGGCTCTTACAGCATAAAGGCTCTTGGGAATTTGGAGATTCAAAGCTTAGGCACTTCAAGACTAGCTTGCAATGGAAATAGGCAAGCTTTTATAGAAGGAGGAAGGGGAGTTGGGATCCCTATAATTGTGGGATTGGCCCTATCATCAAGGAAGCTTCCATGGGAGGTGGCAAACCACTTCCCTTCCATGGAATTCCCGGAGCCAAACCTCCCAACTCAAGATAGATAGCTGTTTCTGAGTTTGTTGAAACAAAACTTCCGCCTTTCTTATTTAAAAAAAACTCCTTAAATTGGCTGGCGCAACTGCGACTCTGGGACAGAGCGCCAGTTGGCACGGCCTCTTTGCAGGATTTTCCTCATTGGCGCGAGTGATGAACTAGCTGCCCGCGCCAATGCAAAAAGGGATGTTTTTATGGTTTTTTGCAAGGAGATGTCTTCAGGGAAATTGAAGCTCATGTTTAGAGGAATGCAATGATTATGGTTTCAAGGCATGACATTGCTCACAGGTCACATAATGGGCCCTCCAATGTGCGGGACGGGGAATGGTAGGGACGGTGACAAATTACTGTGTAACAGTGTCTATCTGCCAAGAGTTGAAGAGGCAGTGTTGGGAGGACTAGGATCATCATTAGGTGGTTGTGTCATAGTTGGGGTTATGTTCTACTATGTCTTCTTCTTCAACATCATTCTATATCATTATAAAGTGAACCATTTTCCCTGGTATGGGAGTCAATTCTTCTTTTATTATTCTATAGGGTGGTATGGTGGTGCTAGGCTGGTGCATGAATTCACCAACATGTTCAAGCCTGTGAAAACTCCAGGGTGGTAGGGTGGTGCTAGGGTGAGCTGTAGCTCATTGGGTGTTGGGGCATCCGTTCAGTTGACTACTGAAGAATCTCGGGCATTGGAGCATCCATCCAGTGGGATCTGGAGAAGGATGATTTTCTAGATTCTAGTAATATGGAGCTTTCTTTTCAATTGGAGTTGAAGATTAAAGAATTATTAGAAAATCATTCAGGTGGTTTTTGTCCTGGAGGGGGTTTCCACCTTAAAAAATGTGTGCATTTGTGTTCCTTTTTTTTACTACTATCATTGTAAAACACTGATAATAATCAAAGATTAACTAATGCTTTGAAAGACTAATAATAATACTAATTGAAAGGAATATTGATTCACCCCCCTCCTGAGTATTTCCAACAATTGGTATCAGAGCTTGGTTCCTTCAATAGCAGTTTAACAGCTGGAAGGAGGTCATGGAGCATACCAAGAATGGTGTAACTCTGTTCAATGAAAATAATCATGCACTCTGGAAAGGAATAATGGAGGTCTATCTCTTCAAAATGGGACACTATTCAAAATGGATTTACATCAATCATGGATGAACAAGGTAGGAAGAATTTGGTAAATGATGCAAAAGCAAAGAATATTATTATCAGTGGACTTATTGAATCTGCTTATCATAAGGTGTTGGGTTGTAAAACCGCCAAAAATGTATGGGAAAAGCTTGAAAATATATATGCAGGTGACTCAAATGTCAAAGAAGCAAAGCTTCAAATCTACAGATCAAAATTTGAGCAAATCAGAATGAAAGATGATGGCAAAATTGCTGCATACTTCCAACACGTTGATGAAATAACCAACACTCTGGAAGGATTGGGAGAGCCTGTTGACAAGAAGAATATTATATTAAATGTTCTTAGAACATTACCAGGAAGATTCAACCCAAAGATATCGGTCTTAGAATACAGTGTAAATCTGGACAAACTTAACAAAGAGGAATTACATGGAGTTATCATAGCATATGAAATCAGACTTTATGAAGAAGAGGGTACTTCACATCTAGAAACTTCATTCACTACATCTAAGAAAAAAAATAAGGAGAAATAACCTTCAAAGGAAAATACCTACACTTGAAAGTGTGAAGAAAAGGAATATGATGAAGAAGTTCTTTCAGATGGAGAATATGCTTACTTTACGAGAAAACTAAAAATTGGTAAGGGAAAATTCAAAGGTAAACTTCCATTTATATGTTTCAGTTGTGGTGAGGTTAGGAATTTTGCAGCAAAATTTCCAAACAGAAATGATTGCAACTCAAAAGGAAAGAAAGGCTTTAAGAAATTAAACAAGAAAGGATTCGAAAGGAACTTTCTCTCTAAAGAAGATATCTCATCATCCGATGAAGACAGTGACAACGAAGAAGAAGCCAATGAGAGATTATTGTTTATGGCCAATCACAATAAACAAGAGGTATCAAAAAATGAAGTAGAAGGGTTGAACATAGATTAATTTTCTAAGGAGGCAATCGGGCTTATAAAAGAGCTCAAGGTTGAAAAGATCTGTTCCAATACTCTTGAAGAACAAGTTCAAGGTCTCAAAATTGAACTTGAAGAACATAAATGTATTGAAGAGTCACTTCAAAACAAGTTGGAAGAAAGAAACCAAGAAAGGGAAGCATTAGAAGCCGAAGTAGTCTCACTGCGTAAGGAAGTGAAGAAGGGAAAAATTGTCCAAAACTATTCCAACGGCTCAAGGGCATTGGAAGAAATCATCAACAGTCAAAGATATTACAACGACAAAACTATCCTCGGTTACAAAGAAGAAGAAGCATGACCTTCTACAACAAAATACAATGAACCTATGAGATTTGACAGGCATGTAGACTTCATTGGACAATATTCGCAAGAACAACCCTGGAACACAATTCCCCGACAAATATTTCCATCCAGGTACCAAAATATTTTTCATGGCTATTGTTATTCATGTGGAAAATTTGGTCATAAAGCTGTAGAATGTGTAGAATGTCGCATGTACCCTCGACACCAATACAATTCCAGGAGATATGTCAAATATGAACCTCCCAGGGCTCAACGGAACATCAATAGATTTGAACATTTAAGAAATAATATTGAATGTTACAAATGTCAAAACTTTGGACACATAGCGAGAGACTGCAGACTTGAAAATCCTCTAGAAGAATCTTCGAAGCCACAGAATGAATGAACATGGAAGAAGAAGAATACTGATAATTGTGCTCTCATTCTCAAGGCTCAAAACAACAAATATGTGTCGTATGTTGATACCAGTTTCTCAACGCATATGACTGGAGATGGAAAGAAATTTGTATCTCTGAAAGAGAAGGAGGATGGAACTGTGTCCTTTAGAAATGATGGATCTTCAAATGTTATAGGATCAAGTATCATCATTCTCGGAAGCAAATATGCTCTAGCCAAGAATGTTCTATTGGTTGAAAACATGAATTTAAATCTACTCAGTGTTGGAAAAATGTGTGATCAAGGACACACAATGCTATTCAACTCCACAAAATTTGAAATCAGAAAGGCAGGTATGGTAAAATTGTGGCTACAACAAGTCGAGCTCCAAATGACATATATCTTCTAGATGAAGTAACTAAAGCATGTCTACTAGCTAAAGAAGATGAAAGTTGGTTATGAAAAAAATTAATGTGTAACATAAACTTTTCCAATCTCTTCAGGATAAGAAAAAAATAAGCAGTACAAGAAATGCCGAAAATCTCAAAACCTTCCAACACACTATGTGAGGCCTGTCGGCAAGAAAAGTAGACAAAAGTCGAATTTAAAACAAAAGAACACTTTGCATCAAATCCATTGGAATTGATACATACTGATCTATGTGGTCCTGTGAGAACAAAAGGCTTAGATGGAGAATTATATTTCATGCTAATGATAGATGACTATACCAAGATGATAACTGTTAGTTTCCTAAAGGAAAAATCTGAAGAATTTGAGTGATTTAAGATCTAAAAGGAGTTAGTCGAAAATGAAACTGATTTGAAAATAAAGTTTCTAAGATCAGATAATGGCGGAGAATTCACTTCCAAATTATTTCAGCAATACTATGACGAAAATGGAATAAAAAGAAAATTTTCAACAGCTGATCTGAAAATGACCCGAGTTACTTAGCTCTATTTCAGAGATTGACTATAGGGGCGTTTACTGGATATGCCACCCTTAAGAAAAGGATGAGATCCAGAGGCTACCTGGCCCTCTACAGACTCTGTCTATAGAACTTTATAGAAATTAATACTCAGGTAATTGAAATGTAGAATTTCAACCAAGATCATTTCTAGTCCTTGTACAACATGTGATTGGAAATTTTACTGAACAATTATTATGTGAATTAACTGTTTAGGTATGAAATAAAGATTGAACAATTTCACATCAATCACACAAATAATACCATAAGACAAGATATTTGTGATGGATTTCGTCCCACCTAGACTACGTCTCCGGGTTCGCCTCAGAATTGTGCGTCCATTGTATTCTTTAAGCTGAGAGAAATATGCTACAAGGAATCATTAGTTTCACTACTGAAGTTGCAGATATGGACCTTCCCTTGAACAGGCTAACTGACACAACTCCTTTCTTTCAAAACATAAGAAAGGACATGGATTTATCCGCACGCCAAAATAAATTGAGGACTGAAAGTTTATAGACCTTCGACAGATTGGTGGCTGAAATAGTTTCTGAATGTTGAAGTTGAACTCATTGATTATCAACGTACTTCAATGTTGTCTTTATGCAAGTAGGATGCTTTGCTCCTTCAATAACCTGCAAAGAACAAACTCTCCACCAATTTCTTTATCTGTCTTCTGAAGTAGGGAAAACTCTCCTCTCTTGAGATCTCACTCTCAACACTCTTCTCTTCAAAAAGTGCTCACACTCTCCATTTAAAAGTGCCTCCTACACTCTTATGAAGTGCTCTCTCCCTCTCATGAAGTGGTCACACACTCTTATGAAGTGCTCCTACACTCCTTAACTCATGAAAAGAAACATGCTCTCCTTTTATACATAAGAGCTCATAACTTCAAGGCTTTACAATCTGCCTCAAACCTCCTTTTGTTGCTTTTAGCAATTCGTTGGAGATTTTTTAGTGATGAGGGATTCGAATCACCTCATTCATGAACCTTTGGATAAAGGTTCCATTACATAGGATAAAGTCCCCTTATCATAGCACTTATATTAATTCAAAACACCCATATTTATACTTTATATTATACATCTCCGCCCGACGGTTAGGCTAACTGCGTGGGGGATGCTAACTGCACCATGTGAACAGGCGGTGGTTCTGTCCAGTGGTAGCTCCGACGACTAAGGTCTTATCCTGATGCTTCGCTGGTAGTCTCCTGACGTGGCTCAACGCTGGTCACTTCCGACAGTTGTTCATATGACTGTGCCTTCAACGGTTCTGGAACTTTCTGATGTGGCTTCCGACGTGGTTTGATTCCACATAGATTGGACTTAACGCTGGTGTTGCATTACCTGGCAGCCACACATACGCTGACGGTTGAAACAGCTAACAACTCCACTGCCGTCTTCACATAGTTATAGTCACAAGGCTATCTCCGACACGGTTCTAAATCCCGCGGTCTGGCAACTCTATGGGTGTTAATTATAATGTTTTTCATAAACATATAACCCGAGCCTTTGAACTCTGAAGTCCAAACTTTGCAAACCTTTGACATAAGGTTTATGTGCCATACAACCCATCGACTTTACAATAAGGTTTATCAACATCAAACCTTTACATTGACATTCGAACTTTCGAACCTGTTACATACAAGGATTACATCGAACCTTTAATAAAGGTTTTTGACATAATTTTATAACCTTTTGCACTAGGACTTTGACATGAGGTTTATAAAACCCAAGTCTGACCTTACAATAAGTTTATAACATGACTTCCAAACATTATAATAATGTTTATGTAATATTACATCCTCCGAACCTTTTTCAAAGGTTTATGGCTTAATTTTGATGCTAGGGATTTTTAAGTCCATAAGTTTAGAAAACTTAGGAATAGGACTTAATTTAAGAATTCGCCCTAGGAATAGATTTTTGGCTTTTACAAAAAGACTTAGAACAAGTTTTACTTACATAACTCTTATAAGAAACTCTGTTGTTTCTATTTCAGGTAGATTTGACGATGTCTTTGATTGGCGCTTTGGACATTTGCTGGAGTCGCATCTGAAGTCGATGTCGCACATCTAAAATTTACAAATTTAATGATCATCTTGATCAATTATTACATAATCGACAATTACAATATTTCAAATAACCATCTTGGTTGACTAAGTAATTTCGATAAATATTTAACAATTCTAAAGTTGGATCACACCTCCCAACTAAAATAACTTTTGGTTCTCCAAAAATTTTATTTACAATGCTTTTGAAAAACGAATTTAATCCTAGAATCTAGTTACAATCTTACTAGATCTAGATATTACAAAATCATTTAAGCATGTGGCACGAAGTCGACCCAATTCCATTCAGTACTTGTTTGATATCCAGCAAGTTCCTTGGGTTCTTCTCGGGCTGTTGGTGTTGGTATTATTTCCTTTGGAAGCATTGGACAATTGTCTTGAACATGCCCTGGCAGTTTACAGTTTGAACAAGTTTTCTCCCTCTAACTTGATGATGAGTTTCTGGAGTTACTTGCTGATTGAAACGAGACTGATTCTGATCACTTCTTTACCTGTAATGCCTTATCGTTATCTGACGACTGACTTTTCGTTACACCAACTTGCTTGCTGTAAGCCTTTTGTTTCCAACATTGTTCCACACAATGCCAAGGAGTCTTACAGAACATGCAAGGATAGATCCTTTTAACTGTTTCAATTATCCAATTTTGATAAAATAAATCATCGTCAGAATCATTACTGGTTGAGGAGTGAGGTTTCTTACCTTTGAGCTTCTCCGGTAGCAGTTCTGGATGCTTTTACCAGCATAGGTCAGAAATGTGACCAAACTTCCCTCAATAGTCACATTTTAACACATCACATCCGAGACCCAAATTCTTGGGTCTTTCTTGTACGTGGATAGGTTGCAGTCTCCCTTGTCCATGTTTTCCCAAGCCTTCGCCTTCACGATATCCCATGGCTTTCATCATCGACAAGCCTTTTCTTTCAGGGATCAAACTGAGTTTCTAGCTGGAAACATCGTCAGATTCAGAATCACTTTCTGCTGAAATAAGTGAATCCACATTATCTTCTTCTTGAGAATGGGAAAATGAGCCAATGGATTCTCTTGCTGACTTTGGTGAAGATGAGAGAGAATAACTACTTTTAATTGAAAGTGTAGGCTTTTTTCCATCGAAAACGACATCTTTCATAAGAGGACTGCTTCCTCTTTTAGTTCTCTTTAAGTCTTCTAATTCTGATCGTAGACTTTGCTTATCATTCTCGAGAGCTTCCACCATTCTGCGCAATGCAGCATTCTCCTGTCGAGCTTGAAAATTGGAATCTTCAAGTTCCCTTAGCTTTTCCAATTGGCGAGTGTTCTTGCCCATCTTGTACCTGCAAAGAACTAGCTTGCTCTGATACCACTTGATCTGAAAATGACTCGAGTTACTTAGCTCTATTTCAGAGATTGACTGTAGGGGCATTTACTAGATATGTCACCCTTAAGAAAAGGATGAGATCTAGAGGCTACCTGGCCCTCTACAAACTCTGTCTATAGAAATTTATAGAAATTAATACTCAGGTAATTAAAATGCGGAATTTTAACCAAGATCGTTTCTAGTCCTTGTACAACATGTGATTGGCAATTTTACTGAACAGTTATTATGTGAATTAACTGTTTAGGTATGAAATAAAGATTGAAAAATTTCACATCAATCACACAAATCATACCATAAGACAAGATGTTTGTGACGGATTTCATCCCACCTGGACTACGTCTCTGAGTCCGCCTCATAATTGTGCGTCCGTTGCATTCTTTAAGCTGAGAGAAAATATGCTATAAGGAATCATCAGTTTCACTACTGATGTTGCAGATATGGACCTTCCCTTGAACAGGCTAACTGATACAACTCCTTTCTTTCAAAACATAAGAAAGGACATGGATTGATTCGCACGCCAAAATAAACTGAGGACTAAAAGTTTATGGACCTTCAACAGATTGGTGGCTAAAAGAGTTTCTAAATGTTGAAGTTGAACTCGTCGATTATCAACGTACTTTAATGATGTCTTTATGCAAGTAGGACGCTTTGCTCCTTCAATAACCTGCAAAGAACAAACTCTCCACCAATTTCTTTATCTGTCTTCTGAAGAGGGCCTACTTCCTCCTGAAGTAGGGAAAACTCTCCTCTCTTGAGATCTCACTCTCAACACTCTTCTCTTCAAAAAGTGCTCACACTCTCCTTTTAAAAGTGCCTCCTACACTCTTATGAAGTGCTCTCTCCCTCTCATGAAGTGGTCACACACTCTTATGAAGTGCTCCTACACTCCTTAACTCATGAAAAGAAACATGCTCTCCTTTTATACATAAGAGCTCATAACTTCAAGGCTTTACAATCTGCCTTGAACCTCCTTTTGCTGCTTTTAGAAATTTGTTGGAGATTGTTTAGTGATGAGGGATTCGAATCACCTCATTCATGAACCTTTGGATAAAGGTTCCATTACATAGGATAAAGTCCCCTTATAATAGCATTGATATTAATTCAAAACACCCATATTTAGACTTTATATTATACAACTCCGCCTGACGGTTAGGATAACTGCGCAGGGGATGCTAACTGCACCGTGTGAACAGAAGGTGGTTCTATCCAGCAGTAGCTCCGATGGCTAAGGTCTTATCTCGACGCTTCGTTGGCAGTCTCCTGACGTGGCTCAACGCTAGTCACTTCCGACAGCTGTTCATATGATTGTGCCTTCGATAGTTCTGGAACTTTCTGTGGTGGCTTTCGACGCGGTTTGATTCCACGCAAATTGGACTTAACGCTAGCGCTGCATTACCTGGCAACCACACATACGCTGACGGTTGAAATAGATAACAACTCCACTGTCGTCTTCACATAGTTATAGTCACAAGGAAATCTCCGACATGGTTCTAAATCCCGCGGTCTGGCAACTCTGTGGGTGTTAATTATAATGTTTTTCATAAACATATAACCCGAGCCTTTGAACTCCGAAGTCTGAACTTTGCAAACCTTTGACATAAGGTTTATGCACCATACAACCCGTCAACTTTACAATAAGGTTTATCAACATCAAACCTTTACATTGACATTCAAACTTTCGAACCCGTTACATACAAGGATTACATCAAACCTTTAATAAAGGTTTTTTACATAAGTTTATAACATTTTGCACTAGGACTTTGACATGAGGTTTATAAAACCCAAGTCTGACTTTACAATAAGTTTATAACATGACTTCCAAACATTATAATAATTTTTATGGAATATTACATCCTCCGAACCTTTTTCAAAGGTTTATGGCTTAATTTTGATGCTAGGGATTTTTAAGTCCATAAGTTTAGAAAACTTAGGAATAGGACTTAATTTAAAAATTCGCCCTAGGAATAGATTTTTGGCTTTTACAAAAAGACTTAGAACAAGTTTTACTTACATAAGTCTTATAAAAAACTTTGTTGTTTTTGTTGCAGGTCAATTTGACGATGTCTTTGATTGACGCTTTGGACATTTACTGGAGTCGCATCTGAAGTCGATGTCGATCGATGTCGCACATCTGAACTTTACAAATTTAATGATCATCTTGATCAATCATTACATAATCGACAATTACAATATTTCAAATAACCATCTTGTTTGACTAAGTAATTTCGATACAACTTTAACAAATCTAAAGCTGGATCAACAGCACGAACACCTTAGCAAAATGGAGTTGCTGAAAAAAAGAACAAGACCGTATAGGAAATGGGTAGAAAAATGCTGAAGGACTCAAAATTGGATGAAAAATTCTTGGTTCAAGCAATTGATATGACGGTCTTCATTATCAACCGAAGTCTTCTAAGAAATAATTGCAAAAAGACCTCATATGAATTATGGAAAGGAAAAATTACTAATGTAAAATATTTGAGAATCTTCGAAAGTAGATGTTATATCAAAAGAGAAGATCAAAAGTTCGGTAAGTTTGAATCGCGGTTGAAGAAGGTATATTTGTTGGTTACTCATACAAAATATTTTGAGATTCAACAAGAGGATGAGCTTAGTGAAAAGATTTTCCTTCACTAAGTGGGCCCGTAGGCTATTTTTGGCGCAAGACTATTTTTAGACATGATGATCATATTTCAGAAGTTTTAGGATGCTATTTGTGGATGGTTGACCAAGTTTGAAAAATAGATGAAATTCTATTTTTAGAATATTGGGAGAAGTCTATTTATAGATCGTCAATCTAAAAATAGATGCATGTTGATTATTATTAGCTCTTAATAATAATCAGACTCTAAACAGCAACTTATTCTCTTGGAGCACTTCAGTTCAGTGCACAAATGTGGAACATCAGCTGACAGAAAGAATTATGCTATTCCTAAGGGTTTACTGGAGCTAATGCATGGAGGACTCAGTTAGAACTCAAGTGGCAGAGTTATGACACAGTTGGAAGAAGTAGTTATGGAGTTGTATTCAGTTTAACTCAGTTAGACTCGGTTGAGCTAGTTGTATCTAGTCTAACTAATTGATACACTAGTGAGAGTGGAGTGAATTAATTAGTTAATTAATTCATAAATAATAACTCATTAATCAACTGAACAATACAGCAGTTAACTACAGTGCATGGCAGTTTCAGTGGATATCAGTGGAGAGATAGGTGAAAGGGCAAGATAGACTATCTGTTGTGACTATAGTGATGCATTGATTGCATCTAACACTCAGTGGAGATGCCAATGAGGACTGCACAGTCAAGGATGGAGTAATTCGAATTCATTTAGATCTATTCTTCAGCAGATATTGCGCAGTGGAGGCAGGCTAGCAGGTGGCAAAGATCGGTGCATGGATTTGCAAGATTAGGCCTGATTAGTGTATGAAGATTGTACTGTACTGAGGGCTTGTGATAAGCTTTGTATGTTTGTATGAGATTTTCATATGATCTCCATGTTACATAATATATAGTTGGGGTTTTCAGCTTCAGGCTTTCCTGGTTAAAAACTGTGTTATGTGTGATTGACTATTTTTGTTTATGCTTCACATGTGTGTGCAATTAATTTTTCCGCAAAAGATTAACAAGTGTAATAGATACAGTATCTTGCATAAAGTTAAATAGTGTGAGATTAGGTGGATCTTGGACATATGCATGCTTAGTGCATATAATTTCTACATGGTATCAGAGCATTGTTGATTGAAGATTGCAATTTTGAAGTGAGTTTGTGTTGATGGACAATTCGAATTTGCTACAGAAGATTCTTGGTGCAAAAATCGATTATACATTGAAATGTCTTTCAATGGGTTGAGATTGGACTATGCCCTTGATGGGAGCTCAAATTTCATAGCCTAGAAGGATAGGATGGAGGCGGTGATGGAGGATAATGGCCTGAAGGAGTTCATCGATAGAGATATTCCTAAGCCGGGATCTAGCGATGTTGCATTACTTGATGCATGGCAAAAGAAGACTGCAAAGACAAGGATAATTCTATTGGAAGGTGTGAAAGACCATATTGTGTCCAGCCTTCATAGGAAAGCCACTCCATTCTTAATGTGGAAGGCTTTGATAGACTTGTTCCAAATCAGAAGTGACCAGAGGAAGTTGGCGCTTAAAGACAAGCTCAAAAAAATAAAAATGGAGAAAGGTGACAGTATTCCAAAATACCTCACGAAGTTTTTCCACTGAAAGGATGAGCTGGGAAGTGTGGGGATTATTTTTTATGAAGAATAATTGGTGAGATTGGCTCTCCTTGGGCTTTCGAAGAGTTGGCATAGCTACGAAGACTCTGTTAATGGACGGGAGAAACTGCCAGGATGGGAGCGACTTTGGTCGGATCTTGTGCAGGAGGAGATAAGGCGGGGTACCAAGGATGGATCTTCATCGAATAATGAAGATGAAGAGAATTGTGCTTTGGCTGCCAAAGCAAGGAAAGGGAAGGGGAAGAAAAATCCTTCTAAATCTGGTGCGAAAGGCAAGAAGCAGGACTTGTCCAAAGTCAAGTGTTTTCACTGCCACGAGCATGGACATTTTTCCACTATATGTCCACAGAAGAAGAAGAATAAGCAGGTTGTTGGATCTGCAGCTGGAGAGGCCTTAGCCTCGCAATCTGAGCTGGATTTTTCCTTTATCGCATGCTTGGTTTCAAGTTTCATGGGATCAGTGTGGTATATTGACAGTGGTGCGTCTTTCCATATGACGGGAGACAAAGAGTTGTTTAGTGACTTGGAGGAGAAGGACCTCCAGATGCATATAGAGATGGGCGATGATGGTCGGTATAGTGCGACAGGAATTGGGACCATTAACTTTGAGAGGGATTTTGGTAATCCATTCTTGTTGAAGAATGTCATGCATGTTCCAGGTCTGAAGAAGAACTTGGTCTCAGTCGCAATGCTGGAAGACAAGGGTTATGATGTTGTTTTCAGTGAGAGAAAAGCCTTCCTTCGACATAAAACAATGGGTCAAACCAAGAATATAGGGGTTCGAATTAATAGTCTCTACAAGCTAGAGGTAGATGGTTGCGCTGCAATGGTGGGCAAAGCAGAAGAAGTGGTGAGCCGAGATGAGGGCGAGTTATGGCACAGGAGATTGGGCCATCTTCACCATGGCGCTTTGAAAATTTTGCAGCAAATTTCTACTAGACTTCCCAAGGGTACTCTTGCACAGTCAGATCAGTGAAAAGGATGTACAATGGGTAAGTTTGTGAAGACCACCTTTCATGAGAAGGAGAACCATGCTTCGGTGATCCTGGAGAGAATTCACACAGACGTGTGTGGACCATTCTTGGTTGCCTAAACAGCGAAACACAGGTATTATGTGATATTTTTTAATGAATTTTCTCGTATATGTTGGATCTTCTTCATGCAGAAGAAGAGTGAAACTTTCTCAAAGTTCTATGAGTTCAAGGCATTGGTGGAGAAGGAGTCGGGGAAGTAGGTGAAAGCTCTAAGGAGTGATAATGGTGGTTAATAAATCTCTAGTGAATTCAAAAACTTCTGTAGAAAAGAAGGAATTTGAAGAGAACTCATAGCGCCTCATAACCCACAACAAAATGGATGAGCAGAGAGAAAGAACAGAACAATCGTGGGTGTTGCATGAGCAATGTTGCATGACCAAGGCCTACCGATGCACTTGTGGGCGGAAGCATGCAACACTGCGGTTTATGTGAAAAACCTTTGTCCTCATAGAGTACTTGGCATGAGTACACCCGAGGAAGATTTTACTTGTAAGAAGCTTGATATTTCTCATTTGAAGATTTTTGGCTCACCTGTTTACATTCATGTGACGAAGGATGCCAGGAAGAAGTTGGAGCTGACTGCAGAAGTTGGGATATTTGTGGGGTACACAGAAACACCCCATAACTATCATGTGTATTTTCCAAACAGTTGGATGACTGTTATGCGACGGGATATAAAATTCAATGAGGTGAAAACCATGAAGTTGTCGCTTGAGAGGGAGCTACACTTGCATGCGGAGGAGGAACTTCTTGTTCCCAAAGATGAGCCTCTATATGTGGATCAGCCACAGGAGGAGATTCATGGAGTGGAGGTGATCCACTCATGCAGAACCAAACATCAGACAAGGCAGAAAGCGTACCACAGAAGCTGAGAGACTGAAGGTGGATGTGGCACAGAATGTAGGAGTTCCTACATCACAGCGCAGATAGAGACAGTCACCTGACCGATATACTGGATACATGGCTCTTATGAACAAGTGTATTGTGACAGAGCCATCTTCTTTTGAAGAAGCAGCGCAGGATCCCACATGGGTAGATTCCACGGTGGAGGAGTATGACTCCATTGTCAGAAACAGTGCTTAGGAGATTGTTCCAAGCCCGGTGGGAAAATCAGTTGTAGGATCAAGATGGATCTACACGGTAAAGCAAGCTGTTGATGGGAGTGTCGAGAAGTATAAGGCAATATTTGTTGCCTGGGGCTTCTCACAGATTGAGGGGATTGACTATGAAGAAACCTTTGCACTTGTCACACGGTATTCTTCCATACGTACCATCCTTGCTCTCTCAGCGCAGATGGGTTGGCACATTCATCAGATGGATGTGAAGACTGCATTCCTTAATGGGATCATTGAGGAAGAGGTGTACATTGAGTAGCCTGAATGATTTGAGATCTTCAGCAGCGAGTCACATGTGTGCAGGCTCAAAAGAGCGTTGTATGGGTTGAAACAAGCACCCCGTGCTTGGCACACTCGTATCGACAGCTATTTCACTGGACTTGGCTTCAGCAAGAGTGAGGAGGATGCAAACCTGTACCAGATTGTGGTTGAGGGTAAGATTTTGATCATTGTAATTTATGTTGATGATTTAATACTAACAGGTGATGAGCAGTTGATACACTCATGCAAGGTTGATCTTGCAAAGGAGTTTGAGATGAACGATTTAGGCCTCCTTCATTATTTCCTTGGATTGGAAATATGGCAGCGGGAAGGTTAACTGTTTGTGTCTCAAGGAAAGTATGCCCGGGAGATACTGGAGAAGTTTCACATGCAAGGCTGCAAGCCTATCGACACTCCTCTTCCAAAATATTGGAAGAAAGAGGATGCTACATCGGCAAAGGTAGTGGATGCCACTGTTTATCGACAGTTGGTGGGTTTGCTCATGTATTTATTCAATACAATACCGGACATATGCTATGAAGTGAACCAGCTTTCACAAGCGATGGTTAAGCCTACCAAGCTCTTTTGGAAGGTGGGCAAGCGTGTCCTGAGATATCTCAGGGGCACATCTGAGTATGGTTTATGGTACAGACAGACGGATGAGGTGAAGTAGTATGGCTTCACGAATGCAGATTGGGCAGGAAGCCCAACAGACAAAAAGAGCACATCATGAGGGATTTTCAGTATCGGATCTACAGCAGTTTCTTGGTACAGCAGGAAATAAATATCTATGGCACTCAGTTCAGCAGAAGTAGA
This sequence comes from Pinus albicaulis, assembly GCA_034641835.2. Lineage (NCBI taxonomy): Eukaryota > Viridiplantae > Streptophyta > Pinopsida > Pinales > Pinaceae > Pinus > Pinus albicaulis. The sequence goes on from CM076582.1 coordinate 600,067,517, forward strand.
ATACATGGCAGCAAGTTTAGTTGCATGTGAGGCTATCTGGATGAGGAAGATTCTGGTTGGTTTGTTCGATTCACATTTAGATCCCATGGTGATTCATTGTGATAATCAGAGTTGCATTAAACTCTCAGTTAATCCTGTGTTTCATGATATATCTAAACATATTGATATCCGGTATCATCATATCAAAGATTGTGTGCAGTGGAAGATCATGTTGCTTCAGTACATTCCCACGGAGGATCAGGATGCAGATATTTTGATGAAGGCGCTCAGCAGGAGCAAATTCAAATACCATAGAGGCAGGATCGAGGTGAAGGATAATCCCTATCTTGTTGAGAGGGAGTGTTGAGATTCAACAAGATGATGAGCTTAGTGAAAAGAGTCGCCTTCACTAAGTGGGCCCGCAGGCTATTTTTGGCGCAAAGTCTATTTTTAGACATGTCGATCATATTCTATGAGTTGCAAGATGTTATTTGTGGATGGTTGGTCAAGTTGGAAAAATAGATGGACTTCTATTTTTAGACATATTGGGCGAAGTACGGTATAGGTATCAATCTAAAAATAGATGCATGTGGTGATTATTATTAGCTCTTAATAATCGACTCTAAACAACAACTTATTCTCTTGGAGCACTTTGTTTCAGTGCACAGATGTGGCACATTAGTGGACTGAGGGAATTATGCAATTCCCAAGGGTTTACTGGTGCTAATGCATGGAGGACTCAGTTAGAACTCAAGTGGCAGATTTATGACACAGATGGAAGAGTAGTTATGGAGTTGTATTCAGTTTAACTCAGTTAGACTCATTTGAGCTAGTTGTATCTAGTCTAACTGAATGATACACTAGTGAGAGTGGAGTGAATTAATTAGTTAATTAATTCACAAATAATAACTCATTAATCAGCTGAACAATACAACAGTTAACTACAGTGCATGGCAGTTCCAGTGGAGACCCAGTGGAGAGATAGGTGAAAGGGAAAGATGGACTATCTGTTGTGACTATTAGTGATGCATTGATTGCATCAAACACACAGTGGAGATGCCAATGAGGATTGCGCAGTCAAGGATGGAGTAATTCGAATTCATTCAGAGCTATTCTTCAGTAGAGATTGCGGTGTGGAGGCAGGCTAGCAGGTGGCAAATATCGATGCATGGATTTGCAAGATTGGGCCTGATTAGTGTATGACGATTGTATTGTACTGAGGGCTTGTGATAAGCTTTGTATGTTTGTATGAGATTGTCATATGATATCCATGTTACATAATATATAGTTGGGGTTTTTAGCTTCAGGCTTTCCCGGTTAAAAACTGTGTTATGTGCGATTGAATATTTTTGTTTATACTTCACATGTGTGTGCAATTAATTTTTCCGCAAAAGATTAACAAGTGGAATAGATTCAGTATCTTGCATAAAGTTAAATAGTGTGAGATCAGGTGGATCTTGGACATATGCATGCTTAGTGCATATAATTTCTACAAAATAAAGGCCTGTAAATGATATAATCTAAGAAGAAAACATATAGTGGAGAGCATAAATGTTACATTTGACGAAGATGGTGTTATAACGAATAATGAAGAGGATCTAGAATATTTGAAACTTGAGACAAAGGTTGAAAAAGACCAAGAGAAAATTCTAGAACAAGAAGCAACTGTCAACCAGGAAGAAGTAAATAATGATCACAAAGATATACAGGAACAACAACAAGAAGCTCCTCCAAAGAGAACAAAAGAATGGTTTCAAAATAACCATCCATCAAATCAAATCATTGGTGACATAAATGAAGGTCGACAGCTTCGTTCATCATAACAAGCTCACATTTCTTTTCTAGCAACCTTTGAGCCTAGTAGTTTTTAGGAAGCCAACCAGAATGAACAGCTAGTTTTGAGGTAGCAGCTATGAATGAAGAATTGGATCAAATCGAGAAGAATAACACCTGGAAATTAGTTTGACAACCAAAAGATAAAAATGTCATTGGGACTAAATAGGTGTTTAGGAACAAATTGAATGAAGATGGACAGGTCACCATAAACAAAGCAAGATTTGTTTGCAAAGGCTATGCACAAGTGGAAGGAATTGATTTCGACGAAAAATTTGCACCAATTTCCAGAATGGAAGCCATCTAGATGTTTCTCACCTGTGCATGTTCAAGAAAAATTAAATTCTACCAAATGGATGTTAAGTCAGCATTTCTAAATGATGAATTAGAAGAAGAAGCTTACATCGAACAACCTGAAGGTTTTCTACTATCTGAAAAAATAAGACTATGTTTGAAGGTTAAAGAAGGCTCTATATGGTCTCAAGTATGCTCCCAAATCATGGTATGTTCGTCTTGATGGATATCTACGTCAACAAGGGTTCAAGAAAGGTACTGTTGATAGAAATATTTATGTAGAAATAGATAAAGATAATTTAACAATCGTTGAGGTATATGTGGATGACATAATATTTGGTAGAAATGATGATCGACTAAGTAAGAAATTTTCTACAAAGATGCAAAGTGAGTTGGAGATGTCTTCACTTGGTGAGCTGTCATACTTCTTAGGGCTTCAAATATCTCAGCAAGAGATAGGAATATTTATATGTCAAGCCAAGTACATCAAGGAAATTCTCAAGAAATTCAAAATGGAATATTGCAAACCTATCCTTACTCCGATGGTAATAGGTTGAAAATTGAGCATAGACGACTCATCTAAGGATGTGGATCAGAGGTTGTACAAATCTATGATTGGTAGTCTTTTATATGTAACAACCTCCCAGACAGATGTTATGCAACTAGTTGGACAAGTAGCAAGATTCCAAGCAGCACCAAAAGAATCACATATTATTGCCATCAGAAGAATTCTTTGATATCTAAAGGGAACAACATAATATGGCTTGTGGTATTCCAAGGGTAAAAATCTCATTATTCAAGCCTTTACAAATGTAGATTGGGCAAGAAGCGTTGATGATCGTAAGAGTACTAGTGGAGAAAAATTCTATCTAGGTGGTTGTCTCGTATCATGGTTGAGCAAAAAGAAAACCTCAATCTCGTTATCTACATCAGAAGTAGAATACATTGCAGCGGCAACTTGTTGTACTCAAGTCCTTTGGATGAAACAAACTTTGCAAGATATTCAAGTACAATTCAGTGAGCCTATTCCCATCTTCTGTGATAACACTAATGTCATCAACATCTCCAATAATCTTGTCATGCATTAAAAAACAAAACACGTTCCGATCAAATATCATTTTGTTAGAGAACAAATCACTAAAAAGAATATAAAACTTCAATATGTTGGTAAAAAAAAACAAATCACTGATATCTTCACTAAACATTTACCTTGTGAAGCATTTGAATATCTTTGTCAGAAGCTTGTCCCAAGTTCTCATTAGATTTTCCTTATTCAAAAAATAAAGGGGGAGTGGAAGTGTGTACAGGTCCGCAGGATGGTTGTGTGTCAGGGGGGGTTACCCTTTTCCATTGATGTCAAAGGGGGAGATAATTTTGTAGGAAGATGTGTCATGATCGCATGGGGAGTACTTGTGTTGCCATTAATGCCAAAGGGGGAGATTTTTTATCAATGGTTGTCATTGATTTCAACCCAAGCATCACCAGGGGCTACCCTGATCTTGCATGGGAATTTTTACTTGAAAATTTATTGTATTCCAATTCAATGATATTTGGGATGGTTTCTACTTGTCGAGATGTTTCTGTTGATATATGGCACGCCACGTAATTCTTCACGGAATCATTTGAATATCTTTGTCAGAAGCTTGGAATTCTCCCAAGTTCTCATTATATTTTCCTTATTCAGAAAATAAAGGGGGAGTGGAAGTGTGTACAGGTCCACAAGATGGTTGTGTGTTAGGGGGGGGTTATCCTTTTCCATTGATGTCAAAGGGGGAGATAATTTTGTAGGAAGATGTGTCATGATCGCATGGGGAGTACTTGTGTTGCCATTAATGCCAAAGGGGGAGATTTTTTATCAATGGTTGTCATTGATTTCAACCCAAGCATCACCAGGGGATACCCTGATCTTGCATGGGAATTTTTACTTGAAAATTTATTGTATTCCAAGTCAATGATATTTGGGATGGTTTCTACTTGTCGAGATGTTTCTGTTGATATATGGCACGCCACTTAATTCTTCACGGGTTGAGAGATATTCGTGTTTGAAGTTAGTAACCCCAGTTAGTGGGCTAAAACCCCATGGGGTTCTGGCATGACACTAATCATTGGTTTTGGTCATTGAATAGTCAATAATTAATAAGTTTTTAAGCTCCTAAAATTCCTCCAATTTTCACTTGCTGAATACCCTCTCAACCTAAGCATTTATATAATTTGTGACTCTCGTATCCTCCTCATGTAAGTATTTTTATACTAAAAATAGGTCATCGTGGAATTATTGCTATAAAAAATTTTTTTTGCAAAGATTCAGATGCTGAAAAAAATCCATTTGGGCGAAATCCTGATGAAACTCGTGTCCGAATTTTAGATCTTGGTTCGCTGTATTTTCAGAGATATGATCTGTGGAAGTTAATGTTTTTGCAGGCTTTTGAATTTCATCTCAAAGATGTGACCTTGGGAAAATCGTCATAATTCTCTCTCTGAGAAGCGGGTTGGAATTCTGTAAAAAGTGGCGGATATTGCATGGACTATAGTTTTTTTTGTATAAATTTCAGATCTGAAGGAGGAAACAGTGACACGTGGCACACCGTACAATTTCAATCTACTGAACTTTTCCATAATTAGGTAATTATGAGAGATTGGGCATAAATTTGTCTTGAAGAATCCAAATCGGGTCAGACCTATGGCATTGGAAATAAGACTCAAAGGGCTACTACAGGACCGAATAGCACATATTGGGGATCTAAAATCATAGAGATACATCAGATTCAATATCGAGCTCTTAGAAGGCAAGAAAAAGCTAGATCATGTGTTGTCAAGGGCTGCAAAGGACTAAACTTTCTAGGGCAGCAAAGAAAAGAAAGGTGAAACAAAATGATGCAGCAGAGGTAAGCTCCAGGTAAGTATCTTTTGTATATGCATGTTCATCACTTAATTGCAATAGGTTCTTTGTATTCTAATTTGTTGTTTTTGTGTAGCACTGACATCTGCAGGATGAGATAAGTTTTTCTATTATCATGTCATGGGTATTTCCTTGAAGAATTTTTGCAGGTATTATATATTCATCAAGGTAAGACTCAATTCATGATATAATGTTCTGAGGATTGAGAAAGGGTAGCATGACAAGAGCAACAATCAAGGTGCAGAACAACAGCAATAAGTTCACCACATGAAGTCTTCAAGTGGGCAGCACTGCATAAAGTCATTGTAAAGGTATCATTGTACTGAGTCATTGTAAAAGCATCATTGTAAAAGTTTTACAAGTGTCTATCTACCAAGAGTTGAAGAGGCAGTGTCAGGAGGTCTAGGATCATCATTAGGTGGTTGTGTCATAGTTGGGGATATGGTCTAGTGTGTCTTCTTCTTCTACATCATTGTATATCATTGTAAAGTGGAACATTTTCCATGGTACGAGAGTCCATTCTTCTTTTATTCTTCTATAGGGTGGTAGGGTGGTGCTAGGCTGGTGCATGAAGTCACCAATAGGTTCAATCCTATGAAAAATTTAGGGTGCTAGGGTGGTGCTAGGGTGAGTTGTAGCTCATTGGGTGTTGGGGCATCCGTTCAGTTAACTATTGAATAATCTCGGGCGTTGGAGCGTCCATCCAGTGGGAGATGGAGAGAATACTTTTCTATATTCTAGGAATTTGGAGCTTTCTTTTCAATTGGATTTGAAGATTAAAGAATTATTAGAAAAACATTCAGGTGGTTTTTGTCCCGGAGGGGGTTTCCACCTTAAAAAATGTGTGTATTTGTGTTCCTTTTGTTTACCGCTATCATTGTACCTTTTGCTTACCGTTATCATTGTACAAACACTGATAATAATTGAAGATTAAATAATGGTCTGAAAGATTAATACTAATACTAATTGAAAGGAATATTGATTCACCCCCACACACCCACCCCCTCTCTGTATTTCCAACAATTCACTTCATCATAGAGATAATATTCTTTGGAGGTATTTGAGTACCCCAAGAAGATACATTTGTGAGTGCTTGCACTGAGTTTTTTTCTTTATTCCTTAAGTATCAAGGCATAACAGGCGGAACCAAAAACCATGAGATGCCTCACCGTAGTAATGTTTCCATACCACCTTTCATAGGGACACTTGTTTTTTATATCATGATATGGACACCTATTCTTTATATACATAGCACATAGAACTGCGTCATCCCAAAACAACAACTTAACATTCTTGAAAAACATCATTAATCATGCCATATCTAAGATTGTCCTATTCATTCTTTCAGCGACTCTGTTATGTTGGGGATTATAAGGCATAGTTTTTTTATGTTTGATCCCATCCTGGAAAAGATAGTTTTCAAATTCATTTGAAGTATATTATTTCCATTATTGGTACGAATAGAGCCAATACGAGATTGCACATCATTTTCAATCCATGCATGAAAGTTCTTGAATGTTTCAAAAGCTTCAAATTTGTTATTTAATAAATAAACCCAACACATTCTGGTGTAGTCATCAATAAATGTCATCATATATTTATCATCATTTGTAGAAGGAACAAGCATTGGGCCACATAAATAAGAATGAATGATTTCAAATTTTCCATGTGCTCTGGAATGAGAATCGTGAAAATACTATTTTTTATGCTTTCCTAATATACAATCATCACATTACTTAAGTTTCCTAGGAATAGTTAGAAAACCAGTAACACCATTTCTCTTAAAAAAAAAGGTTGTCATAGTTCAAATGTCCAAATATAGAATACCATAAAAGACTTGATGTAAGTGTACCTTCATCATAATGAGAATTGTACAAAAATTTCTGCACAAATATAGGTTCCTTGCAGCTTCAATAATCTTTCTTCTTCTATCCCAGTCATGACAAGTGAGTAATTTGATTCTTTTTTTACATCAACCTTACCATAAAATATGTGAATGGAGTTTCCTTGTTGGCGGATGTGGACCAAAGACAACAAGTTTCTCCTCAAATACGAGAGGTATAAAACATCATGCAGAAGAAAGTCTGGAATACTAGGAGGTTTGAGCCTGTTTTTGTCAAGCCTTGATGGCTTGAGTTTTGACTTGTATACAAAGTAGATTTCTCCATCAACATTATCAATGAATTCTTCAAAGAAATCTCTTCTGAAATTCATGTGGCAAGTTGCTCCTGAATCAAGAAACCAAGAATCTTTCCATAAATCAAGTGAAGCATTGAATAAGTCTTCATTTAATCCAATGTTGCAATGTGCCACAACATAATGAGTGGACTCATGTGATTTTCCTTTCCCTTTACCAGGTATTTACCTTTTTAATCATTTCTTTCCTGCTCGATTTTGTCCCAAGGAAGCTTACATGTGGAAGCATCAAGTCCATATATATATTGCAACATATGCAATGAAGATCATACATTTCTCTTTGAAAATGTCTAACCCCCCTGCCTCTAATCTTCCTTCCTCTTCCTCTTCTACCACCTCTTCCTCTAGAAGAGTCTTGTGGATGATTCTTCTCTTTCTGTGCAAGGAACACAACTTCTCCAGAATATTGAGGAGTTGTATTCTTCCCAAAATCCTTATCTCTTTCAACAAAATTCTTCTCAAGGGAGTCAAAGGAAATCACCTTAAGTTTTCCACTTGCACGCAATGACTCAAGATAATGTGAATAAGTGGGATATAGTGCCTTGACATAAGAAATGAGAGGAACATATATTTCAAAACCAGTGGCTTTTATTTCATGTATAATGGATCTTATTTCTGATGTTAAGGCAAGAGGGTTATTATTTTTCAACTCAATATTGAATAACTTGATCATCAATTAAACAAATTCAAGTTAAAAGTGCGAGTCATATAATTCCTTCAGCTTATTTAAGGCTTCAAAGGCATTTGAAAATGGCAAAATATGATGACTCATCTCTTCATTTACTGACACTGCAATCAAGGCATAAGCATTGTTGTTCTCATTTTCCCAAATGTCAATCTCCTTATTTGAAGTAGGAATTTCAAGTGCATTGTCTTCTTCTCCTTCACAAAATCATTTCCAAAGCTCATTGAAAATGAGGGTGTGTTTTATCTTCATGGACCACTCATGGTAATTCTCTTTGCCAATGAGAACTACTCCCATTATGGATATGAGTGAATGCATCATAAAAAAGACAATTAATTTTCGATTCAAAACCACAACCTTACTGGATGTCTTCTATTAGGTAAAATATTGATTTAATTATGTGGATGAAAAAAAATTCAAAAAAATACTTTAATGTGGCACATATAACATGTCACCACCCTTTAATATATTAATGTGCCACTCCTTAATATGAAATAATGTGCTACTAATCCGATACTTTAATGTGTCATATATAACATGTCACCACTTTTTATTATGTATTAATGTGCCACTTCATATATTATATGCCCGTCACATAGTATATACCATGAATTTTTAAAACGAAATCAACGCACTAGAAGTATTCAACGCATAAGTTATCCCATATATCACTTACGGTCTTCATAAAAGAGAACTCACGACATACCATATTAAAACTTCATGAAATTCACCACATGATATTTATAAAAGAGGGCTCAACGCAACACATATTCAACGCATATCATTTCATTCAAGAAATATTCAACGCGGTCCTTAAAAATTGTTTGACGTATACACAACATGGAACAACACATAACATTCATGGCAGCCATTAACGCATAACAACATGCACAATTCACCATGGAAGGGGTTCTTCAACATCCACATTCTTCCATCAAATGTGTAACATCGTTCAACTTTAACACATTCACGACATTCATGGCCCTTAAAACACATACCACACTAGCATCGTTACAATGCACCATAGACAACAACTAGTAACATAGAGATAATTCGATGCAGAATATAACAGAGGGACGGAATTACAACACAAAATGATGATTTTGGAGATGGTTTTGATACCATGTGAGGGTAGGAGTAACTCTATGAATGAAATTGTTGTTTTTCATTAAGAGAGGATATGAATATATAAGAGAGACTATTTGGTTTCATCTCCCAATGTATCTTCATTTTCCAACTTCCTTTATTTCTCTATTTACATATTTAGATAGGAATTCATAATCCCAAAGATTAGGTGTCAAGAAACTTGTTTGTATTTGTCCTTCTCTTGATTATTGTTCCTATACCACCTTAGATATTGGAGTTAAATTAGTAGTGGGAGATATGCTTCAACCATTATAATTCCTTTTCTAACAAATTGACCTTTACTATCTCTAAGTCTAATTAACTTATGAATATATAAACATGATTAAGTTTTATGAAAACTCACTAAAGTGAATGTGTCGGTTCGACTTACCTCTCGTTTTACCACCTTCATTCCTCGTTATCCTAAATTTTTATAATTATACCAAAATAAATTATCACTCTCTAAAGCTAATTCCATATGCACATTCCTATAAATGGTGCCAAAATGTCAGGCTAACTTATTACATAAGTTAAGGAACTTATTATTAACTTAGGGTTAGAAGACTTATGAAGTGAATCTATTGTATGTGAAGAATTAATTATAGTCTGTTTAAAGGTTCTACTTGGTAATTAGTACAAGTTTTGAATAAGGTTAAAAATGAGAATGAAATTCAAATTGAGACTACAGTTGAAAAGAATATAAATGATATATATACTTAAACTAATTCAAAACAAAGCAATGTAACTTCAAAATAAAATAATAACTAATGTTTTCAAACTAAGGCTATTGCAGTTTCAATTTTAGAAAATTTTCATGGTTAGAACATTGGGCCACAAGGTTTAATCAGGCCTTAAAAGGGTCAATGGCTCTTACAATGGTACTATGCTAAATTTTGCAGCTTAATGAAAAGGGTCAATGGCTCTTACAATGGTACTATGTTAAATTTTGCAGTTTAATTAGGCCTTAAAAGGGTCAATGGCTCTTACAATGGTACTATGTTAAATTTTGCAGTTTAATGATTTGAAAATAATATTAACACACATTCATGAATTAAGGATTGCTTAACTAAACTAAATGAAAGATGCTTGATGAATTTTAACTTGTTAGCTAGCATACATTTTGGTCCCTAATGGTAATTTGTCTGTTCAACTCTATGGATGAAATAATATTATAACAATACTTCGAAGATTGATTCAGTCCTTGCTAAGTAAACATATTCAAACTTGATTAGAAATGAAGCTACAAATTAACAAAATCACAAAACCACAACTAATCAAATGAAATTTAAACTAAACCTACAACTTATCAAATGCAATGTCATCTGAAATTTTAAAAATATAGAGTTGATATACAATAAAACTGAAAACAAATAGAAAAAAAACACTTATCTATGAGTATACATAGTAGAAATAAATCTTGAAATTTTCTATATATGAGAAGTATGCATAATAAATGATAAATTTTTTGTCTACACATGAAACCAATGCATATGGACATAATGTGGGAAGCCTCTAATCATAGCCAATGCATAGCGAAAACTACAGACTATGGGGACTTAGAGTTGATATATTGAAAGAATAAAAGAAAAGGTATAAAGATTAGTTAAAATTTTCTGCATGGAGTATTGATCCCCTAGATTATACTCTTAATATATTATTTATACAAATGGAAATGAAACAAATGAAATATGATTTCTCCCTTGTGTAATTGAACATTCATCTTCCCTCTAAACATAGCTAAATTAATCCCTAAGACAAGTGATTTCGTGATCCATCACACATTCTAGAAATAAAACATGAAATATATCCTTGATGTTGTGTGTATCCTCTTGTTGGCACCACATTGATTGTAGGATTCTCTGTGGTCTTGTGTGAATCTAAGAGGAGCCACAACATGTGGTGAAGATGGGCATCAAAACTCACACTTCTTATTTTCCGAGGAGTAGCTACAACCACACAAACATATGAGGAATTACAAGATCAATTTTATTCCTTCAATTCTAGTAACATGGAATTTTTTAATATTTTAAGATGTCATTACTTAAAATTAAAACATAATAGTAAAAAAAATTCTTTGTGGTTTTATTCATATTTATTGCAATAAAAAGTAGTCAAAATGTGTAAAGATGGACAAAAAGAGGGTAGGATAAAAAGAGAAATGTTTGGGTGTTATTTGCATGACAAAATCAAGTGTCAACACCCCTCTTAAAAAAATATTTTTTACTGAATCTTCATCCAAGGTAAAATTATATGCCCTCTTGTAGTTGAATTGAAAATTTCCTTTAAAATATTCCAAATACTCATCTCTCCTTGAATCATATTGAATACTTCATCCCTACCATCTCTAGCTTTGCACTAATCTATGTACTTGTTGCTAAAAGTTTTCTTCATTCATTCCCAATCGGTGATGTTGTTCCCCTCTAAACTCATGAACCATCTCAAAGTTGCATCCTTTAAAGTGGAGGGGGCAAGTTTGAGTTTCTATTCATCAATGTTGTAATCATATGTCCTACATACTACAACAAACTCAAAAGAAGGCGTTGGGATCTTGTGTAGTCAGTATGTAGAAATGGGGAAGTACATATGGGTTATTTTTTCATTTGTGCTTATTCATTGGTTTCTCAAATGGGGAACTTAAAACCTCAATTTATTCTTCATCTTCAAGCATTGTGTGGTGAGATGGAGAACCACTCCCTTCTAAGGATGTTTTAAAATATCTAGCTTGCATTTCTAAAAATTCTTGAAGAGTTATTTCTATTTCTAAAAGAAGTGTTTCACAATCAACTGACTCACAATGAGGAGGCAAGTTTCCTAATTTAAGAAAGAAAAGTAATGTATGGAGGTGACATCTAAAACTCTCATTGAAAGTATGCTAATAGAGGAAGATATCACTAGCAGAAATATCGAGTTATGTTATAATTGGGCCATAAGGAGGAAAAGGGGTTCCATTTTACTTGAGTGCATTTTGTTCCATAAAGTGGATAGACAAAGAGAAAATAAAGAGGGTTTCTTCACTATAAAAGACCATGGGCCATAGGTCTCACTCATTTGTACTTGCATCCATTTCCATTCAAAGAAAGAGAGAGTAGAGTAGCCTCACCTTCCAATTTGATTTTCTCCCGTAGAGGTTTCTCAGATCATATCTTGTGTGGTTGTGAGCAATTATATTTTTGTTTGCTCTCTATTTTCCACATTACATATATTGCATTCATGAAGAAAATAACTTAGCAAATCTAGAAATATAATGAAAATAACCCTCATAATATAAATTTCATATATTAAGTATAATTTTATCAGATATGTTGTAACGAACTATTTAGTGGAATATCCACGATAGTTCACAAATCGTGTCCCTATTAGTGTTATAATCTTCCTCTATTAAGCACTCTATGGTGCTATCTATAGTTTCCTATAGGAAGTTTGAAATTGTGTATCTTGTAAGGGAATTGTACTTCTATAACAATTTTTCGATGAATTTGACAAGGAAGAATGAGTTTGCGTGCAAGAGGTGATTGAATGGAAGGTGATGGGAATTCAAATTTTGCTCAATACATAATTTGCAATAATGGCTTCTAGTCATGTCACATCCTTAGCCACCATCACACTTCACTTAACCTTTACTTGTGTTATCTTTGTCATCATACTTTGCTTAATAATTACTAAGTACCATTATTTGGAGTTTACTTATTGTTTTATCATCAAACTTACTAAAATAAGATGTTTGGTTAATACCTTGAAATAAAACAAATAGTAGACACAAATTCCCTTTGTCACTCTAGAAGCTTTGAGTGAGATAACAAATCCGAAATAAAAAGGCATATGTTTAATATAAGCAGACTAATTCCTAGTTAATAAATCATTGTTATGTTTTGTTTTTTTTGGCTTTGGTTAGGAAGTTATTTTATGTTTAGTTGGAAATTTAATATAAATATAATTGAAATCTCTATGATATATATATGCGTAAGAGAGAAATATATATATGTATTAAGAATTGAGCATGAATATTTTATATTTTTATTAAAAAAATGATACTTGTGTTTTTTTTAAACTATAATTAATATACTTTTATGTTTTATTTATAAAAAATTATATTTTTAAAAATCAAAAATTTATTTTAAAAATCAAAAAATAATTAATTAAATATTATAATATTTATTTAATATAAAAATAAAATAATAATTTTTTTAAAAAATAAACATCTTCTAGACCATTTAATGCATTCAAATAATATTATAATATATTCATTACAATAAATGAAAATAGCTATTCATTATTATTAAATGATAATATTATAATTAATATTAGCTATTCATTATTATTAAATGATAATATTATATTATATTATATTAATTTGATTTTCATTTTCCCTCATTAATATGGATTCAGTGTTTGACAATTTGTTCAAATATATGGATTAGCGGCTGGACACTTTCTTGTTTATCTTTGTAGGTAAGGGTTGGAGTTTTAGCTTTGTTAATAATGGTCATTAGATGTAACACCAATATATTATTTATTTATTATATTTAATTTTTAAATTAATTAATTAATTAATAAATATATATATATATATATATATATATATATATATATATTAAAACTATGTATATTTGAAAAATACCATTACCAATTTGTCTTTAATTTTTTTTTTTTTTAATGATATATAATCATACCTTCAATCAAAATAAAATATATCAATCATACAACAACGTGGTCAACTTTGCTCTTTAAAATTATTACTTTCAATCATTTCTCACCTCGGACCTTTGTTTCACACGTAATCAATTCCCCCCTTTTCTCATGATGCTTCAAAATTTGACATCATGTGGTTTGTTGTGACATTAAAACAGATTAGATATTCATGCCAATATAATTTATATTTCCTTTTAAATTTGTTATGAGATTTAACTTGCTTTTCAATTATATATATATATATTACAAATAAAATAATGGTATATATTTTAAAATTAATATAATTTTGTTTATTTGTGTTTTATTTTTTAAAGTTTATTTTACAATTTAATATAAAAAAGATGTGTATTTTTGTCTGTAGTTTAAAACTGATATATATATATATATATATATATATATATATATATATATATATATATATATATATATATATATATATATATATATATATATTGAGTTATTTTACATGTTTTATTCTCTTTTTCAACCATAAATAAAATATTTTCACACCTATCTCTTTAAAAATATATCTATTCTTAAAAAAAAATGAGTTTTAATAAATAAATAAAAGAATATACATGATTTACTCTCACTTTCAACCATAAATAAAATATTCTTATGTCCATATGCAATATCTTAATTTTATATCAATTTTATAGAAAAATAAAATTACTTAAAAAATATATATATATTATTTTTACTTTTGACGATGAGAAAGTAGTATAATTCTTATACTTTATAAAAATATTTTAGTACATGACTTAAATTTTTTTTTTTTAATATTTCAATACATGGCTCAAATAATGTTTTTAAATATGCACATTGACTAATTTATTTCAATCTCAACTTTATGGGCATATATATGGAGAGAAATAAATGAAAAATTATTTTAGTGTTAATCATAATAAAATATTTCAATACTAGCCCCAAGGGTTAGCTCAATTGGTTGAGTCCCTGCTTGGAAGTACTCCCAGATTGAGAGGTCACAGGATCAAATCTCCTAGACGCCCGCAGGGTTAGGCCTCAGTGTTAGGTCGACAGTAGATCCCTTCGGGAGGATTTACTGTGATATATTAAGACCGTGGATGTAGCTAGTACATGTGTGCGGGCACATAGGAACGTGAACCACTATGAAAAAAATAAAATAAAATAAAATAAAATATTTCAATACTTAAATAAATAAATAATTAAAAATATAAATTCAAGGAGATATGTAATTCATTTAATTCTTAATATCAAATTAATATGCAACATTTAAAAATTATTATTAATAAATAAAATCAATATGACTCATAAATAAAATATTTTAATCCTAGCAATATAGTCCATAAATAAAATATTTCATGAAAAATATCTATGTGTGTGGTGTGTGTGTGTGTGTGTGTGTGTGTGTGTGTGTGTGTAGATATATATATTATGGTTAAAACATTTTAATTTGTACAACATGGAAGCCAAGAGGCTCCCAAAGATTGCTTCTAACTCTAGTAAAATCCCCAACTTTTGGCTCAAACAATGTTGGAATAAGGATTACCAGTCTTGGCTAGACCACTAGGTGATAAATGAAGAGATCATCTTGGAGAATAAGAATAATATTGAAAACACTAATATTTCCAAATTCATGGATAAGTTGTGGGATGATAAGGATTTAGATGGGAATATGAAGCTAAGATATTATAAGTAGGTGATCAACCTCACTCTTGCTAACCAAAATTATCTTTTTGTCTTGACTGGTGCTAAGAAGAAAATGAACATTGCAAAGATCATAACTAATTCTCATGAGCTTCAGAGTGAAACTCGGCATTGGTCTATTCTCAAAACACATTAGGACAAATGAATAGTTCCCTTTGTGATAATAAGAGAGTTGAAGAAGAAAAATGCTTTGTCTTGGATTGCCCTACCCTTACTCACATCCATTCTCCTTTTCAAAACATTTGTCACACTACCAATCTTCTTGAATTATTAATTCAACGAAACTATAGTGATCTCAGAACACTTCTCTCCCTTCTTTTTTATCATAGAAATCAACTATTAAAGAACCTTAGTTAATCAGTTTCTTTCTTAAGGTCTGATAAACCATATTGGGCTTTGTGGATGTTAACCACCATCATCATATTTTTGGTCAATTTTGTTTGAAAATAATCAAACATATGTTTGAATTGCAAAAGACAATGAATCTATTTTATACATTCAAAGATGTAACTTAAATGATGAAAAATTACATGAAATTTTATATATCTTAATTACAAATTTATTAGGCTTCCAAAGGGATCATATATATATATATATATATATATATATATATATATATATATATATATATATATATATATATATATATATATATATATATATGTGGTTCATGGTGTTATCTCTTAGAGAAAAACCCTAGTTGCGAGAAATAGTCTAATGTAACCTCAAACCTCTTTGAGATTGAAAGTTGGCCCTTCAACCTGGAGAGGGATCTCTCCCTAAATGCAACTATTCAAGGTCACTGTACTAGAAGGTTTACAATTAAGTCATGTGGCTAGATTTATCTAAGAAGTGATAAAATTTGGTACACCATTGGGCATGGAGTCTAAACCCTATCAATGTGTTGATGTGGTCAACGCAATTTGAAAAATAAAATTTGAAATTTATTTTTTGTGCTGATAATCAACCTGTTAACTATATTGAAAACGTTGCTAACCCCATTGTGAGTGCATTGTTCAGAAAATAGTATCGGATCACCAAAAGCACTGATAGCCCCGCTATCAATGATTTCCTTGTTTATTACAACTAAAATGCTGACATTGAAATTGTCAGCATTTTCTGAAACAATTTTAAAAACAGAGTATAATGTGATAACACATGGTGCGCGGTAATCAGTGACCACTGCGTCCACAAAATATTTGTACCATGCAGATCTATCCAAAAGGATTACTTCCTACCAGTTCAACCACAAAGCCTAGCCCCAAGGCTACCAAGAGAATTGAACCCATGACCTCTCAATAGCAAAGGTATTTTAAAAACTAGGACTCGTTGAACATATGACATTGTACTCATGTTTACTTTACATTTTCACCTACTTGCTAAGTGAACTCCCAAAAAAACTTTATTGTTAAACATACTAGTGCAATTATATAAATTAAATGACTTGTGAATATCTATCAACATCCGTCCATAATAAATACCAAAATACTTCATTATACATTTCACATTACAAAAATAAATAAATAAAATTGCTAAATTACAACTTTATTTTAAACAATAATTATCATTATCATTATTATTATTTATAACACAAATAATATATAAATTAGACATATATACACATTGAAATTAAATTAAAAGATAACGTGAAATGATCATTAAAAAATAAAATAATATAAACCTATTATTTTATAAATTTATATCAATATTTATTATTTCAAACAAATTTATAATATTGCTTAATTTGAAGTATACATTTTTATAAACCTATCATTTTAATTCATAAACATTTACATCCACGCACCTATAATAAAAAGGGAATAATTATTTCATAAACATTTTGATTCTCCTTGTTATCGAAGACATTTTGATTCATAAACATTTACAAAAATTTATTACTCATGGAAGTGGTTGAACTTAAACACATTACTCATGGAAGCATGCCATGCCATGGGAGGCCATGGAGCTTGTTGGGCAACTTTGAGTACATGGCCATATGTTTTCAAGTTTTGAAATGCCACATAATTCAATCATTTTATGGTCCTTTAAGCAAATATGACCCATCATTTAGTGTCCTTTTGTAAAAATTTTATAGTCTTCCCAGGATTATTTTAAATATCTCGTAAGTAGTATCCCTGAACTTAAATCAATTCTCATATTTTTCAATGAAGGTTTCTTTAACGCAGAGGAAAAAAAGGTACTATATAAGCATATGTTTACGAATAAGATTAAATTCAAAAAAGAAATTTATAATAAAGACCATGAAAATGAAGGGGAGTAAAAGGAATGATATTCTTCATCTTTGTTTCTCTATTAGTTTTCTTGAATAAGGAACTCAAAGCTATTATATTGCTTCTCTCCAGATTACACCACAACACAATATAATGTGATAAAAGAAAAAAAAAACTATTAGTTTTCTTGAATAAGGAACTCAAAGCTATTATATTGCTTCTCTCCAGATTACACCACAACACAATATAATGTGATAAAAGAAAAAAAAAATCATTTTAATCAATGCTTTGTTTAATAGGAATGAGTATCCAAGCTTCTTCTTGAATAAGCTCAACAAAATCTATTATTATTATTTCATGGACTTAAATGTAGTTTTTAGCACTTCCCTCAAAATGACACGAAAAATGTATAAGCTAAATAATTATAACAATGAATGTATAAGCTTCCTTAATGAGGTACTATGCACTATATGTTCAACTACAATAATACAATATAAGCCTCATGAGTGATGTGTAATCTAAGGATAGTTTGAATGTTTTGCTGGCCTTTTTCCCTCAAGAAATTTGCTCATAACATTCTCTTTCCTAATTTATGAGAAGCAAAGGGGACTATTGGGTCACTTAGTCAACTACTACTATCATAAGGAGGCATGATCCTCCCTTTCTCTCATGTGGAGTTAATTGCTTGTTGATGGATATTAGGCTTAGGATTCGAGCTTTTTTTACCAATCATTAGCTCAAAACCTCAAGAATGCATAAATTCATTAAAAAATCACAATTAAGCTAAAGTACATTACATAAACTTAGAAACTCAATCATTCATAAAAGTCAACATGGATAGCCCTAGATGTTTCATATTCACCGTATTCTTTTACAAGTAAATGCAAGATTTATTCTTTTAGGTGCAAAAGAATCATATCAACTATAAGATGGGACTTAAGATTCCATTATTTGGTGTCCCATCAAAGAATTCAAGTTTTAGAAGTGTAACATCCTTGATTTTACAATGTATTTGTACTCCCCGAGAGGGGAACAAGAGGGGACTAAGGGGGGCCATGGGGATGAAGCCAAAATTAATCATTATTACTTTATAACCCAAAGTAGTTAACCTTAGATAAGATCATCTTTGGGAATTGTGTAAGTAGTTGGGAAAGACTCTCCCTTGTGATAAATGTCAAGTTAGAGGCATGTATACAAAACAGTGACGTCTTTGTGTGTTAGGGGGACATTACCTAATCCATAAATTTTAGTGGATGTTCCATTGGACAATTAATCACAATAGATATGATAACAATTATATTTAAAAATCTAAAATCTACACTGTGAGTGTTTATTTCTCTTTATATTTATGGATCTCAAAAATTTTATTTAATGTGTATGCATGCAAATTATAATTATGCAGAAAATAGATAACAACAAAATAAAAACTCATAAACAATAATTGACACAAGATATATCTTTGGAAACCCTTTCGGGAGAAAACCTATCTAGAATGTGAGGTCACTTTGCTCTTTTTCTCTAAATAAAAAAAGGATGCAAGTACAAACAAGTAAGGCATGTGGCCCGTGGGCTACTATAGTGCACAAATCCTCTTTGAAGTTTGTGTGCTCCCTTCCTATCTCTCTCAGATATTCTGCTTATCTATGGAACAAGATTGATCCAGGTAGATATTGGTGGCCACCTGCCTATTCCACTCGGACCCCAACCATAGTACCATTATTTCTTTTAGTTTCTGTAATTGTAGCACAATTTACTATTTTTGGAAGGTTTTTGGGTCCTGGACTTCCAAAGTCGTTTTTAGGCCCTAAACGACATTTTTTTGGAAAATGAGAAAACGTAAATCTTGGATTGACATTTACAGTCAAAATTTGCATTCCTCGGATATATATTTCTAACGAGGTATCATGCGTGTAAAAAAGAGATCGTATGCCAAAGTTATGACCCCAGGAAGTTGGTGTACTAATTTACCCCAATAGGGCCCACAATTTTGGTGTTTTGTCTCCTAGAGTTAGGTTTTTAGATGTTTAGGGTTTTCCATTGTTTCTCAATAATAAATAGGCCTTTGAGGCTCATTGTAACATAGTTCAGAGGCATGTAGACGCCACATCTCTTCTCAAAGATAAGCTACCATCGTTCAAGCCAGTTTATTTCCATTATGTATGTAAGCATATTTCAGTTCTTTGATATTAATGAAATGCAGATTTATTTCCACTCCATCTCTGTGTTTACATTTATATATATATTTTGTTTCGTTCCTGCATAATTCTGGATCAAATATGTACTTGAAAATAACATAACCTCGTTTCCTCCTAGTGGCTCGGTAATAACATAGCCTAATAACCTACCGATGGTTAGCTTTGTCTTTTTCAACCCTTAACTAGAGTTACAATATTGTCTCTTCTAGATTCTTTTTCATCATAATCATGTAGCTAGCCCATTTTCCATGAGAAATGGTACTAACGTGGCATCCTCTTGAACTATGGTGGGAAAAAAAGGAAGGTCGTCTTTCAAGTGGCATAACTTTGGCATACAGGCTCCGATTAAGGCGATTCTTGCACTGTTGGAACTGTCTTTGTGCATTGAATAGGAAGAAAAAGTGTGGTGCTAAAGTGGTAAATTTATACCCCAAAATTTCCATTTTATTCCTTAAAATACTTCTAGAAGGTTTTAGACCTTAATTTTCCAAACTAGGTTCCGCTAGTAAAAATGGTCTTGTGAGTTGATTCCTCCTTTTTTTCCAGCTATGAAAGCATTGAGATGGGTGAAAAATAATATAATTTTCCAATACAGATCATTACCCCATTCATTCTTCCATTTCATGCTACCAAAATTCATATGGCTGTCCATTTTGAGTATAATAAACATTATATAGGGAGGAAATTCATGTATAACTAGTGTAAAATGCCACAGAAGTCTCCTTAGTGTCTTGCCATAGATATTTTTTTGGGTACTCTACATTGGCTCCCTAGTAGAGGGAGTTAAATTGAGGGGTTCTAATAGCAAAGAAAGGGGATCCCCTCTTGGGTAATGTGGGCTACGAAGAAAATAGATCTGGTGATTAGGATGGTTGGTTGAGTGAGCAACCCGAGTGTTAGTGGGTTTTGGGGCTAAGAGTCGAAAATCCATAATTTTCCCTTATAGTTTCATAGCTTTAGGTAAGGGGTGGGTTGATATTGAAATTCCTAGAACAACAATACATAAGGCATGGAGGAACATCCTTAGTCTTTAGCCAGATTATGCTTTTCTTAGATAAAAGTGAATTCTCTTGTGTATGGTTAAATATGATGAATTATGTGTAATTTCTATTTAAAATTGTTGTTGTTATTATAAATTGAATGTTGTCTTATTTATCTATGGTACTTATGATTTATTTATCCATGGTAGTGTATATTTTTAGTACTACATTGTAGTGGATATGCAGGGCATAATCATGGAATGGTATCAACATTATAACTATGGAATTCAATAGCTAGATTATGTGAAGTTTCAAGTGTCTAGAATGGGTTTGTGGTAGTGTGGCCTATCCTAGGGTTAGCTAGGTATATTATAAGAAGCTATTGATATGACCTTTGCAAATAATTCAAGAATGTGTAGGTATTTTACATTGGTCTTATTAGACACATAATTCCACAAAACTATTTTTCTTTTAGCCAAAACTCTCATCTGCTTTTTATGCAGAGTTATTGTGCTTCCTTGAGCAAAATGTCACATGATGTTACTATTTCCTTTGCATTTTTGTTTCACATTAGAGGAAATTTCAACCTAAAAGTGGTCTCCTAAGGAAAAATAATAAAATAATAGTTAAAATAATAAAATAAGAGTTGTAAATTTTAGAGGGAAAAGAAGAAAATTAATTTTGTTTATTGTCTTTTTAGCTTGTATCCTTATAAGTTTACTCAAATTTCAAGTGTATACACTCGTTGGATGCAAAATTAAATTCGACATCTAATTTGTATGCATTATGCATACTTATGAGAGGATCCACATTGATAAAAATTGAAGATATATTAAAAAAATGTGTTCACCACTCTTTTTAAATGTATCTTCAATTTTTATCAATGTGGGTCTTCTTAGAAGTATGTATAATGGGTAATCGTTAGATGTTGAATTTAATTTTGCACCCAATGAGTGTCTACAATTCAAATTTGAGTAAACCTATAAGGAGATAAGCAACAAATATAATTAAAAAGTAGTTTTCTTTTTTTCCTTCCAAAATATTTACATGCATCTTTTTTTAAATTTAAAAGATTTTGGTTGGTTTACATATTATGTACATGAAAATTTTATGGGCACTTTTAGGCTGATTTTTTCTCTAATGGAAGCATCCTTGGCCTCGAGAAATCCTCATCATCCAAAAACAAGTTTATGTTGAGTTCAAAATAAGTGTTGTTACTCCATTGTGTTTTAAGTTGTTGGTACACCTATTATGTTAGTTATTGATACACCCAGCGAGTACTTGTTGTTACTCCCGTAGATGCATTTTATCAAAGAAACAACTCCTCTCGATTTGCTGACACTCCTAGTAGTGCGTTTTGATACTCCTACTACATGGAGTTGCCAACACATCCAAAACTGACAGTTATTTGGTTGTGCTGCTATAAGAAAACCATTATTGGATGCGTTATCAGGATAAGATGGAGTTTAAAAATTTGGTATGTCCTCACATTGAGAGGAAGTGAATCGACTCAACTCTGGAAGGCGAAGCAGTCAGTAACATGGGAAGTAATTTTTTTCAGTGGAATACAAAGAGGTTAGCAACGTGAGGATAAATTACATGAACACATAAGAAAAGGGGATTTTTGGTTTTTTCTCTTGGGTTTCTATTGGTTTGTTCGGGCTTTTGGATCTTGGGTTGTTGGCATTGGTTTTGGTTGTTGCATGATTTTCAAAGAGTGTGACTAGTTGTTGTACGAGTTAGTGAGTGTGTTTGGTTGTTGTGCGTGGAATGGATGTGTAACAATGTGGAAATTTCAAGTACTCTGAGGACTCCACTCTCATATTCATATTATTATCTGTAACAACACATTTTGAATGAAATAAAAGATATTTAAATCCATTTCCGTGTTCTCTTGAGCAAACTCGAATTACTCTTTGTTTATGCTCTATGTTTTAGTCCTTGAATTAATTAATATAGTATCCATTTTCCAATGGCATGGGTTGTGCGCTCTGTAACATAGATTCATATTTTGTAGGTGTTGTGAAAGCTACAGAACCTGGGTTGCATCAATTTGCATGTAGATGATTTATACATCCAAAAAAACATTATCTATGGTTATGTAATGGTGTTTACTAGAATAGACCAATAACATACCCAAACCTCAAGAGTGTTGACCTTCAGGCCTTAATGTAAGTAGTGATGGAAAATGACCTTTGTTATGCTTTGCCACATTTATTGTGCATCCACACTGACACACTAATTAAAAAGTGACATAACTCATTGGGTGCCTAACAAACAATACTCATAAAACGATAAGACAAGACAACATATTTTTTTGGCTTAAAAAGAAAATATGAAGAATTTCATTAGAAAATTAAATGATTTACAATAATTGGGTTGGAAGTGAATTTTTAAATTGGTATAAATCAACCAAATATTTTTGATATTCTACGTATACTTCCATGGTTTAATTAATTGTTTATACGCATCATAATTTATATTATTTAGTTTTAGGTCTCTTCTTAATAATCCTTCAACCAAAAGTTTTAAGTGTGAATTTTCTATTCTAACCTTTATCATTTGTTGAATTTCCCAATATACAATATCGTGAAATTTTGATATTTCTAAACCCTTTCTAGTTTATTAATCTTAGCGCAATGTCTTCATAAATTACTAGTTTGTGAAAATCAACATTTTAAAAAATAAATAAACTTTCTTCTCTACAAAAATAAAAATAAAATATAACTATAATATAATATATTTAATGGTAGTGTACTTCTATTTTTTTATTTATTTTTTTATTTGTCATTCCAAATATCATTATTTGGAATCTATTTGTTATTTCATCATCAAACGCATGAAAAGAAGATCTTCTATTAAAGTATGGAAATAATATTTTCTATTAATACTTTAAAATAAGATAAATAAATAAACACAGATTCTCTTTTTACTCAAATTTGAGATAATATATCCAAAGTAAAAAAAAAGGCACGTGCTTAATATACTCCATAAATTGATATAATACCGAGTTCCCCTTTTTTTTCCTGCTTTTATAAATTTTAATTATGTTAATCTATCGTTAATCTATCTTAATCTCCACTTTATAAAAACATTCATTTCCAACTAAATTTAATGCTAACTTCACCTAATTCGTAAGTTTAATGCTAACTTCACCTAATTCCTAATTGATAAAAAATTGTTATCTCTTCCATTTACTTTAGTTTTTATAAATTTTAATCATGTTAATCTAACTTAGTCTCTACTTTATAAAAAAATATTCATTTCCAATTTATTTTAATGCTAACTTTACCTAATTCCTAATTCATAAAAATGTTCTCTATTCTATTTACTTCAGTTGTGATTTTTTTTATATTTAATTAGCAATTTAATATAAATATAACTGTGTATACTCTAAATATTAAATATAGTGATTAGAAACCTTTTATTAGTTTTTTTAAATTTTAATGATTTAAAAAATAAGAATTATAAATCATATTATTTTATATTTTAATTATAAAAAATTGTTTTGATCAAAATAAAAAACTAATCAAAAAAACCTAAAATAAATATTATAATATTTATTTAAAAATAAAATAAAATAATACAACATTTTAAAAAATAAATATCTTCCAAACCCTTCAACCGATTCAAATAATATTAAGTATAATATTATATTAATTAGAATGCATGATAATAAACATCATGTATTGATTTGATTCTCAATCTCCCTCATGTTAATAATGGTCATTGTTCCTATATTATACATATGGGGTTCCATATTCATGCAACGTTTGATGTGATCATATTTGTAAAATCATGGTCATTTTTTTTTTTTTAAATGTTTTATGCTCATATCTTCGATCATAATAAAGTGCTTCAATCATACACCAATAACATTAACATCAAATTTGGTTTACTTGATGGAATTATTTTTAAGTTTTATATTATTATAATTTTTAAACATGTGAATTGGAGGATTTGAATCTCAAAATTTCTCATATTACAAGGAAAATGTTTTCTAGCGAATGTTTTTGAGGAATCCCTTATAAAAATATTTCAAACATCCGTTTGTAGCGGAGGTTACTAAAGGAGGTTGGCGGGTAGAGGTTTTTGTGAATGTTTTTCTTCCAACACGCTTATCATCATAAACCGCGCCGGTGTGTTCAACTAGAGAAAGCACCGGTGTGCAAAAAACATTGGCATATCGGGACACCGTGCGCTCCATACAAACTTGCCTGGTGCGTCTTATTACTGTAGCGCACCGGTGCTTTACAAAGATTCCACACCGGTGTGTCCTAAAACCCTGTGCCAAAAATGAAACAACCCGGTGCAGTCCTAAGAAACTGCATCAGTGTGCCTATAAAACCTGGGCACCAGAACAGGGTTAAATATTAAAAAAAATTACGACCAAAAATATGCATTTTCACTTTTCAGTGCTCCAGAGCTCTCAAGCACTGGTGCAACTTTATCTTGTGTGAGGCACCCTGCCATCGGTGCTCCGATTGCATGCATGGTTGTTGTCCATTGCCTACCATCTCCATTTTGAATTTTTCAAAACGGTGGGAAAATTTAGTTTTGCAAATTCTACAACCAATATGCCTCCTTGACAGCCAAATGTACAGGTATTTTTCTTGTTTTTCCATAATTAAACCTTTTAGCAAATTAGTTTTGTAAATTAGCTTAAAATTCACCTTCTTTAAAAAAATAATAAAAAAAATCCCCACACAGTGCGCTCGAGCCATTTGGCTCGCACCGGTTCATGGTGTTGCCTGTAAATTCACTTTGAATTTTTTGACTGCGAACCTCTCTTGGGAATCCAGTGTGTCAACTATTTGTGGGGAAGAGGACATCGATGTTTCAATTGAGGCCATCGTTGTTTGGGGTCAAGGCATGCTAGTTGAATGCATGCTGCATAGATTGTGAGGAATGCACATTGAATTCAAGAATGCACGCTAAATAAACAATGAAAAATTCAAGTTGAATGCAAAAATGTGTGTTGATCAAACCGTGAGGAATGCATGGGCAAATGAGTATCCAATCAAGTTGAATTCACCCACCTGTGTATACTTGGTTCCAACGTCTTGAGTTCCCTTCAAGTACTTTAAAACTCTTTTTGTAGAAAACCAATGACCCTCAAAAGACTTTTGCATTAACCTGGAGAGGTTTCCCACAACAAATTAAATGTCTAGTCTGGTAGTATTCAGGTAGTTGATACTTCCTACGAGCCATCTATACTTTGTTAAATCCTCAAATTATTTTCCTTCAATGGATGTGAGTTTTAAGTTCTGTTCCATTGGATCAGTCAAAGGATTGCACTCACCCATGGAAAATCTATTCAGAAAATCTCCAATGTACTTTTTCTTAGAGAGGAATATAAACTTTGGATGTTGAGCTACTTCAATACCAATATAAAAGTGAACATAGCCCAAATTTTTCATTTCAAAACCTTTCTTCAATTATTTATTTATGGATGCAATATAGTTTTGATTTTTCCCTATCATCAGAAGATCATATACATACAGCACAAGATATGCAACTTTTTTTCCATCGTTATTGACAAATAAAGTTGCATCATCAAGATCATAATATTTTAAACTGAGTTCCAGAAGATGCTCAATCAATTTCTTGTACCGGGCTCGCGTTGCTTGCTTGAGGACATACAAGGATTTTATAAGCTTTCATAATTTTTTCTTGACCCTTCACATCAAATCATTTAGGTTGGGACATAAAAACATTCTCTTTTATATCTCCATTCAAGAAATTAGTTTTTACATCCATTTTATGGAATTTCCAACCATTATGAGTTGCTAAGGAAAAGAGTGTTCAAATGGTATCCCATTTTTCCGTGGGGGGGAAATTATCCTCATAATCAACCCCTTCCTTCTGTGCAAAACATTTTTTCACAAGCCTGGATTTATGATTTTCAAGTGATACATCTTATTTATACTTGTTCTTGAAGACCCACTTGCAGCCTATTGGTTTGGTTCCCAACGAAGGATCAACCAACTTCCAGGTTCCATTATTTATCAAAGCATCATATTCTTGTTGCATCGCTTCTTTCCATTCATCATGAGAAACGACTTCTTTGAAGGAATTTCATTCAAAATATGTAGAAAAATTTAGTTCACAATAATACTAAACATCCATATCAACAGGTGAATCGGGATCGTTTATATCACCTCCATTTTTTCTGGTTGATATTCTTGTTCCTTTATTTCCAACCTCATAAAGGTGAACACTTTCAAGTGCCTTTGTCAGCCATTTTGGAGGACCTTTCTGAGATGTACCAGGCTACTCGGTTGACTGAGATGGGGCTGAATCAAGGTTTAGTCTCCCAATTCTTACAATTACATCACTCAAAGTGTCATCAATGGTTGGATCTTCATGTGGGGGAGAGATTATTTCAGAAGAAGATTCCATGAATTGATCCAGTATAGGTATCCCCCATTCAAGATGTGGAATATCATTATCAAACTCTTGAAAAGACTTTACATTTCCAAATATATCCAAGCGATCACACTGTCACTCAACAACATTGTCAATATTGGAAGATTCAAGAAAGATCACATCTCTAGATATTATAAACATCTTATTCATGTTGATCAGTGGTTGTCATTGATGTCAACCCAAGCAACACTAGGGGCTACCCCAATCTTGCATGGGAATTTTGACTTGAAAACTTACTCTATTCCGAGTTAAGGATATTTGGGATGGTTTCTACTTGTCGATATGTTTCCCTTGATATATGACACACCATGTAATTGTTCACGGTTTGAGATATATTCGTGTTTGAAGTTAGTAACCCCAGATAGTAGGCTAAAACCCCATGGGGTTTTGGCATGACACTAATCATTGGTTGTGGTCATTGAATAATGAATAATTAATAATTTTTTAAGCTCCTAAAATCCCTCCAAAGTTCACTTGTTGAAGACCCTCTCAACCTAAGCATTTATATAAATTGTGACCCTCATATCCTCATGTAAGTATTTTCCTACTAAAAATACACCACGTGACATTCTCGCTATAACGTTTTTTTCTGAAAATATTCAGATGCTGAAACAAAAAATCCACTTGGGTGAAATCCTGATAAAGCTCGTGTCTGAATTTTAGATCTTGGTTTGCTATATTGTTGGATATATAATCTCTAGAAGTTAGGGTTTTGCAAGCTTCTAAATTTCATCTCAAAGAGGTGACCTTGGGACAATCATCATAACTATCTCTCTGAGAAGCGGATTGGAGAGATGTAAAAAGTGGCGGATAGTGCATGAAATATATTTTTCTGTGTATCAATTTCATAGTTGAAGGAGGAAACAGTGACACGTGGAACGCCATACAATTTTTCTCTAATGAAATAGTCCATAATTAGGTCATTGTGAGAGATTGGGCATAACTTTGCCTTGAAGAATCCAAATCAGGTTAGACCTATGGAATTGGAAATAATTCTCAGAGGGCTACTACAAGATCAAATATCACATATTGGGGATATGAAATCACAGAGATACATCGAATTCAATATCTAGCTCCTAGAAGGCAAGAAAAAGATAGATCGTGTGTTGTCAAGGGCTGGAAAGGACCAGACTTTCTAGGGCAGCAAAGAAAAGCAAGGTGCAACAAAATGATGCAGCAGAGGTAATCTCTAGGTAAGTATCTTATGTATATGCATGTTCATCTCTTAATTGCATTAATTTCTTTGTATTCTAATTTGTTGTTTTTGTTTACCACTGACATATGATCTGCAGGATGAGGTAAGTTTTGCTATTATCATGTCATGGGTATTTCCTTGAAGAATTTTTGCAGGTATTATATATTCATCAAGATAAGACTCAATGCATGATCTAATGTTCTAAAGAGTGAGAAATGGTAGCATGACAAGAGCAGCAACCAAGGTGTAGAACAACAACAGGAATTTTACCACATGAAGTCTTCAAGTGGGCAGCACTGTATACAGTCATTGTAAAGGTGTCATTGTACTGAGTCATTGTAAAAGCATCATTGTAAAAGTTTCAAAAGTGTCTATCTGCCAAGAGTTGAAGAGACAGTGTTGGGAGGACTAAGATCATCATTAGGTGGTTATGTCATAGTTGGGGTTATGGTCTAGTGTGTCTTCTTCTTCAAAATCATTCTATATCATTGTAAAGTGGACCATTTTCCCTGGTATGGGAGTCAATTCTTCTTTTATTATTCTATAGTGTGGTAGGGTGGTTCTAGGCTGGTGCATGAAGTCACCAACATGTTCAAGCCTGTGAAAACTCCAGGGTGGTAGGGTGGTGCTAGGGTGAGCTATAGCTCATTGGGTGTTGGGGCATCCGTTCAGTTGACTACTGAAGAATCTCAAGCATTGGAGCATCCATCCAGTAGGATCTAGAGAAGGATGATTTTCTAGATTCTAGGAATATGGAGCTTTCTTTTCAATTGGAGTTGAAGATTAAAGAATTATTAGAAAATCATTCAGGTGGTTTTTGTCCTGGAGGGGGTTTCCACCTTAAAAACTGTGTGCATTTGTGTTCCTTTTGTTTACTAATATCATTGTAAAACACTGATAATAATCAAATATTAACTAATGCTCTAAAAGACTAATAATAATACTAATTGAAAGGAATATTGATTCACCCCCCTCCTCAGTATTTCCAACAATTGGTATCAGAGCTTGGTTCCTTCAATAGCAGTTTAACAGCTGGAAGGAGGTCATGGAGCATACCAAGAATGGTGTACCTCTATTCAATGAAAATAATTATGCACTCTGGAAAGGAAGAATGGAGTCTATCTCTTCAAAATGGGACACTATTCAAAATGGATTTACATCAACTGTGGATGAACAAGGTAAGAAGAATTTGGTAAATGATGCAAAAGCAAAGAATATTATTATCATTGGACTGATTGAATCTACTTATCATAAGGTGTTGGGTTGTAAAACTGCCAAAAATGTATGGGACAAGCTTGAAAATATATATGCAGGTGACTCAAATGTCAAAGAAGCAAAGCTTCAAATCTACAGATCAAAATTTGAGCAAATCAGAATGAAAGATGATGGAAAAATTTCTGCATACTTCCAACACGTTGATGAAATAACCAACACTCTGGAAGGATTGGGAGAGCCTGTTGACAAGAAGAATATTATACGAAAGATTCTTAGAACGTTACCAGGAAGATTCAACCCAAAGATATCGGTCTTAGAATACAGTGTAAATCTGGACAAACTTAACAAAGAGGAATTACATGGAGTTATCATAGCATATGAAATGAGACTTTATGAAGAAGAGGGTACTTCGCATCTATAAACTTCATTCACTGCATCTAAGAAAAAAAATAAGGAGAAATAACCTTCAAAGGAAAAGACCTACACTTGAAAGTGTGAAGAAAAGGAATATGATGAAGAAGTTCTTTTAGATGGAGAATATGCTTACTTTACGAGAAAACTAAAAATTGGTAAGGGAAAATTCAAAGGTAAACTTCCATTTATATGTTTCAGTTGTGGTGAGGTTAGGAATTTTGCAGCAAAATTTCCAAACAGAAATGATGGCAACTCAAAAGGAAAGGAAGGCTTTAAGAAATTAAACAAGAAAGGCAAGAAGAAAGTATTCGAAAGGAAATTTCTCTCTAAAGAAGATATCTCATCATCCGATGAAGACAGTGACAATGAAGAAGAAGCCAATGAGAGAGTATTGTTTATGGCCAATCACAATAAACAAGAGGTATCAAAAAATGAAGTAGAAGTGTTGAACATAGAAGAATTTTCTAAGGAGGCAACCGGGCTTATAAAAGAGCTCAAGGCTGAAAAGATCTGTTCCAATACTCTTGAAGAACAATTTCAAGGTCTCAAAATTGAACTTGAAGAACATAAATGTATTGAAGAGTCACTTCAAAACAAGTTGGAAGAAGGCAACCAAGAAAGGGAAGCATTAGAAGCCGAAGTAGTCTCACTGCGTAAGGAAGTGAAGAAAAGAAAAATTGTCCAAAACTATTCCAACGGCTCAAGGGCATTGGAAGAAATCATCAACAATCAACGATATTACAACGACAAAACTATCCTCGGTTACAAAGAAGAAGAAGCATGACCTTCTACAACAAAATACAATGAACCTATGAGATTTGACAGGCATGTAGACTTCATTGGACAAGATTCGCAAGAACAACCTTGGAACACAATTCCCCGACAAATATTTCCATCCAGGTACCAACATATTTTTCATGGCTATTGTTATTCATGTGGAAAATTTGGTCATAAAGCTGTAGAATGTGTAGAATGTCACATATACCCTCGACACCAATACAATTCCAGGAGATATGTCAAATATGAACCTCCCAGGGCTCAACGGAACATCAATAGATTTGAACATTTAAGAAATAATATTGAATGTTACAAATGTCGAAACTTTGGACACATAGCGAGAGACTGCAGACTTGAAAATCCTCTAGAAGAATCTTCGAAGCCACAGAATGAATGAACATGGAACAAGAAGAAGACTGATAATTGTGCTCTCACTCTCAAGGCTCAAAACAAAAAATATGTGTGGTATGTTGATAGCCGTTTCTCAACGCATATGACTAGAGATGGAAAGAAATTTGTATCTCTGAAAGAGAAGGAGGATGGAACTGTGTCCTTTAGAAATGATGGATCTTCAAATGTTATAGGATCAAGTATCATCATTCTCAGAATCAAATATGCTCTAGCCAAGAATGTTCTATTGGTTGAAAACATGAATTGCAATCTACTCAGTGTTGGAAAAATGTGTGATCAAGGACACACAATGCTATTCAACTCCACAAAATTTGAAATCAGAAAGGCAGGTATGGTAAAATTGTGCCTACAACAAGTCGAGCTCCAAACGACATATATCTTCTGGATGAAGTAACTAAAGCATGTCTACTAGCTAAAGAAGATGAAAGTTGGTTATGAAAAAAATGAATGTGTAACATAAACTTTGCCAATCTCTTCAGGATAAGAAAAAAAGAAGCAGTACAACAAATGCCGAAAATCTCAAAACCTTCCAACACACTATGTGAGGCCTGTTGGCACGAAAAGCAGAAAAATTCGAATTTAAAACAAAAGAACACTTTGCATCAAATCCATTGGAATTGATACATAATGATCTATGTGGTCCTGTGAGAACAAAAGGCTTAGATGGAGAATTATATTTCAGCTAATGATAGATGACTATACCAAGATGATAACTGTTAGTTTCCTAAAGAAAAAATCTGAAGCATTTGAGTGATTTAAGATCTACAAGGAGTTAGTCGAAAATGAAACTGATTTGAAAATAAAGTTTCTAAGATCAGATAATGGCGGAGAATTCACTTCCAAATTATTTTAGCAATACTGTGACGAAAATGGAATAAAAAGAAAATTTTCAACAGCTGATCTGAAAATGACCCGAGTTACTTAGCTCTATTTCAGAGATTGACTATAGGGGCGTTTACTGGATATGCCACCCTTAAGAAAAGGATGAGATCCAAAGGCTACCTGGCCCTCTACAGACTCTATCTATAGAACTTTATAGCAATTAATACTCATGTAATTGAAATGTGGAATTTTAACCAAGATCGTTTCTAGTCCTTGTACAACATGTGATTGGAAATTTTACTGAACAATTATTATGTGAATTAATTGTTTAGGCATGAAATAAAGATTGAACAATTTCACATCAATCACACAAATTATTTGTGACAGAGTTCATCCCACCTGGACTACGTCTCTGGGTCCGCCTCAGAATTGTGCGTCCGTTGTATTCTTTAAGCCGAGAGAAAATATGCTACAAGGAATCATCAGTTTCATACTGAAGTTGCAGATATGGACCTTCCCTTGAACATGCTAACTGATACAACTCCTTTCTTTAAAAACATAAGAAAGGGCATGAATTGATTCGCACACCAAAATAAACTGAGGATTGAAAGTTTATGGACCTTTGACAGATTGGTGGATGAAAGAGTTTCTGAATGTTGAAGTTGAACTCGTTGATTATCAACGTACTTCAATGTTGTCTTTATGCAAGTAGGATGCTTTGCTCCTTCAATAACCTGCAAAGAACAAACTCTCCACCAATTTCTTTATCTGTCTTCTGAAGAGGGCCTACTTCCTCCTAAAGTAGGGAAAACTCTCCTCTCTTGAGATCTCACTCTCAACACTCTTCTCTTCAAAAAGTGCTCACACTCTCCATTTAAAAGTGCCTCCTACACTCTTATGAAGTGCTTTCTCCCTCTCATGAAGTGCTCACACACTCTTATGAAGTGCTCCTACACTCCCTACCTCATGAAAAGAAACATGCTCTCCTTTTATACATAAGAGCTCATAACTTGAAGGCTTTACAATCTGCCTCGAACCTCCTTTTGTTGCTTTTAGCAATTCATTGGAGATTGTTTAGTGATGAGGGATTCGAATCACCTCATTCATGAACCTTTGGATAAGGGTTCTTTTACATAGGATAAAGTCCCCTTATCATAGCACTTATATTAATTCAAAACACCCATATTTAGACTTTATATTATACATCTCCGCCCGACGGTTAGGCTAACTGCGTGGGGGATGCTAACTGCACCATGTGAACAGGCGGTGGTTCTATCCGGTGGTAGCTCCGACGGCTAAGGTCTTATCCCGACGCTTCGCTGGCAGTCTCCTGACGTGGCTCAACGTTGGTCACTTCTGACAGCTATTCATATGACTGTGCCTTCGACGGTTCTGGAACTTTTTGCTATGGCTTCCGACACGGTTTGATTCCACGCAGATTGGACTTAACGCTGGTGTTGCATTACCTGGCAACCACACATATGTTGGCGGTTGAAACAGCTAACAACTCCACTGCCATCTTCAAATAGTTCTAGTCACAAGGCTATCTCTGACACGGTTCTAAATCCCGCGGTCTGGCAACTCTGTGGGTGTTAATTATAATGTTTTTCATAAACATATAACCCGAGCCTTTGAACTCCGAAATCTGAACTTTGCAAACCTTTGACATAAGGTTTATGCACCATACAACTCGTCGACTTTACAATAAGGTTTATCAACATCAAACCTTTACATTGACATTCGAACTTTCGAACCCGTTACATACAAGGATTATATCGAACCTTTAATAAAGGTTTTTGACATAATTTTATAACCTTTTGCACTAGGACTTTGACATGAGGTTTATAAAACCCAAGTCCGACCTTACAATAAGTTTATAACATGACTTCCAAACATTATAATAATGTTTATGGAATATTACATCCTCCGAACCTTTTTCAAAGTTTTATGGCTTAATTTTGATGCTAGGGATTTTTAAGTCCATAAGTTTAGAAAACTTAGGAATAGGACTTAATTTAACAATTCACCCTAGGAATAGATTTTGGGCTTTTACAAAAATAATTAGAACAAGTTTTACTTAAATGAGTCTTAT
Source organism: Pinus albicaulis (assembly GCA_034641835.2). Classification (NCBI taxonomy): domain Eukaryota; kingdom Viridiplantae; phylum Streptophyta; class Pinopsida; order Pinales; family Pinaceae; genus Pinus; species Pinus albicaulis. Next base: position 600,101,667 of record CM076582.1, read on the forward strand.
AAAAAACTCTGTTGTTTCTGTTTCGGGTCGATTTGACGATGTCTTTGATTGGCGCTTTGGACATTTGCTAGAGTCGCATCTGAAGTCGATGTCACACATCTGAACTTCACAAATTTAATGATCATCTTGATCAATTATTACATAATCGACAATTAAAATATTTCAAATAACCATATTGGTTGACTAAATAATTTCGATACAAATTTAACAATTCTAAAGTTGGATCACACCTCCCAACTAAAATAACTTTTGGTTCTCCAAAAGTTTTATTTACAATGCTTTTGAAAAACGAATTTAATCCTAGAATCTAGTTACAATCTTACTAGATCTAGATATTACAAAATCATTTAAGCATATGGCATGAAGTCGACCCAATTCCATTCAGTACTTGTTTGATCTCCATCAGGTGACTTGGGTTCTTCCCGGGCTGCTGGTGTTAGTACTATTTCCTTCGGAAGCATTGGACAATTGTCTTGAACATGCCCTGGCAGTTTACAGGTTGAACAAGTTTTCTCCCTCTGACTTGATGATGAGTTTCTGGAGTTACTTGCTGATTGAAACGAGACTGATTCTGATCACTTCTTTACCTGTAATACCTTGTCACTATCTGACGACTGACTTTTCGTTGCACCGACTTGCTTGCTGTAAGCCTTTTGTTTCCAACATTGTTCCACACAATGCCAAGGACTCTTACAGAACGTGCAAGGTTAGATCCTTTTAACTATTTCAATTATCCAATTTTGATAAAATAAATCATCATCAGAATCATTACTAGTTGAGGAGTGAGGTTTCTTACCTTTGAGCTTCTCCGGTAGCAATTCTGGATGCTTTGACCAGCATAGGTCAAAAATGTGACCAAACTTCCCTCAATACTCACATTTTAACACATCACATCCGAGACCCAAATTCTTGGGTCTTTCTTGTACCTAGATAGGTTGCAGTCTCCCTTGTCCATGTTTTCCCAAGCCTTCACCTTCACGATATCCCATGGCTTTCATCATCGACAAGCCTTTTCTTTCAGGGATCAAACTGAGTTTCTGGCTGGAAACCTCGTCAGATTCGGAATCACTTTCTGCTGAAATAAGTGAATCCACATTATCTTCTGCTTGAGAATGGGAAAATGAGCCAATGGATTCTCTTGCTAACTTTGGTGAAGATGAGAGAGAAGAACTACTTTTAATTGAAAGTGCAGTCTTTTTGCCATCGAAAACTGCATCTTTCATAAGAGGACTGCTTCCTCTTTGAGTTCTCTTTAAGTCTTCTAATTATGATCGTAGACTTTGCTTATCATTCTAGAGAGCTTCCACCATTCTGCGTAATGCAACATTCTCCTGTCGAACTTGCAAATTGGAATCTTCAAGTTCCCTTAGCTTTTCCAATTGGCGAGTGTTCTTGCCCATCTTGTACCTGCAAAGAACTAGCTTGCTCTGATACCACTTGATCTGAAAATGACCCGAGTTACTCAGCTCTATTTTAGAGATTGACTGTAGGGGCATTTACTAGATATGTCACCCTTAGGAAAAGGATGAGATCTAGAGGCTACTTGGCCCTCTACAGACTCTGTCTATAGAAATTTATAGCAATTAATACTCAGGTAATTAAAATGTGGAATTTTAACCAAGATCGTTTCTAGTCCTTGTACAACATGTGATTGGCAATTTTACTGAACAGTTATTATGTGAATTAATTGTTTAGGCATGAAATAAAGATTGAAAAATTTCACATCAATCACACAAATCATACCATAAGACAAGATGTTTGTGACGGAGTTCGTACCACCTGGACTACGTCTCCAGGTCCGCCTCATAATTGTGTGTCTGTTGCATTCTTTAAGCTGAGAGAAAATATGCTACAAGGAATCATCAGTTTCACTACTGATGTTGCAGATATGGACCTTCCCTTGAACAGGCTACCTGATACAACTCCTTTCTTTCAAAACATAAGAAAGGACATGGATTGATTCACACGCCAAAATAAACTGAGGACTGAAATTTTATGGACCTTCGACAGATTGGTGGCTAAAAGAGTTTCTGAATGTTGAAGTTGAACTCGTCGATTATCAACGTACTTCAATGATGTCTTTATGCAAGTAGGACGCTTTTCTCCTTCAATAACCTGCAAAGAACAAACTCTCCACCAATTGCTTTATCTGTCTTCTGAAGAGGGCCTACTTCCTCCTGAAGTAGGGAAAACTCTCCTCTCTTGAGATCTCACTCTCAACACTCTTCTCTTCAAAAAGTGCTCACACTCTCCATTTAAAAGTGCCTCCTACACTCTTATGAATTGCTCTCTCCCTCTCATGAAGTGCTCACACACTCTTATGAAGTGCTCCTACACTCCTTAACTCATGAAAAGAAACATGCTCTCCTTTTATACATAAGAGCTCATAACTTCAAGGCTTTACAATCTGCCTCGAACCTCCTTTTGCTGCTTTTAGCAATTTGTTGGAGATTGTTTAGTAATGAGGGATTCGAATCACCTCATTCATGAACCTTTGGATAAAGGTTCCATTACATAGGATAAATTCCCCTTATCATAGCACTGATATTAATTCAAAACACCCATATTTAGACTTTATATTATACAACTCCGCCCGACGGTTAGGCTAACCATGCAGGGGATGCTAATTGCACCGTGTGAATAGGCGGTGGTTCTGTCCAGCGGTAGCTCCGATGGCTAAGGTCTTATCCCGACACTTTGTTGGCAGTCTCCTGACGTGGCTCAACGTTGGTCACTTCCGACAGCTGTTCATATGACTGTGCCTTCGACGGTTCTGGAACTTTCTGTGGTGCCTTCTGACGCGGTTTGATTCCACACATATTGGACTTAACGTTGGTGTTGCATTACCTGGCAGCCACACATATGCTGATGATTGAAACAGCTAACAACTCCGCTGCCGTTTTCACATAGTTCTAGTCACAAGGCTATCTCCGACACGGTTCTAAATCCCGCGGTCTGGCAACTCTGTGGGTGTTAATTATAATGTTTTTCATAAACATATAACCCGAGCCTTTGAACTCCGAAGTCCGAACTTTGCAAACCTTTGACATAAGGTTTATGCACCATACAACCTGTCGACTTTACAATAAGGTTTATCAACATCAAACCTTTACATTGACATTCAAACTTTCGAACTCGTTACATACAAGGATTACATCGAACCTTTAATAAAGGTTTTTGACATAAGTTTATAACATTTTGCACTAGGACTTTGACATGAGGTTTATGAAACCCAAGTCCGACTTTACAATAAGTTTATAACATGACTTCCAAACATTATATTAATGTTTATGGAATATTACATCCTCCGAACCTTTTTCAAAGGTTTATGGCTTAATTTTAATGCTAGGGATTTTTAAGTCCGTAAGTTTAGAAAACTTAGGAATAGGACTTAATTTAACAATTCGACCTAGGAATAGATTTTTGGCTTTTACAAAAAGACTTAGAACAAGATTTACTTACATAAGTCTTATAAAAAACTCTGTTGTTTCTGTTGCAGGTCAATTTGACGATGTCTTTGATTGGCGCTTTGGACATTTGCTGGAGTCGCATCTGAAGTCGATGTCGATCGACGTCGCACATCTGACCTTTACAAATTTAATGATCATCTTGATCAATTATTACATAATCGACAATTACAATATTTCAAATAACCATCTTGGTTGACTAAGTAATTTCGACACAACTTTAACAAATCTAAAGTTGGATCAACAGCACGAACACCTTAGCAAAATGGAGTTGCTGAAAGAAAGAACAAGACCGTATAGGAAATGGGTAGAACAATGCTGAAGGACTCAAAATTGGATGAAAAATTCTGGGTTCAAGCAATTGATATTACGGTCTTCATTATCAACCGAATTCTTCTAAGAAATAATTGCAAAAAGACCTCATATGAATTATGGAAAGTAAAACTTACTAATGTAAAATATTTGAGAATCTTCGGAAGAAAATGTTATATCAAAAGAGAAGATCAAAAGTTCGGTAAGTTTGAATCATGGTTGACGAAGGTATCTTTGTTGGTTACTCACACAAAATATTTTGAGATTCAACAAGAGGATGAGCTTAGTGAAAAGAGTTGCCTTCACTAAGTGGGCCCGCAGGCTATTTTTGGCGCAAGTCTATTTTTAGACATGATGATCATATTTCAGAAGTTTTAGGATGCTATTTGTGGATGGTTGATCAAGTTGGAAAAATATATGAAATTATATTTTTAGAATATTGGGCGAAGTCTATTTATAGATCGTCAATCTAAAAATAGATGCATGTCGATTATTATTAGCTCTTAACAATAATCAGACTATAAACAACAACTTATTCTCTTGGAGCACTTCAGTTCAGTGCACAAATGTGGCACATCAGCTGACAGAAAGAATTATGCTATTCGTAAGGGTTTACTGGAGCTAATGCATGGAGGACTTAGTTAGAACTCAAGTGGCGGAGTTATGACATAGTTGGAAGAAGTAGTTATGGAGTTGTATTTAGTTTAACTCAGTTAGAATCAGTTGAGCTAGTTATATCTAGTCTAACTGATTGATACACTAGTGAGAGTGGAGTGAATTAATTAGTTAATTAATTCATAAATAATAATTCATTAATCAACTGAACAATACAACAGTTAACTACAGTGCATGGCAGTTTCAGTGGGGACCAGTGGAGAGATAGGTGAAAGGGCAAGATAGACTATCTGTTGTGACTATAGTGATGCATTGATTGCATCTCACACTCAGTGGATATTCCAATGAGGATTGCACTGTCAAGGATGGATTAATTCGAATTCATTCAGAGCTATTCTTCAGCAGAGATTGCGCAGTGGAGGCAGGCTAGCAGGTGGCAAAGATCGGTGCATGGATTTGCAAGATTAGGCCTGATTAGTGTATGACGATTGTACAGTACTGAGGGCTTGTTATAAGCTTTGTATGTTTGTATGAGATTTTCATATGATCTCCATGTTACATAATATATAGTTTGGGTTTTCAACTTCAGGCTTTCCCAGTTAAAAACTGTGTTATGTGTGATTGAATATTTTTGTTTATGCTTCACATGTGTGTGCAATTAATTTTTCCGCAAAAGATTAACAAGTGGAATAGATTCAGTATCTTGCATAAATTTAAATAGTATGAGATCAGGTGGATCTTGGACATATGCATGCTTAGTGCATATAATTTCTACATGGTATCAGAGCATTGTTGATTGAATATTGCAATTGTGAAGTGAGTTTGTGCTGATGGACAATTCGAATTTGCTACAAAAGATTCTTGGTGCAGAAATCGAGTATACATTGAAATGTCTTTCAATGGGTTGAGATTGGAGTATGCCCTTGATGGGAGCTCGAATTGCATAGCCTGGAAGGATAGGATGGAGGTGGTGCTGGAGGATAATGGGTTGAAGGAGTTCATCGATAGAGATGTTCCTAAGCCGGGATCTAGCGATGCTGCATTACTTGATGCATGGCAAAAGAAGACTGCAAAGACAAGGATAATTCTGTTGGAAGGTGTGAAAGACCATATTGTGTCCAGCCTTCACAGGAAAGCCACTCCATTATTAATTTGGAAGGCTTTGACAAACTTGTTCCAAAGCAGAAGTGACCAGAGGAAGTTGGCGCTTAAAGACAAGCTGAGAAAAATAAAAATGGAGAAATGCGACAGTATTCCAAAATACCTCACGAAGTTTTTCCACTACAAGGATCAGCTGGGAAGTGTGGGGGTTATTGTTGATGAAGAAGACTTGGTGAGATTGGCTCTCCTTGGGCTTCCGAAGAGTTGGCATAGCTACGAAGACTCTGTCAATGGACGGGAGAAACTGCCAGGATAGGAGCGACTTTGGTCGGATCTTGTGCAGGAGGAGATAAGGTGTGGTACAAAGGATGGATCTTCATCGAAGAATGAAGATGAAGAGAATTGTGCTTTGGCTACCAAAGCAAGGAAAGGGAAGGGGAAGAAAAATCCTTCTAAATCTGGTGCGAAAGGAAAGAAGCAGAACTTGTCCAAAGTGAAGTGTTTTCACTGTCACGAGCATGGACATTTCGCCACTATCTGTCCATAGAAGAAGAAGAATAAGCAGGTTGTTGGATCTGCAGCTGGAGAGGCCTTAGCCTCGCAATTTGAGCTGGATTTTTCCTTTATTTCATGCTTGGTTTCAAGTTGCATGGGATCAGTGTGGTATCTTGACAGTGGTGCGTCTTTCCATATGACGGGAGACAAAGAGTTGTTTAGTGACTTGGAGGAGAAGGACCTCCAGATGCATATAGAGATGGGCGATGATGGTCGGTATAGTGCGACAGGAATTGGGACCATTACCTTTGAGAGGGAGTCCGGTAATCCATTCTTGTTGAAGAATGTCATGCATGTTCCAGGTCTGAAGAAGAACTTGGTCTCAGTCGCAATGCTGGAAGACAAGGGTTATGATGTTGTTTTCAGTGAGGGAAAATCCTTCCTTCGACATAAAACAATGGGTCAAACCAAGAATATAGGGGTTCGAATTAAGAGTCTCTATAAGCTAGAGGTAGGTGGCTGCGCTGCAATGGTGGGAAAAGCAGAAGGAGTGGTGAGTCGGGATGAGGGCGAGTTATGGCACAGGAGATTGGGCCATCTTCACCATGGCGCTTTGAATTTTGCAGAAAATTTCTACTGGACTTCCCAAGGGTACTCTTGCACAGTTAGATCAGTGCAAAGGATGTACAATGGGTAAGTTTGTGAAGACCACCTTTCATGAGAAGGAGAATCGTGCTTCGGTGATCCTGGAGAGAATTCACACAGATGTGTGTGGACCATTCTCGGTTTCTTCAACAACGAAACACAGGTATTATGTGATATTTGTTAATGACTTTTCTCATATATGTTGGATTTTCTTCATGCAGAAGAAGAGTGAAACGTTCTCAAAGTTCTGTGAGTTCAAGGCATTGGTGGAGAAGGAGTCGGGGAAGTAGGTGAAAGCTCTAAGCAGTAATAATGGTGGTTAATACATCTCTGGCGAATTCAAAGACTTCTGTAGCAAAGAAGGAATTCGAAGAGAACTCATAGCGCCTCATAACCCACAACAGAATGGGGTCGCGGAGAGAAAGAACAGAATAATTGTGGGTGCTGCATGAGCGATGTTGCATGACCAAGGCCTACCGATGCACTTGTGGGCGGAAGCATGCAACACTGTGGTTTATGTGCAAAACCTTTGTCCCCATAGAGTACTTGGCATGAGTACACCCGAGGAAGCTTTTACTTGTAAGAAGCCTGATATTTCTCATTTGAAGATTTTTGGCTCACCTGTTTACATTCATGTGACGAAGGATGCCAGGAAGAAGTTGGAGCTGACTGCAGAAGTTGGGATATTTTTGGGGTACACAGAAACACCCCATAACTATCGTGTGTATTTGCCAAATAGTCAGATGACTGTTATGCGACGGGATATAAAATTTAATGAGGTGAAAGCCATGAAGTTGTCGCTTGAGAGGGAGCTACACTTGCATGCGGAGGAGGAACTTCTTGTTCCCAAAGATGAGCCTCTAGATGTGGATCAGCCACAGGAGGAGATTCATGGAGTGGAGGAGTCCACTCATGCGGGGGCAAACATCGGACAAGAGAAATCGTACCCACGGGCGGGGGGCTTATCCATTCGGAAGGGCACAGAATGTAGGAGTTCCTACATCACAGCGCAGACAGAGACAGTCACCTAACCGATATACTGGATACATGGCTCTTATGAACAAGTGTATTTTGACAGAGCCATCTTCTTTTGAAGAAGCAGCGCAAGATCCCACATGGGCAGATGCCATGGTGGAGGAGTATGACTCCATTGTCAGAAACAGTGCTTGGGAGATTGTTCCAAGCCCGGTGGGAAAATCAGTTGTAGGATCAAGATGGATCTACACGATAAAGCAAGCTGCTGATGGGAGCATCGAGAAGTATAAGGCAAGTTTTGTTGCCCGGGGCTTCTCATAGATTGAGGGGATTGACTATGAAGAAACCTTTGCACCTGTCACACGGTATTCTTCCATACGGACCATCCTTGCTCTCTCAGCGCAGATGGGTTGGCACATTCATCAGATGGATGTGAAGACTGCATTCCTTAATGGGATCATTGAAGAAGAGGTGTACATTGAGTAGCCTGAATGATTTTAGATCTTCAGCAACGAGTCACATGTGTGCAGGCTCAAAAGAGCATTGTATGGGCTAAAACAAGCACCTCGTGCTTGGCACACTCGGATTGACAACTATTTCACTGGACTTGGCTTCAGCAAGAGTGAGGAGGATGCAAACCTGTACCAGATTGTGGTTGAGGGTAAGCTTTTGATCATTGTACTTTATGTTGATGATTTAATACTAACAGGTGATGAGCAGTTGATACACTCATGCAAGGCTGATCTTGCAAAGGAGTTTGAGATGAAGGATTTAGGCCTCCTTCATTATTTCGTTGGATTGGAAATATGGCAGCGGGAAGGTGAACTGTTTGTGTCTCAAGGAAAGTATGCCCGGGAGATACTGGAGAAGTTTCACATGCAAGGCTGCAAGCCTATCGACACTCCTCTTCCAAAAAATTGGAAGAAAGAGGATGCTACATCGGCAAAGGTATTGGATGCCACTGTTTATCGACAGTTGGTGGGTTCGCTCATGTCTTTAGTCAATACAAGACCGGACATATGCTATGTGGTGAACCAGCTTTCACAAGCGATGGTTAAGCCTACCAAGCTCTTTTGGAAGGCGGGAAAACATGTTCTGAGATATCTCAGGGGCACATCTGAGTATGGTTTATGGTATAGACAGACGGATGAGGTGAATCAGTATGGCTTCACGGATGTAGATTGGGCAGGAAGCCCAATAGACAGAAAGAGCACATCAGGAGGGATTTTCAGTATCGGATCTACAACAGTTTCTTGGTACAGCAGGAAATAAATATCTATGGCACTCAGTTCAGCAGAAGCAGAATACATGGCAGCAAGTTTAGCTGCATGTGAGGCTATCTGGATGAGGAAGATTCTGGTTGGTTTGTTCAGTTCACATTTAGATCCCATGGTGATTCATTGTGATAATCAGAGTTGCATTAAACTCTCGGTTAATCCTGTGTTTCATGATAGATCTAAACATATTGATATACGGTATCATCATATCAGAGATTGTGTGCAGCGGAAGATCATGTTGCTTCAGTACATTCCCACGGAGGGTCAGGATGCAGATATTCTGACGAAGGCGCTCACCAGGAGCAAATTCGAATACCATAGAGGCAGGATTGGGGTGAAATATCATCCCTATCTTGTTGAGAGGGAGTGTTGAGATTCAATAAGATGATGAGCTTAGTGAAAAGAGTCGCCTTCCTTAAGTGAGCCCTTCGAGGAGCTATTTTGGTGGAGATGTATTTTTAGACTATGTCTGTTTAGACTATGTATTTTTAGACATGATGATCATATTTCAAAAGTTGCAGGATGCTATTTGTGGATGGTTAGTCAAGTTGGAAAAATAGATGAAATTATATTTTTAGAATATTGGGCGAAGTTTATTTATAGATTGTCAATCTAAAAATAGATGCATGTTGATTATTATTAGCTCTTAATAATAATCGGACTCTAAACAACAACTTATTCTCTTGGAGCACTTCATTTCAGTGCACAGATGTGGCACAACAGCTGACAGAAGGAATTACGCTATTCCTAAGGGTTTATTGGAGCTAATGCATGGAGGACTCAGTTAGAACTCAAGTGGCAGAGTTATGACACAGTTGGAAGAAGTAGTTATGGAGTTGTATTCAGTTTAACTCGGTTAGACTCAGTTGAGCTAGTTGTATCTAGTCTAACTGATTGATACACTAGTGAGAGTGGAGTGAATTAATTAGTTAATTAATTCATAAATAATAACTCATTAATCAACTGAAGAATACGAGCGAGTTAACTATAGTGCATGGCGATTTCGGTGGTGAGATAGGTGAAAGGGCAAGATAGACTATCTGTTGTGACTATAGTGATGCATTGATTTATCCAACACTCGGTGGAAATTAGCATTTGCATGAGAGTTGCGATCAAGGATGGAGTAATTCGAATTCATTCAGAGCTATTCTTCAGTAGAGATTGCGCAGTGGAGGCAGGCTAGCAGGTGGCAAAGATCAGTGCATGGATTTGCAAGATTAGGCCTGATTAGTGTATGACAATTGTACTGTACTGAGGGCTTGTGATAAGCTTTGTATGTTTGTATGAGATTTTCATATGATCTCCATGTCACATAATATATAGTTGGGGTTTTCAGCTTCAGGCTTTCCCGGTTAAAAACTGTGTTATGTGCAATTGACTATTTTTGTTTATGCTTCACATGTGTGTGCAATTAATTTTTCCACAAAAGATTAACAAGTGGAATAGATTCAGTATCTTGCATAAAGTTAAATAGTGTGAGATTAGGTGGATCTTGGACATATGCATGCTTAGTGCATATAATTTCTACAAAATAAAGGCCTATAAATGCTATAATCTAAGACGAAAACATATAGTGGAGAGCATAAATGTTACATTTGACAAAGATGGTGTTATAACGAATAATGAAGAGGATTTAGAATATTTGAAACTTGAGACAAAGGTTGAAAAAGACACAGAGAAAATTCTAGAACAAGAAGCAACTGTCAACCAGGAAGAATTAAATAATGATCACCAAGATATACAGGAACAACAACAAGAAGCTCCTCCAAAGAGAACAAAAGAATGGTTTCAAAATAACCATCCATCAAATCGAATCATTGGTGACATAAATGAAGGTCGACAGCTTCGTTCATCACATCAAGCTCACATTGCTTTTCTAGCAACCTTTGAGCCTAGTAGTTTTTAGGAAGCCAACCAGAATGAACATTGGGTAGCAGCTATGAATGAAGAATTGGATCAAATCGAGAAGAATAACACCTGGAAATTAGTTTGACAACCAAAAGATAAAAATGTCATTGGGACTAAATAGGTGTTTAGGAACAAATTGAATGAAGATGGACAGGTCACCATAAACAAAGCAAGATTTGTTTGCAAAGGCTATGTGCAAGTGGAAGGAATTGATTTCGACGAAACATTTGCACCAATTTCCAGAATGGATGCCATCTAGATGTTTCTCACCTGTGCATGTTCAAGAAAAATTAAAGTCTACCAAATGGATGTTAAGTCATCATTTCTAAATGATGAATTAGAAGAAGAAGTTTACATCAAACAACCTAAAGGTTTTCTACTATCTGAAAAAGAAGACTATGTTTGAAGGTTAAACAAGGCTCTATATGGTCTCAAGTACGCTCCCAAATCATGGTATGTTCATCTTGATGGATATCTACGTCAACAAGGGTTCAAGAAAGATACTGATGATAGCAATCTTTATGTAGAAACAGATAAAGATAATTTAACAATCGTTGAGGTATATGTGGATGATATAATCTTTGGTAGAAATGATGATCGACTAAGTAAGAAATTTGCTACAAAGATGCAAAGTGAGTTGGAGATGTCTTCACTTGGTGAGCTGTCATACTTCTTAGGGCTTCAAATATCTCAGCAAGAGAAAGGAATATTTATATGTCAAGCCAAGTACATCAAGGAAATTCTCAAGAAAATCAAAATGGAATATTACAAACCCATCCTTACTCCGATGGTAATAGGTTGAAAATTGAGCATAGACGACTCATCTAAGGATGTGGATCAAAGCTTGTACAAATCTATGATTGGTAGTCTTTTATATGTAACAGCCTCCCAGACAGATGTTATGCAACTAGTTGGACAAGTAGAAAGATTCCAAGCAGCACCAAAAGAATCACATATTATTTCCATCCGAAGAATTCTTCGATATCTAAAGGGAACAACATAATATGGCTTGTGGTATTCCAAGGGTAACAATCTCATTATTCAAGCCTTTACAAATGCAGATTGGGCAGGAAGCGTTGATGATCGTAAGAGTACTAGTGGAGAAAAATTATATCTAGGTGGTTGTCTCGTATCATGGTTGAGATAAAAGCAAACCTCAATCTCATTATCTACATCAGAAGCAGAATACATTGCAGCGACAACTTGTTGTACTCAAGTCCTTTGGATGAAACAAACTTTGCAAGATCTTCAAGTAAAATTCAGTGAGCCTATTCCCATCTTCTGTGATAACACTAATGTCATCAACATCTCCAATAATCTTGTCATGCATTAAAAAACAAAACACGTTCCGATAAACTATCATTTTGTTAGAGAACAAATCACTGAAAAGAATATAAAACTTCAATATGTTGGTAAAAAAAAACAAATCACTGATATCTTCACTAAACATTTACCTCGTGAAGCATTTGAATATCTTTGTCAGAAGCTTGGAATTCTCCCAAGTTCTCATTAGATTTTCCTTATTCAGAAAATAAAGGGGGAGTGGAAGTGTGTACAGGTTTGCAGGATGGTTGTGTGTCAGGGGGGGTTACCCTTTTCCATTGATGTCAAAGGGGGAGAGAATTTTGTAGGAAGATGTGTCATGATTGCAGGGGGAGTACTTGTGTTGCCATTAATGCCAAAGGGGGAGATTTTTGATCAATGGTTGTCATTGATTTGAACCCAAGCATCACCAGGGGCTACCCTGATCTTGCATGGGAATTTTTACTTGAAAAATTATTGTATTCCAAGTCAATGATATTTGGGATGGTTTCTACTTGTCGAGATGTTTCCATTGATATAAGGCACGCCACGTAATTCTTCACGGGTTGAGAGATATTCGTGTTTGAAGTTAGTAACCCCAGTTAGTGGGCTAAAACCCCATGGGGTTCTGGCATGACACTAATCATTGGTTTTGGTCATTGAATAGTCAATGATTAATAATTTTTTAAGCTCCTGAAATTCCTCCAATGTTCACTTGTTGAATACCCTCTCAACCTAAGCATTTATATAATTTGTGACTCTCATATCCTCCTCATGTAAGTATTTTTCTACTAAAAATAGGTCATCGTGGAATTATTGCTATAATTTATTTTTTTTGTGAAGATTCAGATGCTGAAAAAAAATCCATTTGGGCGAAATCATGATGAAGCTCGTGTCCGAATTTTACATCTTGGTTCGCTGTATTTTCAGAGATATGATCTGTGTAAGTTAATGTTTTTGCAGGCTTTTGAATTTCATCTCAAAGATGTGACCTTGGGAAAATCATCATAACTCTCTCTCTGAGAAGCGGGTTGGAATTTGGTAAAAAGTGGCAGATATTGCACGGACTATAGTTTTTTTTTGTATAAATTTCAGATCCGAAGGAGGAAACAGTGACACGTGGCACACCGTACAATTTCTCTCTACTGAACTTTTCCATAATTGGGTAATTATGAGAGATTGGGCATAAATTTGTCTTGAAGAATCCAAATCGGGTCAGACCTATGGCATTGGAAATAAGACTCAGAGGGCTACTACAGGACCGAATATCACATATTGGGGATCTGAAATCATAGAGATACATCATATTCAATATTGAGCTCTTAGAAGGCAAGAAAAAGCTAGATCATGTGCTGTCAAGGGCTGCAAAGGACTAAACTTTCTAGGACAGCAAAGCAAAGAAAGGTGAAACAAAATGATGCAGCAGACGTAAGCTCCAGGTAAGTATCTTTTGTATATGCATGTTCATCACTTAATTGCAATAGTTTCTTTGTATTCTAATTTGTTGTTTTTGTGTAGCACTGACATCTGCAGGATGAGATAATTTTTTCTATTATCATGTCATGGGTATTTCCTTGAAGAATTTTTGCAGGTATTATATATTCATCAAGGTAAGACTCAATGCATGATATAATGTTTTGAGGATTGAGAAAGGGTAGCATGACAAGAGCAACAATCAAGGTGCAGAAAAACAACAATAAGTTCACCACATGAAGTCTTCAAGTGGGCAGCACTGCATAAAGTCATTGTAAAGGTATCATTGTACTGAGTCATTGTAAAAGCATCATTGTAAAAATTTTACAAGTGTCTTTCTACCAAGAGTTGAAGAGGCAGTGTCAGGAGGTCTAGGATCATCATTAGGTGGTTGTGTCATAGTTGGGGATATGGTATAGTGTGTCTTCTTCTTCTACATCGTTGTATATCATTGTAAAGTGGAACATTTTCCCTGGTACGAGAGTCCATTCTTCTTTTATTCTTCTATTGGGTGGTAGGGTGGTGCTAGGCTGGTGCATGAAGTCACCAATAGGTTCAAGCCTATGAAAAATTTAGGGTGGTAGGGTGGTGCTAGGGTGAGTTGTAGCTCATTGGGTGTTGGGGCATCCGTTCAATTAACTACTGAAGAATCTCGGGCGTTGGAGTGTCCATCCAATGGGAGATGGAGAGAATAATTTTCTAGATTCTAGGAATTTGGAGCTTTCTTTTCAATTGGAGTTGAAGATTAAAGAATTATTAGAAAAACATTCAGGTGGTTTTTGTCCCGGAGGGGGTTTCCACCTTAAAAAATGTGTGTATTTGTGTTCCTTTTGTTTACCGCTATCATTGTACCTTTTGTTTACTGCTATCATTGTACAAACATTGATAATAATTGAAGATTAAATAATGGTCTGAAAGATTAATAATAATACTAATTGAAAGGAATATTGATTCACCCCCACCCACCCACCCCCTCTCTGTATTTCCAACAATTCACTTCATCATAGAGACAATATTCTTTGGAGTTATTTGAGTACCCGAAGAAGATACATTTGTGAGTGCTTGCACCGAGTTTTTTTCTTTATTCCTTAGGTATCAAGGCATAACAGACGGAACCAAAACCCATGAGATGCCTCACCATAGTAATGTTTCCATACCACCTTTCATAGGGACACTTGTTTTTTATATAATGATATGGACACCTATTCTTTATATACATAGCACATAGAACTGCGTCATCCTAAAATAGCAACTTAACATTCTTGGAAAACATCATTAATCATACCATATCTAAGATTTTCCTATTCATTCTTTCAACTACTCTGTTATTTTGGGGATTATAAGGCATAGTTTTTTTATGTTTGATCCCATCCTGGAAAAGATAGTTTTCAAATTCATTTGAAGTATATTATTTCCATTATTGGTACGAATAGAGCCAATATGAGATTGAACATCATTTTCAATCCATGCATGAAAGTTCTTGAATGTTTCAAAAGCTTCAAATTTGTTATTTAATAAATAAACCCAACACATTCTGGTGTATTTATCAATAAATGTCATCATATATTTATCACCATTTGCAAAAGGAACAAGCATTAGGCCACATAAATAAGAATAAATGATTTCAAATTTTCCATGTGCTCTGGAATGAGAATCGTGAAAATACTATTTTTTATGATTTCCTAAGATACAATCATCACATTACTTAAGTTTCCTAGGAATAGTTGGAAAACCAGTAACACCATTTCTCTTAAAAAAAAAGGTTGTCATAGTTCAAGTGTCCAAATATAGAATACCATAAAAGACTTGATGGAAGTGTACCTTCATCATAATGAGAATTGTACAAAAATTTCTGCACAAATATAGGTTCCTTGCAGCTTCAATAATCTTTCTTCTTCTATCCCAGTCATGACAAGTGAGTAATCTGATTCTTTTTTTACATCAACCTTACCATAAAATATGTGAATGGAGTGTCCTTGTTGGCTGATGTAAACCAAAGACAACAAGTTTCTCCTCAAATACGAGAGGTATAAAACATCATGCAGAAGAAAGTCTGGAATACTAGGGGGTTTGAGCCTAATTTTGTCAAGCCTTGATGGCTTGAGTTTTGACTTGTATACAAAGTAGATTTCTCCATCAACATTATCAATGAATTCTTCAAAGAAATCTCTTCTAAAATTCATGTGGCAAGTTGCTCCTGAATCAAGAAACCAAGAATCTTTCCATAAAGCAAGTGAAGCATTGAATAAGTCTTCATTTAATCCAATGTTGCAATGTGCCACAACATAATGAGTGGACTCATGTGATTTTCCTTTCCCTTTACCAGGTATTTACCTTTTTAATCATTTCTTTCCTGCTCGATTTTGTCCCAAGGAAGCTTACATGTGGAAGCATCAAGTCCATATATATTGCAACATATGCAATGAAGATCATACATTTCTCTTTGAAAATGTCTAACCCCCTACCTCTAATCTTCCTTCCTCTTCCTCTTCTACCACCTCTTCCTCTAGAAGAGTCTTGTGGATGATTCTTCTCTTTCTGTGCAAGGAACACAACTTCTTCAGAATATTGAGGAGTTGTATTCTTCCCAAAATCCTTATCTCTTTCAACAAAATTCTTCTCAAGGGAGTCAAAGGAAATCACCTTAAGTTTTCCACTTGCTCGCAATGACTCAAGATAATGTGAATAAGTGGGATATAATGCCTTGACATAAGAAATGAGAGGAACATATATGTCAACACCAGTGGCTTTTATGTCATGTATAATGGATCTTCTTTCTGATGTTAAGGCAAGAGGGTTATTATTTTTCAACTCAAGATTGAATAACTTGATCATCAATTAAACAAATTCAAGTTCAAAGTGTGAGTCATATAATTCCTCTAGCTTATTTAAGGCTTCAAAGGCATTTGAAAATGGCGAAATATGACGACTCATCTCTTCATTTACTGACACTGCAATCAAGGCATAAGCATTGTTGTTCTCATTTTCCCAAATGTCAATCTCCTTATTTGAAGTAGGAATTTCAAGTGCATTGTCTTCTTCTCCTTCATAAATTCATTTCCAAAGCTTATTGAAAATGAGGGTGTGTTTTATCTTCATGGACCACTCATGGTAATTCTCTTTTCCAATGAGAACTACTCCCACTATGGATATGAGTGAATGCATCATCAAAAAGACAATTAACTTTCGATTCAAAACCACAACCTTACTTGATGTCTTCTATTAGGTAAAATATTGATTTAATTATGTGGATGAAAAAAAATTCAAAACAATACTTTAATGTGGCATATATAACATGTCACCACCCTTTAATATATTAATGTGCCACTCCTTAATATGAAATAATGTGCTACTAATCCGATACTTTAATGTGTCATATATAACATGTCACCACTTTTTATTATATATTAATGTGCCACTTCATATATTATATGCCCGTCACATAGTATATACCATGAATTTTTAAAATGAAATCAACGCACTAGAAGTATTCAACGCATAAGTTATCCCATATATCACTTACGGTCTTCATAAAAGAGAACTCGCGACATACCATATTAAAACTTCATGAAATTCACCACATGATATTTATAAAAGAGGGCTCAACGCAACACATATTCAACGCATATCATTTCATTCAAGAAATATTCAACGCGTTCCTTAAAAATTGTTTGACGTATACACATAAAATTCATGGCAGCCATCAACGCATAACAACATGCATAATTCACCATGGAAGGGGTTTCGACCACTCTATTCAACACAAAGTTCTTCATATATTCTTCCATATATATTCTTCCATCAAATGGTATACACCATCGTTCAACATTCATGGCCCTTAAAACACATAACACACTAGCATCGTTACAATGCACCATAGACAACAACTAGGGAAATATTAAGGAATCAAAGTAACATAGAGATAACTCGATGCAGAATATAGCAGAGGGACGGAATTTAGCGAAGAATAATGGAAGAGTTTTGCAGGAGTTACAACACAAAATGATGATTTTGGAGATGGTTTTGATACCATGTAGGGTAGGAGTAACTCTACGAATGAAATTGTTGTTTTTCATTAAGAGAGGATATGAATATATATAAGAGAGACTATTTGGTTTCATCTCCCAATGTATCTTCATCTTCCAACTTCCTTTATTTCTCTATTTACATATTTAGATAGGAATTCATAATCCCAAAGATTAGGTGTCAAGAAACTTGTTTGTATTTGTCTTTCTCTTGATTATTGTTCCTATACCACCTTAGATATTGGAATTAAATTAGTAGTGGGAGATATGCTTCAACCATTATAATTCCTTTTCTAACAAATTGACCTTTACTATCTCTAAGTCTAATTAACTTATGAATATATAAACATGATTAAGTTTTATGAAAACTCACTAAAGTGAATGTGTAGGTTCGACTTACCTCTCATTTTACCACCTTCATTCCTCGTTATCCTAAATTTTTATAATTATACAAAAATAAATGATCACTCTCTAAAGCTAATTCCATATGCACATTCCTATAAATGGTGCCAAAATGTCAGGCTAACTTATTACATAAGTTAAGGAACTTATTATTAACTTAGGGTTAGAAGACTTATGAAGTGAATCTACGGTATGTGAAGATTTAATTATAGTTTGTTTAAAGGTTCTACTTGGTAATTAGTACAAGTTTTGAATAAGGTTAAAAATGAGAATGAAATTCAAATTGAGACTACAGTTGAAAAGAATATAAATGATATATATACTTAAACTAATTCAAAACAAAGCAATGTAACTTCAAAATAAAATAATAACTAATGTTTTCAAACTAAGGCTATTGCGGTTTCAATTTTAGAAAATTTTCATGGTTAGAACATTGGGCCACAAGGCTTAATCAGGCCTTCAAAGGGTCAATGGATCTTACAATGGTACTATGTTAAATTTTGCAGTTTAATGAAAAGGGTCAATGGCTCTTACAATGGTACTATGTTAAATTTTGCAGTTTAATCAGGCCTTAGAAGGGTCAATGGCTCTTACAATGGTACTATGTCAAATTTTGCAGTTTAATGATTTGAAAATAATATTAACACACATTCATGAAGTAAGGATTGCTTAACTAAACTAAATGAAAGATGCTTGATGAATTTTAACTTGTTAGCTAGCATACATTTTGGTCCCTAATAGTAATTTGTATGTTCAACTCTATGGATGAAATAATATTATAACAATACTTCGAAGATTGATTCAATCCTTGCTAAGTAAACATATTCAAACTTGATTAGAAATGAAGCTACAAATTAACAAAATCACAAAACCACAACTAATCAAATGAAATTTAAACTAAACCTACAACTTATCAAATGCAATGTCATCTGAAATTTTAAAAATATAGAGTTGATATACAATAAAATTGAAAACAAATAGAAAGAAAACACTTATCTATGAGTATACATAGTAGAAATAAATCTTGAAATTTTCTATATATGAGAAGTATGCATAATAAATGATAAAATTTTTGTCTACACATGAAACCAATGCATATGGACATAATGTGGGAAGCCTCTAATCATAGCCAATGCATAGCGAAAACTACAGACTATGGGGACTTAGAGTTGATATATTGAAAGAATAAAAGAAAAGGTATAAATATTAGTTAAAAGTTTATGCATGGAGTATTGATCCCCTAGATTATACTCTTAATATCTTATTTATACAAATGGAAATGAAACAAATGAACTATGCTTTCTCCCTTGCGTAATTGAACATTCATCTTCCCTCTAAACATAGCTAAATTAATCCCTAAGACAAGTGATTTCGTGATCCATCACACATTCTAGAAATAAAACATGAAATATATCCTTCATGTTGTGTGTATCCTCTTGTTGGCACCACATTGATTGTAGGATTCTATGTGGTCTTGTGTGAATCTAAGAGGAGCCACAACATGTGGTGAAGATGGGCATCAAAACTCACACTTCTTATTTTCCTAGGGGTAGCTACAACCACACAAACATATGAGGAATTACAAGATCAATTTTATTCCTTCCGTTCTAGTAACATGGAATTTTTTAATATTTTAAGATGTCATTACTTAAAATCAAAACATAATAGTAAAAAAACTTCTTTGTGGTTTTATTCATATTTATTGCAGTAAAAAGTAGTCAAAATGTGTAAAGGTGGACAAAAAGAGGGTAGGATAAAAAGAGAAATGTTTGGGTGTTATTTGCATGACAAAATCAAGTGTCAACACCCCTCTTAACAAAATATTTTTTACTGAATCTTCATCCAAGGTAAAATTATATGCCCTCTTGTAGTTGAATTGAAAATTTCCTTTAAAATATTCCAAATACTCATTCTCTCCTTGAATCATATTGAATACTTCATCCCTACCGTCTCTAGCTTTGCACTAATCTATGTACTTGTTGCTAAAAGTTTTCTTCATTCATTCCCAATCGGTGATGTTGTTCCCCTCTAAACTCATGAACCATCTCAAAGCTGCATCCTTTAAAGTGGAGGGGGCAAGTTTGAGTTTATATTCATCAATGTTGTAATCATATGTCCTACATACTACAACAAACTCAAAAGAAGGCGTTGGGATCTTGTGTAGTCAGTATGTAGAAATGGGGAAGTACATATGGGTTATTTTTTCATTTGTGCTTATCCATTGGTTTCTCAAACGGGGAACTTAAAACCTCAAGTTATTCTTCATCTTCAAGCATTGTGTGGTGAGATGGAGAACCACTCCCTTCTAAGGGTGTTTTAAAATATCTAGCTTGCATTTCTAAAAAGTCCTGAAGAGTTATTTCTATTTCTAAAAGAAGTGTTTCACAATCAACTGACTCACAATGAGGAGGCATGCTTGAGGTTGTGGAGGCAAGTTTCCTAATTTAAGAAAGAAAAGTAATGTATGGAGGTGACATCTAAAACTCTCATTGAAATTATGCTAATAGAGGAAGATATCACTAGCAAAAATATCGAGTTATGTTATAATTGGGCCACAAGGAGGAAAAGGGGTTCCATTTTACTTGAGTGAATTTTGTTCCATAAAGTGGATAGACAAAGAGAAAATAGAGAGGGTTTCTTCACTATAAAAGACCATGGGCCATAGGTCTCACTCCTTTGTACTTGCATCCATTTCCATTCAAAGAAAGAGAGAGTAGGGTAGCCTCACCTTCCAATTTGCTTTTCTCTCGTAAGGGTTTCTCAGATCATATCTTGTGTGGTTGTGAGCAATTATATTTTTGTTTGCTCTCTATTTTCCACATTACATATATTGCATTCATGAAGAAAATAACTTAGCAAATCTAGAAATCTAATGAAAATAACCCTCATAATATAAATTTCATATATTAAGTATAATTTTATCAGATATGTTGTAATGAACTATTTAGTGGAATATCCACGATAGTTCACAAATCGTGTCCCTATTAGTGTTATAATCTTCCTCTATTAAGCACTCTATGGTGCTATCTATAGTTTCCTATAGGAAGTTTGCAATTGTGTATCTTGTAAGGGAATTGTACTTCTATAACAATTTTTCAATGAATTTGACAAGGAAGAATGAGTTTGCGTGCAAGAGGTGATTGAATGGAAGGTGATGGGAATTCAAATTTTTCTCAATACATAATTTGCAATAATGGCTTCTAGTCATGTCACATCCTTAGCCACCATCACACTTCACTTAACCTTTACTTGTGTTATCTTTGTCATCATACTTTGCTTAATAATTGCTAAGTACCATTATTTGGAGTTTACTTATTGTTTTATCATCAAACTTACTAAAATAAGATCCTTTGTTAATACCTTGAAATAAAACAAATAATAGACACAAAGTCCCTTTGTCACTCTAGAAGCTTTGTTTTTTTTTTTTTGCTTTAGTTAGGAAGTTATTTTATGTTTAGTTGGAAATTTAATATAAATATAATTGAAATCTCTATGATATATATATGCGTAAGAGAGAAATATATATATGTATTAAGAATTGAGCATGAATATTTTATATTTTTATTAAAAAATTGATAATTGTGTTTTTTTTAAACTATAATTAATATACTTTTATGTTTTATTTATAAAAAAAAAATATTTTAAAAAATAAAAATAATTATTTAAAAATTCAAAAAATAATTAATTAAATATTATAATATTTATTTAATATAAAAATAAAATAATACTTTTTTTAAAAATAAACATCTTCTAGACCATTTAATGCATTCAAATAATATTATAATATATTAATTACAATAAATGAAAATAGCTATTCATTATTATTAAATGATAATATTATAGTATATTATATTAATTTGATTTTCATTTTCCCTCATTAATATGGATTCAGTGTTTGACAATTTGTTCAAATATATGGATTCGGGGCTTGACACTTTCTTGTTTATCTTTGTACGTAAGGGTTGGAGTTGTTTTAGCTTTGTTAATGGTCATTAGATCTAACACCAATATATTATTATTATTATTATTATTATTATTATTATTATTATTATTATTATTATCATCATCGATATTAATATTAAGAATAATTTAATAATATAATGGAAAATTCTATTTTCTATATCTATTAATAAAACTAGGTATATTTGAGAATTGCTACCATATAATTAATTGAAAAATACCATTGCCAATTTGTTTTTAATTTTTTTTTAATGATATATAATCATACCTTCAATCAAAATAACATATATCAATCATTCAAAATAAAATATATCAATCATACAACAACGTGGTCAACTTTGCTCTTTAAAATTATTACTTTCAATCATTTCTCACCTCGGACCTTTGTTTCACACGTAATCAATTCCCCCCTTTTCTCATGATGCTTCAAAACTTGACATCATGTGGTTTGTTGTGACATTAAAACAGATTAGATATTCATGCCAATATAATTTATATTTCCTTTTAAATTTGTGATGAGATTTAACTTGCTTTTCAATTATATATATATATATATATATATATTACAAATAAAATAATGGTATATATTTTAAAATTAATATAATTTTTTTATTTGTTTTTTATTTTTTAAAGTTTGTTTTACAATTTAATATAAAAAAATGTGTATTTTTGTCTATGGTTTAAAATTGATGTAACATATATATATATAAACAAACAAATAAAATTAAGTTATGCTAAAAATAAACTAAAAATGAATATACATGTTTTATTCTCTTTTTTCAACCATAAATAAAATATCTTCACACTTATCTCTTTAAAAATATATCTATTCTTAAAAAATAAATGAGTTATAATAAATAAAAAAATGAATATACATGTTTTACTCTCACTTTCAACCATAAATAAAATATTTCTATATCCATATGCAATATCTTAATTTTATATCAATTTTATAGAAAAATAAAATTACTTAAAAAATATATATTTTACTTTTGACCATGAGAAAGTAGTATAATTCTTATACTTTATAAAAATATTTTAGTACATGACTTAATTTTTTTTTTATTTTAATATTTCAATACATGGCTCAAATAATGTTTTTAAATAGTCACATTGACTAATTTATTTTAATCTCAACTTTATGGGCATATATATGGAGAGAAATAAATGAAAAATTATTTTAGTGTTAATCATAATAAAATATTTCAATACTTAAATAAATAAATAATTAAAAATATAAATTCAAGGAGATATGCAATTCATTTAATTCTTAATAACAAATTAATATGCAACATTTAAAAATTATTATTAATAAATAAAATCAATATGGCTCATAAATAAAATATTTTAATGCTGGCAATATAGTCCATAAATAAAATATTTCATGAAAAATATTTATGTGTGTGTTGTGTGTGTGTGTATATATATATATTATGGTTAAAACATTTTAACTTGTACAACATGGAAGCCAAGAGGCTCCCAAAGATTGCTTCTAACTCTAGTAAAATCCCCAACTTTCGGCTCAAGCAATGTTGGAATAAGGATTACCAGTCTTGGCTAGACCACTAGGTGATAAATGAAGAGATCATCTTGGAGAATAAGAATAATATTGAAAACACTAATATTTCCAAATTCATGGATAAGTTGTGGGATGATAAGGATTTAGATGGGAATATGAAGCTAAGATATTATAAGTAGGTGATCAATCTCACTCTTGCTAACCAAAATTATCTTTTTGTCTTGACTGGTGCTAAGAAGAAAATGAACATTGCAAAGATCATAACTAATTCTCATGAGCTTCAGAGTGAAACTCGGCATTGTTCTATTCTCAAAACACATTAGGAAAAATGAATAGTTCCCTTTGTGATAATAAGAGAGTTGAAGAAGAAAAATGCTTTGTCTTGGATTTCCCTACCCTTACTCACATCCATTCTCCTTTTCAAAACATTTGCCACACTACCAACCTTCTTGAATTGTTAATTCAACGAAACTATAGTGATCTCAGAACACTTCTCTCCCTTCTTTTTTATCATAGAAATCAACTATTAAAGAACCTTAGTTAATCAGTTTCTTTCTTAAGGTCCGATAAACCATATTGGGCTTTGAGGATGTTAACCACCATCATCATATTTTTGGTCAATTTTGTTTGAAAATAATCAAACATATGTTTGAATTGCAAAAGACAATGAATCTATTTTATACATTCAAAAATGTAACTTAAATGATGAAAAATTACATGAAATTTTATATATCTTAATTACAAATTTATTAGGCTTCCAAAGGGATCAAATATATATATGTGTGTGTGTGTGTGTGTGTGTGGTTCATGGTGTTATCTCTTAGAGAAAAACCCTAGTTGCGAGAAATAGTCTAATGTAACCTCAAACCTCTTTGAGATTGAAAGTTGGCCCTTCAACCTGGAGAGGGATCTCTCCCTAAATGCAACTATTCAAGGTCACTGTAGTAGAAGGTTTACAATTAAGTCATGTGGCTACATTTATCTAAGAAGTGATAAAATTTGGTACACCATTGGGCATGGAGCCTAAACCCTATCAATGTGTTGACATGGTCAACGCAATTTGAAAAATAAAATTTGAAATTTATTTTTTGTACTGATAATCGACCTGTTAACTATATTGAAAACGTTGCTAACCTCATTGTGAGTGCATTGTTCATAAAATAGTATCGGATCACCAAAAGCACTGGTAGCCCCACTATCAATGATTTCCTTGTTTATTACAACTAAAATGTTGACATTGAAATTGTCAGCATTTTCTGAAACAATTTTAAAAACAGAGTATAATGTGATAACACATGGTGCGCGGTAATCAGTGACCACTGCGTCCACAAAATATTTGTACCATGCAGATCTATCCGAAAGAATTACTTCCTACCAGTTCAACCACAAAGCCTAGCCCCAAGGCTACCAAGAGAATTGAATCCATGACCTCTCAATAGCAAAGGTATTTTAAAAACTGGGACTCGTTGAACATATGACATTGTACTCATGTTTACTTTACATTTTCACCTACTTACTAAGTGAACTCCCAAAAAAAACTTTATTGTTAAACATACTAGTGCAATTATATAAATTAAATGACTTGTGAATATCTATCAACATCCGTCCATAATAAATACCAAAATACTTCATTATACATTTCACATTACAAAAATATTAAAAAAAAAATTGCTAAATTACAACTTTATTTTAGACAATAATTATCATTATTATTATTATTATTTATAAAACAAATAATATATAAATTAAACATATATACACATTGAAATTAAATTAAAATTAAATTAAAAGATAACGTGAAATGATCATTAAAAAATATATATATATAAACCTATTATTTTATAAATTTATTTTATTGTGTGAACATATCCCTGCATTAATGTGTCGATCAATATTTATTATTTCAAACAAATTTATCTAATATTTATGTGTCGATCAAATATTTATTATGCTTCAATACTCATGGAAGCATGCCATGCCATGGGAGGCCATGGAGCTTGTTGGGCCATATGTTTGAGTACATGGCCATATGTTTTCAAGTTATGACCCATCATTTAGTCTTCCCAGGATTCACTTTTTCGTAAGATTATTTTAAATATCTCGTAATTAGTATCCCTGAACTTAAATCAATTCTCATATTTTTCAATGAAGGTTTCTTTAACGCAGAGGAAAAAAAGGTACTATATAATCATATGTTTACGAATAAGATTAAATTCAAAAAAAGAAATTGTCGTGGTATTTTATAATAAAGACCATGAAAATGAAGGGGAGTAAAAAAGGAATGATATTCTTCATCTTTGTTTCTCTATTAGTTTTCTTGAATAAGGAACTCAAAGATATTATATTGCTGCTCTCCATATTCCTCCAGATTACACAACAACACAATATAATGTGATAAAAAAAAAATCATTTTAATCAATGCTTTGTTTAATATTTAATAGGAATGAATATCCAAGCTTCTTCTTGAATAAGCTCAACAAAATCTATTATTATTATTTCATATTCTTCTTCTTACTTTCGTTTAATATGTTTTTTTGGAGGTTTGTTTCACATTCTTCCTTTTACTTTTCTCTTAAAAAAAATTATTTTGTTTTATTTTTAATAATTTTTGTTTCATATTTTTTCTCTTACTTTTGTCTCAAATGATTTTTTCAATTCTTTCTCTTACTTTTCTTTCAATTCTTTCTCTTACTTTTGTTCTTGTTTAGTTGTATCTCTTTTAATCACACCAAAAATATGTGTTCTTGATAAATATCTATCTCTAAATCAATGCATACAATATAATGAGTTTTTTTCTTCCATTTTTGTTAAATTTAGATGGACTTAAATGTAGTTTTTAGCACTTCTCTCAAAATGACACGAAAAATGTATAAGCTAAATAATTATAACAATGAATGTATAAGCTTCCTTAATGAGGTACTATGCACTATATGTTCAACTACAATAATACAATATAAGCCTCATGAGTGATGTGTAATCTAAGGATAGTTTGAATGTTTTGCTGGCCTTTTTCCCTTCAGAAATTTGCTCATAACATTCTCTTTCCTAACTTATGAGAAGCAAAGGGGACTATTGGGTCACTTAGTCAACTACTACTGTCATGAGGAGGCATGATCCTCCCTTTCTCTCATGTGGAGTTAATTGCTTGTTGATGGATATTAGGCTTAGGATTCGAGCTTTTTTTACCAATCATTAGCTCAAAACCTCAAGAATGCATAAATTCATTGAAAAATCACAATTAAGCTAAAGTACATTACATAAACTTAGAAACTCAATCATTCATAAAAGTCAACATGGATAACCCTAGATGTTTCATATTCACCGTATTCTTTTACAAGTAAATGCAAGATTTATTCTTTTAGGTACAAAAGAATCATATCAACTATAAGATGGGACTTAAGATTCCATTATTTGGTGTCCCATCAAAGAATTCAAGTTTTGGAAGTGTAACACCCTTGATTTTACAATGTATTTTACAATGTATTTTCACTCCGCGAGAGGGGAACAAGAGGGGACTAAGGGGGGCCATGGGGGATGAAGCCAAAATTAATCATTATTACTTTATAACCCAAAGTAGTTTAACCTTAGATAAGATCATCTTTGGGAATTGTGTAAGTAGTTGGGAAAGACTCTCCCTTGTGATAAATGTCAAGTTAGAGGCATGTATACAAAATAGTGACGTCTTTGTGTGTTAGGGGGACATTACCTAATCCATAAATTTTAGTGGATGTTCCATTGGACAATTAATCACAATAGATATGATAACAATTATATTTAAAAATCTAAAATCTACACTGTGAGTGTTTATTTCTCTTTATATTTATGGATCTCAAAAATTTTATTTAATGTGTATGCATGCAAATTATAATAATTCAGAAAATAGATAACAACAAAATAAAAACTCATAAACAATAATTGACACAAGATATATCTTTGGAAACCCTTTCGGGAGAAAACCTATCTAGAATGTGAGGTCACTTTGCTCTTTTTCTCTAAATAAAAAAAGGATGCAAGTACAAACAAGTAAGGCATGTGGCCCGTGGGCTACTATAGTGCACAAATCCTCTTTGAAGTTTGTGTGCTCCCTTCCTATCTCTCTCAGATATTCTGCTTATCTATGGAACAAGATTGATCCAGGTAGATATTGGTGGCCACCTGCCTATTCCACTCGGACCCCAACCATAGTACCATTATTTCTTTTAGTTTCTGTAATTGTATCACAATTTACTACTTTTGGAAGGTTTTTGGGTCCTGGACTTCCAAAGTCGTTTTTAGGCCCTAAACGACATTTTTTTGGAAAATGAGAAAACGTAAATCTTGGATTGACATTTACAGTCAAAATTTGCAGTCCTCGAATATATATTTCTAACGAGGTATCATGCATGTAAAAAAGAGATCGTATGCCAAAGTTACGACCCCAGGAAGTTGGTGTACTAATTTACCCCAATAGGACCCACAATTTTGGTGTTTTGTCTCCTAGGGTTAGGTTTTTAGATGTTAAGGGTTTTCCATTGTTTCTCAATAATAAATAGGCTTTTGAGGCTCATTGTAACATAGTTCAGAGTCATGTAGACGCCACATCTCTTCTCAAAGATAAGCTACCATCGTTCGAGCCAGTTTATTTCCATTATGTATGTAAGCATATTTCAGTTCTTTGATATTAATGAAATGCAGATTTATTTCCACTGCATCTTTGTGTTTACATTTATATATATATTTTGTTTCGTTCCTGCATAATTCTGGATCAAATATGTACTTGAAAATAACGGAACCTCGTTTCCTCCTAGTGGCCCGGTTATAACATAGCCTAATAACCTACCGATGGTTAGCTTTGTCTTTTTCAACCCTTAACTAGAGTTACAATGTTGTCTCTTCTAGAGTCTTTTTCATCATAATCATGTAGCTAGCCCATTTTCCATGAGAAATGGTACTAACGTGGCATCCTCTTGAACTGTGGTGGGAAAAAAAGGAAGGTCGTCTTTCAAGTGGCATAACTTTGGCATACAGGCTCTGATTAAGACGATTCTTGCACCGTTGGAACTATCTTTGTGCGTTGAATAGGAAGAAAAAGTGTGGTGCTAAAGTGGTAAATTTATACCCCCAAAATTTCCATTTTATTCCTTAAAATACTTCTAGAAGGTTTTAGACCTTAATTTTCCAAACTAGGTTCTGCTAGTAAAAATGGTCTTGTGAGTTGATTCCTCCTTTTTTTCCTGCTATGAAAGCATTGAGATGGGTGAAAAATAATATAATTTTCCAATACATATCATTACCCCATTCATTCTTCCATTTCATGCTGCCAAAATTCATATGGCTATCCATGTTGAGTATAATAAACATTATATAGGGAGGAAATTCATGTATAACTAGTGTAAAATGCCACAGAAGTCTCCTTAGTGTCTTGCCATAGATATTTTTTTGGGTACTCTACATTGGCTCCCTAGTAGAGGGAGTTAAATTGAGGGGTTCTAATAGCAAAGAAAGGGGATCCCCTCTTGGGTAATGTGGGCTATGAAGAAAATAGATCTGGTGATTAGGATGGTTGGTTGAGTGAGCAACCCGAGTGTTAGTGGGTTTTGGGACTAGGAGTCGAAAATCCATAATTTTCCCTTATAGTTTCATAGCTTTAGGTAAGGGGTGGGTTGATATTGAAATTCCTAGAACAACAATACATAAGGCATGGAGGAACATCCTTAGTCTTTAGCCAGATTATTCTTTTCTTAGAGAAAATTTAATTCTCTTGTGTATGGTTAAATATGATGAATTATGTGTAATTTCTATTTAAAATTGTTATTGTTATTATAAATTGAATGTTGTCTTATTTATCTATGGTACTTATGATTTATTTATCCATGGTAGTGTATCTTTTTAGTACTACATTGTAGTGGATATGCAGGGCATAATCATGGAATGGTATCAACATTATAATTATGGAATTCAATAGCTAGATTATGTGAAGTTTCAAGTGTCTAGAATGGGTTTGTGGTAGTGTGGCCTATCCTAGGGTTAGCTAGGTATATTATAAGAAGCTATTGATATGACCTTTGCAAAGAATTCAAGAATGTGTAGGTATTTTACATTGGTCTTATTAGACACATAGTTCCACAAAACTATTTTTCTTTTAGCCAAAACTCTCATCTGCTTTTTATGCAGAGTTATTGTGCTTCCTTGAGCAAAATGTCACATGATGTTACTATTTCCTTTGCATTTTTGTTTCACATTAGAGGAAATTTCAACCTAAAAGTGGTCTCCTAAGGAAAAATAATAAAATAATAGTTAAAATAATAAAATAAGAGTTGTAAATTTTAGAGGGAAAAGAAGAAAATTAATTTTGTTTATTGTCTTTTTAGCTTATATCCTTATAAGTTTACTCAAATTTCAAGTGTATACACTTGTTGGATGCAAAATTAAATTCAACATCTAATTAGTATGCATTATGCATACTTATGAGAGGATCCACATTGATAAAAATTGAATATATATTAAAAAAATGTGTTCACCACTCTTTTTAAATGTATCTTCAATTTTTATCAATGTGGGTCTTCTTAGAAGTATGTATAATGGGTACTCGTTAGATGTTGAATTTAATTTTGCACCCAATGAGTGTCTACAATTCAAATTTGAGTAAACCTATAAGGAGATAAGCAACAAATATAATTAAAAAGTAGTTTTCTTCTTTTCCTTCCAAAATATTTACATGCATCTTTTTTTAAATTTAAAAGATTTTGGTTGGTTTACATACTATGTACACGAAAATTTTATGGGCACTTTTAGGCTGATTTTTTCTCGAATGGAAGCATCCTTGGCCTCGAGAAATCCTCATCATCCAAAAACCAGTTTATGTTGAGTTCAGAATAAGTGTTGTTACTCCATTGTGTTTTAAGTTGTTGGTACACCTATTATGTTAGTTATTGATACACCCAGCGAGTACTTGTTGTTACTCCCGTAGATGCATTTTATCAAAGAAACAACTCCTCTCGATTTGCTGACACTCCTAGTAGTGCATTCTGATACTCCTACTACACGGAGTTGCCAACACATCCAAAACTGACAGTTATTTGGTTGTGCTGCTATAAGAAAACCATTATTAGATGCATTATGAGGATAAGATGGAGGTTAAAAATTTGGTATGTCCTCACATTGAGAGGAAGTGAATCGACTCAACTCTGGAAGGTGAAGCAGTCAGTAACATGGGAAGTAATTTGTTTCAGTGGAATATGAAGAGGTTAGCAACGTGAGGATAAATTACATGAACACATAAGAAAAGGGGATTTTTGGTTTTTTCTCTTGGGTTTCTGTTGGTTTGTTCGGGCTTTTGGATCTTAGGTTGTTGGCATTGGTTTTGGTTGTTTCATGATTTTCAAAGAGTGCGACTAGTTGTTGTACGAGTTAGTGAGTGTGTTTGGTTGTTGTGCGTGGAATGGATGTGTAACAATGTGGAAATTTCAAGTACTCTGAGGACTCCACTCTCATATTCATATTATTATCTGTAACAACACATTTTGAATGAAATAAAATATATTTAAATCCATTTCTGTGTTCTCTTGAGCAAACTCAAATTATCTTTGTTTATGCTCTATGTTTTAGTCCTTGAATTAATTAATATAGTATCCAAATTCCAATGGCATGGGTTGTGCGCTCTATAACATAGATTCATATTTTGTAGGTGTTGTGAAAGCTAC
Source organism: Pinus albicaulis (assembly GCA_034641835.2). Classification (NCBI taxonomy): domain Eukaryota; kingdom Viridiplantae; phylum Streptophyta; class Pinopsida; order Pinales; family Pinaceae; genus Pinus; species Pinus albicaulis. The sequence goes on from CM076582.1 coordinate 600,132,825, forward strand.
AGAACCTGGGTTGCATCAATTTGCATGTAGATGATTTATACATCCAAAAAAACATTATCTATGGTTATGTAATGGTGTTTACTAGAATAGACCAATAACATACCCAAACCTCAAGAGTGTTGACCTTCGGGCCTTAATGTAAGTAGTGATGGAAAATGACCTTTGTTATGCTTTGCCACGTTTATTGTGCATCCACACTGACACACTAATTAAAAAGTGACATAACTCATTGGGTGCCTAACAAACAATACTCATAAAACGATAAGACAAGACAACATATTTTTTTGGCTTAAAAAGAAAATATGAAGAATTTCATTAGAAAATTAAATGATTTACAATAATTGGGTTGGAAGTGAATTTTTAAATTGGTATAAATTAACCAAATATTTTTTATATTCTACGTATACTTCCATGGTTTAATTAATTGTTTATACGCATCATAATTTATATTATTTAGTTTTAGGTCTCTTCTTAATAATCCTTCAACCAAAAGTTTTAAGTGTGAATTTTCCATTCTAACCTTTATCATTTGTTGAATTTCACAATATACAATATCGTGAAATTTTGATATTTCTAAACCCTTTCTAATTTATTAATCTTAGCGCAATGTCTTCATAAATTACTAGTTTGTGAAAATCAACATTTTAAAAAATAAATAAACTTTCTTCTCTACAAAAATAAAAATAAAATATAACTATAATATAATATATTTAATGGTAGTGTACTTCTATTTTTTTTTTTTAAATTCCAAATATCATTATTTGGAATCTATTTGTTATTTCATCATCAAACTCATGAAAATAAGATCTTCTATTAAAGTATGAAAATAAGATTTTCTATTAATACTTTAAAATAAGATAAATAAATAAACACAGATTCTCTTTTTACTCAAATTTGAGATAATATATCCAAAGTAAAAAAAAAAGCACATGCTTAATATACTCCATAAATTGATATAATACCGAGTTCCCTTTTTTTTTTCCGCTTTTAAAAATTTTAATTATGTTAATCTATCTTAATCTCCACTTTATAAAAACATTCATTTCCAACTAAATTTAATGCTAACTTCACCTAATTCGTAAGTTTAATGCTAACTTCACCTAATTCCTAATTGATAAAAAATTGTTATCTCTTCCATTTACTTTAGTTTTTTGTTTTGTGTGTTCATAAATTTTAATCATATTAATCTAACTTAGTCTCTACTTTATAAAAAAATATTCATTTCCAATTTATTTTAATGCTAACTTCACCTAATTCCTAATTCATAAAAATGTTCTCTATTCTATTTACTTCGGTTGAGATTTTTTTTTGATATTTAATTAGAAATTTAATATAAATATAATGGTGTATAATTTAAATATTAAATATAGTGATTAGAAACCTTTTATTAGTTTTTTTAAATTTTAATGATTTAAAAAATAATAATTATAAATCATATAATTTTATATTTTAATTATAAAAAATTGTTTTGATCAAAATAAAAAACTAATCAACAAAACCTAAAATAAATATTATAATATTTATTTAGAAATAAAATAAAATAATACAACATTTTACAAAATAAATATCTTCCAAACCCTTCAACCGATTCAAATAATATTAAGTATAATATTATATTAATTAGAATGCATGATAATAAACATCATGTATTGATTTGATTATCAATCTCCCTCATGTTAATAATGGTCATTGTTCCTATATTATACATATGGGGTTCCATATTCATGCAACGGTGAACGTTGCAGGGAATTGATGTGATCATATTTGTAAAATCATGGTCACTTTTTTTATTTTATTTTATGGTTTATGCTCATATCTTCGATCATAATAAAGTGCTTCAATCATACACCAATAACATTAACATCATATTCTAGTCTAATATTAAAACATATTAGAAAATTTTGTTTATTTGATGGAATTATTTTTAAGTTTTATATTATTATAATTTTTAAGGATGTGAATTGGAGGATTTGAATCTCAAAACTTCTCATATTACAAGGAAAAGGTTTTTTAGCGAATGTTTTTGAGGAATCTCTTATAAAAATACTTCAGACATTCGTTTGTAGCGGAGGTTACTAAAGGAGGTTGGCGGGTAGAGGTTTTTGTGGATGTTTTTCTTCCAACACGCTTATCATCATAAACCGCGCCGATGTGTTCAACTAGAGAAAGCACTGGTGTGCACAAAACATTGGCACATCGGGACACCGTGCACTCCATACAAACCCGCCTGGTGCGTCTTATCACTGTAGCGCACCGGTGCTTTACAAAGATTCCACACCAGTGTGTCCTAAAACCCTGCGCCAAAAATGAAACAATGCGGTGCGGTCCTAAGAAACCGCACCAGCCTATAAAACCTGGGCACCAAAACAGGGTTAAATATCAAAAAAAAAAATTACAACCAAAAACATGCATTTTCACTTTTCAGTGCTCCAGAGCTCTCAAGCACTGGTGCAACTTTAGCTTGTGTGAGGCGCTCTGCCATCGGTGCTCCCATTGCATACACGGTTGTTGTCCATTGCCTACCATCTCCATTTTGAATTTTACAAAACGGTGGGAAAATTTAGTTTTGCAAATTCTACAACCAATATGCCTCCTTGACAGCGAAATGTACAGGTATTTTTCTTGTTTTTTTGTAATTAAACCTTTTAGCATATTAGTTTTGTAAATTAGCTTAAAATTCACCTTCTTTAAAAAAATTTAAAAAATAAAAATAATAAAAAAAATCCCCACACGGTGCGCTCGAGCCATTTGGCTTGCACCGGTTCGCGGTGTTGCCTGTAAATTCACTTTGAATTTTTTGACTGCAAACCTCTCTTGGGAATCCAGTGTGTCAACTATTTGTGGGGAAGAGGACATCGATGTTTCAATTGAGGCCATCGTTGTTTGGGGTCAAGGCATGCTAGTTGAATGCATGCTACATAGATTGTGAGGAATGCACATTGAATTCAAGAATGCACACTAAATAAACAATGAAAAATTCAAGTTGAATGCAAAAATGTGTGTTGATCAAACCGTGAGGAATGCATGGGAAAATGAGTTATTTTTTTTTAACTTATTGATTTATTTTTCTATAAATCACTTTTATGAAGAAAATAAAATTTTATTAAGTGAATGAAATTGTTTATAAGATGCTTTAACTTTGCTCCTTTACTCGTATATTTTCCCAAACACAAAATAAAAAATTCAAATTTAATATTTAGATATAAAATGCATTTTATTAAAAATAACACTTTTAAAAATATGGCTACAAGATTTTGATAGCATGTAAGATGGCCATCACTTCTTTCTCATAGATAGAATTGAACAAATTTCCATCATGCAACAGGTTATTCATAAATGATAATAAATGTCATTTCTGCATTAAAATGGAACCCAAACCTTTTTATAGAAAATGTCCTAACTAGGTCACTTAACCTAATCTTAAACATAAAACCTTAAAAAATATGTACAATATAGAAAAACCCTAAAATATACCTTGTGAACCATAGGTGATATCTCTTTATCTATCCCTTGGAAACATTTAAACCTAATTAGTACTTAAATTATAAAGTCATTCAACCTTATTTATAGGGTTTTAACCAAGAAACTACAAGTTTCAACTATTAAAATTCGAGTTTGATTTTTCTTATTCCATCACCTTGTTCCCAAACATTCTTGGTATGCATTTATTTGAGGCACATAAACCCTTCCTTTTACCCTTTGAAATCCATGCAATTTGGATTATATTTTAACAACACAAACATAGATGTGAAAAAATAAAAATATTTAATTGTATTAAGGTTACCTATGAGTAAAACAATACTCTCCAAGTTGAATAATACAATTTGGCCTTGAAATAAATGTTGGGCATGCATTTTTACGAAACAAGCCAAAATTGTCTTGCTTCACTAAAATGCAAGCCCAAGCTTCATTTATTGTCCAATCTGATTTATTCAAATTGTATATTGTTTATTTAATGATTTTACACACTTTTGCATTTGTAAGTCTTTACTTAGAATTCATTGCCAAATAAGAAATAAAAAATAGTTCTATTTCTCTCCATTCTCCTTACCTATTTATCTTTAAACCCTAACCAGGCCACTTGACCTAATCTTAAGCTTAAAACCCTAAAAAATATGTACAATGTAGAAAAACCCTAAAATAGACCATGCAAACCCTAGGTGTTATCTCTTTATCTATCCCTTGGCAACATTTAAACCTAATTACTAGTAAAATAAGGTCATCCAACCTTACTTATAACATTTTAACCAAGAAACTACAAGTTTCAACTATTAAAGTTCAAGTTTTATTTTTCGTAGTCCATCACCTTGTTCCCAAACATTCATGGTGTGCATTTATTTGAGGCACAGAAACCCTACCTTTTAGCCTTTGAAATTCAAGCAATTTGGTGTATTTTTGAAAACACAAATATACATGTGAAAAATTAAAAATATTTAATTGTATTAATGTTACAAATGAGTAAAACAATACTCTCCAAGTTGAATCGTTCAATTTGACCTTGAAATGAAGGTTGGGAATGCATTTTTGTGAAGCAGGCCAAAATTGCCTCGATTCACTAAAATGCACGCCTAGGCTTCATTTATCGGCCAATCTGATTTTTTCGAATTGTATATTATTTATTTAATGTTTTTACACACTTTTGCATTGTTATATATTTACTTAGACTTCACTGTCAAACAAGAAATATGAACTAGTCCTATTTGTCTCCATTCTCCTTACCTATTTATGTTCAAACCCTAACTATGACACTTGACCTAATCTTAAAATTAAAACCCTAAAAAATATGCACAATATAGAAAAAACCTAAAATAGACCCTACAAACCCTAGGTGTTATGTATTTATCTATCCCTTAGCAACATTTAAACCTAATTACTCCTAAAATAATGTCATACATTCTTATAGTGTTTTAACCAAGAAACTACAAATTTCAACTATTAAATACAATTTATATTTTTCTTAGTCCATCACCTTGTTCCCAAATATTCTTGGTGTGCATTTATTTGAGGCACAAAAGCTCTGCCTTTTACCCCTTCGAATCCATTCCATTTGGAGTATTCTTGAAAAACATAAATATATATATGAAAAATTAAAAATATTTAGTTGTATTGATGTTAGTTATGAGTAAACAAATACTCTCCAAGTTGAATCATTCAATTTGGCCTTGAAATGAAGGTTTGCCATGCATTTTTGTGAAGCAAGCCAAAATTGCCCTGATTCACTAAAATGCATGCCCAAGTTTCATTTATCGGAAAATATAATTGATTCAATTTGTATATTGTTTATTTAATGATTCTAAACACTTTTGAATTGTTACAACATTCTAATATTTTCTTCGACTTGTCTTATGTGAAAGTTGTGTATAAGTGGGAAACATAATTATGTAGGATATTTGTGAGACATGATGCAAGGTTATATCCGAAGGTTAGGAATTGTCCAATTATGTCCCATTTCAAATTTCATTACCAAGTGTGTAATTGGTTTGTCCTGGGAGTGCATATTTGTTCTGACTGTGATCATTGGTAGATATGATCAATTGTTATTATGGCAGACTTGGATTTCAATGTATAACATTTCCTTTATGAAAATTGCTATGATATGTTGTATAAAATGGTTTTATATTTAGGTTGGAATGATCATTATTGCACAATAAATTAAGTACAGGTCCTGGTGTGCATCTATTTGAGGCACACAAACCTTGAATTTAACCCTACAAAATTGATCCAATTTGGCATATTCTTGCACAACAAAAATTTCTATCTAAAATATCAATGTTAATTATGAGTAAAAAAGTACTCTCAAAGTTTAATCATTCAATTTGACCTTGAAATGAAGGTTGGGTGTGCATTTTTTGTGAAATAGGCCAAAATTGCCTCACTTCACTAAAATACACACCTAGACTTCATTTATTGGCCAATCTAATTGATTCAAATGTATAGTGATTATTTAATTATTTTACACACTTTCAAATTATTATATGTTTACTTTGACCCTTAAATAATTATGCTTTAGATTTCATACAACATTCCAATTTTTCTTCAACTTGCATCATGTAAATTTGTGTATAGGTATTTCTTCAGCTTATCCTTGGGCAAAACAATTGTCCTTTTAATTCAGAGCAATAGTTCCAACTCTTCACATTAATTTTCAATCCAGATAGGTTTTTTTATTGCAAGGATATTATGCAAAATATATGCAAGGGAAAATGATGACTAGTACTAATGAATCTCAAACTCAATCATTGTAATCACGCTCTCAACAATTCAACACTCTGGTTGTTACACTTTCAAACCTTGTTCACACTCTCAAGAAATAAACACAAAATGCAGAATAGAACCACTATGTCACATTGTCACTCTTATTCAGAAAAGAAGAGCACTCTTGGAAACCATTCTCTCAACAAATTTTGAAACACACATTCAAATGAAATGAATACACCATCAAAATGTAATAGGAATTAAATAACTTTCACACTAACAAAGAGACTTGTGCAGGACCTATGTTGTTACACAATATAGTGTTTCGAATTCTACAATAATTAAAGCATGAACAAGACTAATAATAGAAGTAACACTACACAACACACAAGATAGTCAATAGAAAGGTATGGCGCCACCAATTATTGAGATTTCATTAATGAAACATACATTATTACAATGTTGGTGCTCTCGCCCTTTATCATTTCCTATTTGTTTATGTATGTCTATCTCGCATGGGAAGAGATTACACCTCTTTATAATTTCATATTGCAATGATAAGACCTTCATGAGAATATATCAATTATCATGTGATCTAATTTGAGAATACACATTAAAAATTTGATAAAAAATTCCAAGGTTAGGAAAAAGTTGCAACAACTTTTCCAAATTACAATAATTATCAATAGAAAATCCCAATTGTTTCAATTGTTAGAAAATTATATATTACAGAGAAATGGAACACATAAAATATGCAGAAACACAAACACATAAATAACATATAAAACAAGAGAGACACAGATATATGTGGTTCACCCAACTTGGGTTACATCCACGGAAACAAACAGTCCTTCCTTTATATTATCCAGCAAAATGAAGAGACATAACCTACATCAGATCTGTTGTAATAGCATTTACTCTCTCACACAGTCCCCCTTTCTATTTCTCACTCAGAATATACACCCAATACATAGCCACAATACAATTCCCTCATGTGAACCGAGGGGTTGCCTTCTAGGAAAAAAACACTAAATTAAACATAACTTTTACTGTCATATCATCCGCCTAATGAACAGCCTAGATTGACTACAAAATTACAATATTTTACAAGGCAATTTTACATCTATTTTTTAGCTTCGGGGGTGCTACCCCTGAACCCCCCCCCCCCACCACGAGGGCCTCCAAAAGGTCGTCATCACCCCCCTGGACCCCCCCTGACGGAAATTAAACGAAGGGCATCTTTGTTGTCCTGTTAAGAACAAGGATCCAATGCGACGATACATCTAAACGAAGAATATAATCGGGCTCGACACCCAACATTAGTGTCATTGTCCAGAAACTTCTCCTTTAATAATAGAACTATCTTTTGACTAGATACTTTTGAAATTGATGTTCATAACTAATTGAAGGAGCTCAGTGTATCCAAAATAGATATTCATGTGTAACAACAATGCTCAACAAGTCTCTGTCATGTTCTTGGCAAGGTAAAACTGGAAAGTGTAATCCTACAACAACTTCTCAACATACCACAAACCATGTAACAACTCAATTATCATTTTTACGATAAAATAACCTAAAATAGTAGTTCTCGTGCCAAAATACAAGTATAATTGGATCATAAGGATGACATATAAAAAGAGACATATCGAGGTTGATAATAGTTGTTACAGTGGCAGAGTATGGTCTCGAGAATAAAAAAAAGGTAAATAAAAGGTAGGAAAATGAGTGCAAAAAGATGCCAATTTCACATCCTAATATATCCCCCAAAATTAAGTATATGCACATCCATATCAGCATGATTTCACATCCCAACACCCCATCACTCTCTACTTCAATTATTGGTTCTTATGTAACAACAACATCTTCAGTAGGTACTTGCTGAACAATGGTTTGGAATTATTCATATTTCTCTCCAACTTGAATTCCAACTGAAATGGTGGTTGGCCTTTCCTAACATGCTTCCTCCAATACTTCCTTACATCCATAACATAATCTAACTAATATTAATTCTGCCACCTCTGCCAGGGTTTCTAATCCATTTTGTTTTCTAGATTGAAGCTTCCCTTCAACCATGGTAAGTTGTTTCCTTAAATTCTCATTTTCCTCCTTAAATTTATTAATTTTTTGAATAAGGAGGTTAGTTTCAGACTTAGCTGGTAAAGAAACATATTCTTGTTCCTTTTTGAGCTCCTCCTCTTTCTGTTGTTTCTTAGGTTCCTTTGATTCAGGTGGAACAACATGAACTTCAGGTGTTGGGGTATGTTATTTTACAAATTCTTCTTCTTTCTCTTCATTTTGTTGTCCCTCGAAATCCTTTGGTTATGCTATATCAACACATTCCCCAAATATTGGAGTAGTTGATTGTGTAAAAATTACCCGCACTCTCTTCTTGGGATTCTTTCCACCCAATCGCTTCTTCAATTTCTTCTTTTTCACCACTTTTTGTACAAGAGTATATTTTTCATATGCTTTCTTAGATTCCTTGGGAATTTATGTTTCAGGAACCCCTGCTTCAGCTGATGTTGTTCCAGGTACCCCTATTTCAATAGTCTCTACCTCAGGCTCTTCATGCTCAATAAGGCATCCATGATAACTATCCTTAGATTGTCCACTGGATATACCCACAGGTTCTTTAGTGCATGCTCTTTTTCCTTCAACGGATGTACCAACAAACATTATTATGGAACTCCATCTTGTAACAACTCTTCTTTATCTAGAAGTGCAGTTGCTCTACTTTTTCTGGGAGGTGTAATTGCTCTATCTTCTAATGTTGTTTCAACACTTACCTCATGTTCTTCACTTTTTTTATTCTTAAATTTCCTCTTTTTCACCACAGTTTATACAAAATTATTTTTTTGATATACTTCCTTAAATTCCCCAAACATTTCTGTTTCAGGAACCCCTACTTTAGCTAACGTTGTTCCAGGTGCCACTGATTCAACAGTCTGCCTCTGGTCCTTCTTCCTCAATAGGGAATCCATGATAGCTATCATCATATTTTCCACAAGATATATCCATAGGTTCTTTAGTGCATGCTATTTTTCCTTCAGTGCATGTACCAACATACATTCTTATGGAACTCCATCTCTTACTATTTCGGCGAAGGGGTCTAAGAGGTGTAACCACTCTTATTTTTCTAGGAAGTGTAGATGCTCTACTTTGTATGGGAGGTGTAATTTCTCTATCTTCAAGTGTTGTTTCAACACTTACCTCTTGTTCTTCACTTTCACTTTCCTTTGTTTCAATGGCTGGCGCATGTGAATTTTTCAATAAACCAGTCCATGTGCTTCCCTATTTTTACAGTGAATGAATTATGATTAAATTGATGAAAATATGGTTGGTTAAGTAAGTCTTTGGATGTTTTTATATATGCACTGCATCTTCCATATGTTGTAAAAATTTTAACAAATAATAGGGAAAATTTATCAACTATCCATTACAAAGATGTGCCAATAATTGAAAATGATAATTTAATACTATCACAAAACACCCCTCACAAGTAATGGAATTCTAAATAAATAAATCAACATCATCCCAAGGGTGAGGAAGGGATGTTATATCAATACCTCTCTCCTTTCTCCTTACTCCCTCTCCTCACTATATAAATGTTTCCCTAAATGTTGGAACTACTATTTTCCTACAAAACCAATGAGCCCCTGGTTGAGGTAAACCTGTCACCTTGGAAATTATGTCCTATGTAATAGAAATTTTGAATCCTCTAACCTCTTAATGTTGCTCCTGCATAGCCTATGTGAATTCCATATCAATTTGTTCGTTGAAACCTTGCAACTTCTTAAAGTAGACTAGCCACTATGCATTCCTAAATATTTCTAGGGATTCTGGATGGTGTAGTAGCGCATCAATGAATTCTAATTCATGATAGATTTTTTCTCCTCCCATGGTTGTTTTAGAGACGGTTACTGCTCAGAATTGCTCAGAGATTGTTACACTTAGTCAATAGAAAAACTTGGGTAGAGAATAACAGTCGAATGAAATTTGGCAATGGGTAGGAAATAATTAAGATTACCTTTTCAATGAATTCAATCTTTCAATGACAAATGAAAACTACCAGGAATGATTTCCAAGTAGTCACATTGATTTTCAAAAATGATAGTAGGAGTAAGGGTGACAATGGGTAATTACTGATTTAGGATACATGTATTGTGCATCTGCCAGATGGTAATTACCGAATTTGGTTTATCGTACACTCCTCCCGCTAACTAAACTACAAAAGTCATCCTGGACATGTGTAATAGAAAAAATCATAACCAATGCCATAACGAGGAGAAAAATATGATATTACAAAGGGAGATTGAAAGGAAGCTAAAATGGACGCTAAAAACAATGCCATAACCAAGAGAAAAATAGGACGTTAGATAGGAAGCTATACATGAAGCTACTTCAAGAGCTAAAGGAGAGGCTAAACTAGACACTAAAGTCAGCACTAAATAACGTTGAATTTAGGGAATTACTGCCGATTGTATGTGATCGACATAAAAAATGCCAAAATTAGCGCCATCCCTATAAATAACGCCAAAATTTTCAAAAAGGTGGAGAAAAATACACTAAAACAGTCAGTGGAAGCAAAAAAGGGAGCTAAAGAGGAAGCTAATCACATGGATTTGTTGTAGCGGGGAATAAGGTATTGATAAGCTATGGTATTGGCCCATGCTATTGTAACAAAACCTATTTACATATTATCTCTATGATAAAGTGGGGGTGAATCTGCATGGTTAAGAATCATGTTTTTTTAAAACATATATATTTTAACTCATATATTAATTCTTTTTTAATTAATAATAATAATAATAAAGTTATAACTTAGTTATTTTGTAAGGATTTTTTATTTTATTTTATTTTTTATTTTTTTTAATAATTTTAGCAACTTGAGATGTATGATGAAGTAAATGTTTTGATACTTATCATGGATTAACGACTATTGACATTTACCAACCATTTAATTTATATGACTATGCTAGTGTTACATGCTTTTAAAATGTTATATGTCTAACTCATATATTAATTCTTTTTATAATTAATAATAATAATTTTTTTCTTTTAAATAAATAGGTTAGAGGATTATATTATTCAAGATGGGATCTAACCCAAAACCATTGTAATTCTACTAAGAACAAGAAATATCAAAATTCCTTGGAGATTTGGATCAGAACACGCAAGATCAATGAAAATCCTTAGAAGAGAGCTCCCTCACAGAAGGAAAGTTTTCCAATTCCAACTAAAAACTTTCCAAAAGACCCCTAAAATCCCTATATATCTACAACCCATTCTCAATTTAGAATTTTTTAGCTTTGAATGGCTTCTCATTATCCTTGGAGAATTGATTTTCATCATTTTTCCCACTTAGGTCCAACCCAAGTTATTTTCAGAGTCTGACATTCCATCATTTTTTAGTGACCGCTACTGAAAATTTTATTCTTTTGACTCAAAGAAGGGGTGTCCACTTCTACTTGATCACCCCAAGGGGGAGCCTTTTCGGATTTGATTTTTGGAGAAACACACCCAGAGGGTTTGGAGTTTGAGACAATGTTCTTTTCCTTGTTCAAATTGGTTGATCAATTTCGCATATATATATATATATATATATATATATATATATATATATATATATATATATATATATATATATATATATATATATATATATATATATATATATATATATATATATATATATATATAATTTTTTTTTTTTTTGTTCAAGAGTGTTCTCTTGAGAAAAATTTGAAATACTAGCTTTTAATAGATATGGTGGCAAAAACCTCCACATTGTTGCTTATCTTTACTTGTTTAACTATTGAAACTCCTTGGTATTTAGGGGCATCGGTATTGGAATTTGAAAATTTGCTATCGCTTTGCAATTTTTCCTCATTACATCTAAATTTAGGAGGATCCTCCTTAGAAATAAATTAGTGAACAAATTTGGCACCCTCCCACCATCTTGGTTTTCAGCTAGTTTTCTTTATTTTGTTCTTCCCAACTTTGGGATAGCTTTTGAGGGAATGCCTGGTCTCATAACAAGCTCTATAATGGAGAGATATGTTTTCATTATCCATATTTTATACCCATAAATAACCATGACCAATTAACTTGATCTCAACAGGAAATCATTTACTGAAATCCATTTCTAGACAATGTGAGCATACAAGGGCTTCAAGTAATATTTCATATCTTCGCTTCGACAATATAATTTTCCTAAAGCACCACCAATTGCAGTCAAAGAAGTTAGATTTCACATATGCAAAGGAAGGTTGGGAAGATTTACGCAAAGCATAATAGTCAAGATTGAAGTTGGAAGAGGATTGAAGGAGGGGAAACATAGTTGCATAGAGATCCCTACACTTCCCCAAAACCACAGACCAAATTTTGAAATAAGCACTTGGTCTTCAACTTTGTCAAATACTACGATAAAAAAACCTATTTCCAGAGGGTAAATATTTAATTTATCAAATATTAGAGGCTCCCACTGCTCAGAAATCCAAGAATGAAGGTCTATGAGCCTTGACCACAAACCATTGATCCTACAAATTAGTCCAACTTCAGAGTAAATGTTAAACACACACATGGTGTGAGAGAAAGATAAACACACACAATAGAAGGATAAGCGTGTAGCTCTATTCTTTTTCCATTATACATGATGTACATTTATAGTACAATGGTGTGACTCTTGGTTTCACATTCCAAGGTCACTTGGACTCCATTTGACTTTTCGCATTCCACACCTACCCATGGAGGATTAGGTGTTCCAACATTCCCCCCCTTAATCCGAAGGGGTATGTGTGAGTCCAAGAAGAGAGTTGTAATACAAATCTGCAAAGTATACATGGCAACACTTGGGTTGAATCAACTCTCTGAAATGTTGGAAAAAAGAGGTGGTTTAAGGATGACCACCAACACTGGAGCACAATACTTGTTGCAATTCCCGAAACTCTTCCAAAACTGGCAAGAAGCTGAAAGCTTCTGCTAGAGGAATTGTCCCTCATAAAAAAGGGAGACCTTCAACCTAAAAGAAGGGAGGTATACAACCTGTGATGGTTTAAGGATGACCAAAAACATTGGAATGCTTGAAGCATTTCCTGGAACTCAACCAAAGTTGGCAAGAAGTTGAAGGCTTCTGCTAGAGGAAGTGTCCCTCATATATGAAAGGGAGACCTTCAACCTAAAACAAGGGAGGTCTACAACCTATGATGGTTTAAGGCTTTCCACCAACCAAAGGCATGCTCAATGGCATCCGTGTCTCTGGCTACATCTCTGAATCTGGAATGATGAATTGTGGCTCAAACTCACTTGAATTGCTGTGTCTCTGGCGACAACTCTGAACATGGAATGAGAGATTGTGGCTCAGGCTTGCTTGATCTGACGTCGAAGCTTGTAGATGACCACCATTTCCCCCCCTGTCAGGGACAAGGTGAGATGATGGCGAAAACTCAACTGCAAGTTTGCTCAATATTCGTGAACAAGTTCTGACATGCGTCTTAAACATCTTGTTGGTTGCTGATGCCCATTGCCAAGAAGCGATCCATCCAAGATGAATCTTTGTTCTTGTAGGAGGTTTGTGTCTGAAGCATCTGTGTGAAGAATGGGTGTGCCGACCACAGTGCATGCATGGGTGAAGATCAAAACAATGATCTTTCATATGGGCAACTCGATCACAGTGTTGGAATTTTTCAATCTGTTGTTGTTGTGGAAGTGGAGCAGGATCTGAAACAGCTGCAGGTGAACTGTCATATAGGAATCCGACACTTTGAAATATGATGGGCTTGGTGTAGTCTGGAATATGAAAGGACACATCCTTGTCATATCCAAGACCAGTTATGTGATTGTTGTGGACAAGCTCTTCCCAAGGTCTGATGATGGGCTTGAGAAGTGCAGGTTGAGCTGCTGCATCTGCATGTAAATCTGCTCTTGTACAAGGAACTGAATGTGAATCAACTACAAATTTACTGACTTGCTGCTGATGGGAGCCTTTCACAATCTTCTGAGCAGAAACAGGTTCAGAATGGTGACTCTTTTGTTGAAGTTTATCTTGTTGGAGCTGAGATTCCAACTGCAAAAACTCAATCTTCTCATGTGCATCTTGCAAACAAATTTGAATATTACAAAGAGCATTCTTGCTCATTTTTATCATATCATCAACATTGGAATGAATGAGGTTATTCAACAACTCTAATGCCTCATTGATTTTAGCCATTTTCAACAACTTAGGCTCAAAAAATAAAGGGTGCCGGCTTCAACCGATAATGCTCCCGTTTACAATGTGATTCAACTTGCTTTCAAGAAATACAAATGACTTCAAAGAACTTCCAGCTATGTAAATCTCAAAGTACAAAATCTGCTCCTCAAATTATGGAGGACATCAAGGTATAGACTTGGATGTCTAACCGACAATCAACAATGACTTACATCAACAACTCAAATTTATTGATTACAACTATGAAGAAGAAATATCCACTCACAATACAATGTCAATGCAATACAATATTTCTGCAAAAATATTTTGTAAATGTGCAGCAAAAACTACTGTGTAAGAGGCCTTTAAGGCAGCTGATTTTTTTTTTCTTCAAAGAGTTGTTTTGCACCAATAACAACTCAAATCAACTCAACAAAAGGAGGAGATATTCACAAGCTTGGATGCTTGACCTTGATGTACTGTAGAATGCAATAGAAATTAAGAGAAACTCCAAAAAATCAGAAGCTTTGTGTCCAAATAATGAATTCCACTGTTGTTTTCAAAATGGTGACCAATTTGTCTTCACATGTAAATTTCTTCAGAAAATCACCCTTCTATATATGCCACAAATCATAAAATGTAAACTGCACTTTTCTCTATGTATTCAATCCATCTGCTCACATGCCATTTCCTCTTTCTCTGCTGTTCATTTTCTCTCTTCCTCTCTCTCTGTTGTTTTTTTTTTTTTTTTTAATAATTAAATTAAAAAAAAAACTTGAAATTAGGAAACTTATTGGGGGGAAGGGGAACTAAGAGAAATTTTTAAAATTAAAAAAAATGAATTTAAAAGGTTGGGAAAAAATTTAAATAAAACAGAATGCAGTGAGGGGGGGGATTTTAGTTGTGGGAAGGGGAGGCGGTAGAGGGGTAGGGGGAAGAGGCTGAGGCCGAGGGCCATGGAGAGAGGCCGAAGGCCTAAGGGATAGGGAGCTCGGGTGTAAGGGAGCCAAGAGTCATGGGTAGGGGAGGGGCGTAAGGGGGAAGGGCGGAGTGTAACAGTGGGGGACGGGTTTGGGTAATGAGGGTGTGAGCGGCAGAGTATGGGAGTTGGGGAGGCTACGTAAGGGGGGCTGGGGTAAAGCCATGTGGGAGAGTTCTATGGAGAGGGCGATGAGTGTAGAGGGTTAGGGGAGCCGAGGAGTGTTGACGAGGGGGTGAGATGGGTATGGTAGGGGTGTTGCTAGGTTAGGGAGGGGGCGGGGTTTTGCAGTGAGCGAGGGGTGAGTTTAGATAGCAGATAGGGGGGTGAGCGTTGCTGTGTTCGTGGGGAGTGAGCGTAGGGAAGGGTTGGGTGTTGAGTGCTGTGAGGGAGTTGGGGATGAGTGCAAAGAGTTGGGAATACAATGGCTTAGGGGGTAAGGTGGGAAGAGGCCAAGGTAAGGAGTGTTGTGCGGTGAAGGAGTAAGGGATGTGGGCAGCAGCCGGGTGGAGCGTTGGGAGGGAGGGCTCGGGTAGCGCGCAGGTTAGGGGGTAGGGTGTAGGGGGTAAGGGTCGAGCGAGGGTCGATGTGTGAGGGGGCAATGTAGGTAAGGTGAGAGGGGGGCCGAAAGGCCTGTGCGTTAAGAGTGTTAGGGGAAGTGGGAATGGGGTCGGGTTGCAGGGAGTGTGAGGTGCGAAGAGTTTAGGGGGCTCAACATTTATTTATTTATTTTTTTAATAAAATAAATTACAGCAGAGAGGAGTAATAAATATCACAAATGCATGCAGCAGAAAATGCAAAAATGAGGGCAACAACAGAATTTTTTCTTCCAGGAAATGCACGAAATTTCAGCAGAAAAAACCAGAGTTTGCAGAAAATTTTCAGATGAAAAGATTCAAAATTTTTTAATAAAAACCCCAGAATTATGCTTTAAACAATATTCCAGCAGCTCTCCAATGCAGAAATTAAAAGCAGAAATTGCAGAATAATGTGCAGTGAGAAAACTTGTAGAATGCCCCCCAAATGCTGCTCTTCTTCAAGACAAAATTTCTGAATGCTGCTTCTTCTTAATGCAAATTTTTGAATGCTGCAGAAAGATCGATGAATGCGGCAAAAAGGACTGTTGCAGAGAATCTCTGAGTGTTGCAAAAATTATCAGAATTTTTGCAGATATGCATAGGCCATAAACACAAATGGCTCACTCAATGTTGAGTTGGTTATGAACGTATCAACTCTGATACCATGTTAAACACACACATGGTGTGAGAGAAAGATAAACACACATAACAAGAGACTGAACACACAATAGAAGGATAAGCGTGTAGCTCTATTCTTTTTCCATTATACATGATGTACGTTTATAGTACAATGGTGTGACTCTTGGTTTCACATTCCAAGGTCACTTGGACTCCATTGTGACTTTTTGCATTCCACACCCACCCATGGAGGATTAGGTGTTCCAACAGTAAAAATTGCCTCACTCAAAGCCTCAACCACTAAAGGGACCTCAATTGAAGGAGCTTCTAGAACAAGCATCCCAGAGGAATGGGAACCAATGACAAAATTCACAGTATCGTGATGGGAAGAAGGAATAGACACCGAAGAGAGATTGTCAAGAATATATTTCACTATATCACAAAGATGGCGTTGCCTGACAAGAGCCCTCCAGACTTAAGGAAGGAGCAATGTTGTTATCACTAGAATTTGAAACAGAGGCTGACAAGGTCGTAGAGGCAACACCCTTGGCAACACAAGAATTTGATAATGAGGATGATAAGGAGCCAACAACAATGCAAAGAAGCAAACTCCTCCCTGAAACAGAGAGCGAAGACAATGTTCTAGCCGACAAGGAGGGTAAGGTTGAATGTTGAAGCAAAGCCATGGACGAGGTTGTGGAGGAACCCAAGATTCTAGGAGCCATGAGGTTCATAAAATCTTCCATATTTTACAACAAATTGAACGAGAAGGAGAGGTGGTTGGCTAGGGCCGAACCCTAGCTGTTGCAATAAGAGAGGACCACAATGCCATAGTTTAAAACAACAACAACAACTACTAATTTCTATTAAAGTTATAATTTAGTTATTTTCTATAAAATTTTAGCAATTTGAAATGTATCATAGAATAAATGTTTTGATACCTATTGACAATTACCAATCACTTATTTTATAGAATATGCTAATTTTATATATTTTAATAAATAGTATTTTTAATATTTTAAAATTAATACATACTACTTCCATGTCCATCTCTTTATTTTATTTATGGTATTTAGTAAATGTTCATATATATATATATATATATAAATATATGAATGAGTGAATGTTTGCATAGATAATAATGAAATATACAATTATCATTTTAGATATCAAAATTTAAAGTTATTATAAAAATATATTGATTATAAATTTATCATATAGTTTAGATGTAAAGAATAATAACATTTTTAGAACAAAGACTTTTATGATCTATAATTTAGATAAATGTCTTTCAGATTAATCACATCATACCAACTAAATCAACTAATGTGGTTTGAACCACATTAATTGGTTCAAAACATCAACCAAATCCTAATAATGTTATTAATCACAAAAGCATTTATCTAAATAACAATTTTTTCAATTACATAAAATATATTAATTAAAATTAAAAATAACAATATCTCTCAACCACCCAAAATACATTCTAATTAGTTTTTTATTATTAAATTATTTTAAACATTTATAATTTATAATTTCAATAATATTATATTATGACTTTGTTTTCCAAAGGCAGTGAAATGATTGCACTCATATGGAGGTGTGTTTGGTATATGCATGCACGTGCACTCTACATTTTAAATGAATGAGATAATATAAACACATATTATTTTAATTCAAAAACATTTTGATTCTCCTCGTTGTCTAAGACTTTCCTCTACGAAAAAAACTATTAATCATGGGAGCATGCATGAAAGTGGTTGTACTTTATGTTTAAAATAAGCAGTTGCATTGATTTTGAATACCTTATAGTCTTCTCCCCATGCTTATGTCGGGAGGCCATGGAAAATGTGGGACAACTTTGAAATTAGGGGAACATTGCAAAGAGAGTTATTTTTAGTGTGATTTTTTGAAAGTTTGTTAGTGAATTTTTTTAGTTTAATTTCTTTAAAATCTGACATTAAAATCACAAGTTTGATGGGTAATTCTTACACAATCAAAGTGCTTTAGGAGTTTTTCAAGGTGTTGAATTCATATATACAGTAAAAAACCAGTTTAAATAATACAAATCAAGATTTCCACCAGACACCAAAAACTCCAAAAAATCGCACTAAAAACAACTCCTTTTTCTAGTTATTATACATTTAATGGATTAGATTACACTGAAATATTTTATAACATAGTCAAATTTGTATTTTTGTTATTTAAATTGGTCTTTTTTACTATATGTAAATTTAATATTTTGAAAAATCTATGAAACATTCGAATGACTAAAATTCACAATTCAAATTTGTAATTCCAAAACATATCCTATAAATTCTAAACAAATTAAACGAGAAAATATACTCCAAAAGTTTTAAAAATGCATATACTATAGGATAGTTAAATATATATACCACATAATTTAACCATTTCTATGTTAGGAATTTGGCTTCTCTGATCCATAAATTATGCATCAAATCTTTGGGTGAAAATCACATTTGAGTAAATTGTGTCGAATGGTTCATTATCAAGCCAAGATGAAAAATCTGATATAAGACTCAACTTAAATAGATAATAAAGCTCCAATTAAACGTTGTAGAATAACAACTAATTTAACTCCATTTCTATGTTAATTAATTTATACCATTTAATTTAACTATTTCTATATTAATTAATTTTTATAAGACTTTGAAGCAAAATATATATATATAGAAAAGCAGAAGCCACGCAACTTGTAATTACTCCTCTCCCTACCGTCTAGGCTGTAGACCGGGAAGGGGTTAGAGAGGGCGTTAATGCATGATGCATCTATGGTAGGGATTTGGGAGTCGCGACGGAACAACTTGGTGGGTCCCGCCGTCAATCAATACATCCAAATGATTGTGGGTGTGGGGATGCTCCCTGTGGAGGGGACATATTGACGTGTCTGCTGCAGGGGCCATCATTGCTGTCGAGTCCTGTTATCATCGAAGCAGACTGTCGGTGAACGGTCAGACCAAACGGAATTGGTCCACGTGACAATGCTCCGCCAAATCGGCTCTCTACCCACGTGCCCCTCACATTCGTTTGTCCACTGCTGGTACGCCTCCAATAATTAAAAAAACAACTACTACTCCACCTAACTCATCCAGAGGAGGGCCCCACATGTAATGCCTGAGTTCAAACTTGTTATAGCAGACTGTTTAGCAGGAGTATTGCTGGTTTAGTAAGAGTTTGTTGGTTTAGTAAGAGTTTGTCTCTTTAATTAGAATTTGTTGTAAATATTAAGTATTATGTGGTGAGTTAATGATTGATTAGAGTAAAAAATTAGAAATTTCACTAACTTGATAAGTTCAACTTACCATTCAGAATCACTCTAATTATTTTTTATTATTTATCATGATCTAAGCATTGTAATGATCATGATCTAAGCATTGTTGGCCACACGTGGCAGTCCATTCAAACCACATTTATTAATGCGACGATCCTTTTCCCTGCCACTTCCTCCTCATCAGTGCGCTTCATTTAGTATTTTATATTATTTTTATCTTCCGAAATGGCCGCTCACAATCTTCCGTTAAGACTTTTGATTGCAGTTGGACTGAGCGACCTTATCGGGGACTTACCGTTCTTATATGGTGTGGGGTTCGAACCAAAGTTTCATTACCCCGTGCTGCTTCTCAATCTTTTCCCGAACGTTTCGTCCACCCGTTCCCCCTGGTTTCGAATATTTTGACTAAGTTTCATCAGTTTCCTCTGGACTCGGCTTGAAAGCTTCAGACGGCCGGTAAAGGTCGAAGCCGTTCGCTCATTTCTGGACTTGCCTTAAAAGCTTCAGACGGCCGGTAATGGTCGAAGCCTTTCGCTCATTTCTGCACTTGGCTTTAAAGCTTCACACGGCCAGTAAAGGTTGCAGCCGTTCATTCATTTCTGGACTCGGCTTTAAAGCTTAACACGGCCGAAGCCGGTAAAGGTCGAAGGCGTTCGTTCGTTTCTGGTACGCTTCGAGAGCATCGGGCCATTCTGTGATTTCTCCAGCGCTCCCATGTCAGACTTCCAGTTCTTTGTATAGACGATGCCAACATTTTGACTAAGTTTCACTTGTTTCTTCTGGACTCGGCTTTAAAGCTTCGCACGGCCGGTAAAGGTCGAAGCCTTTCGTTCCTTTCTGGCATGCTTCGAGGGCATCGGGCCGTTCTGTGATTTCTTCAGCGCCCCCATGTCAGGCTTCCAATTCTTTGTAAAGACGATGGCAATGTTTTGACGAAGTTTCACCTGTTTTTCTCTGGACACGGCTTTAAAGTTTCACACGAACGGTAAAGGTCGAAGCCGTTCGTTCGTTTCTGGCACGCTTCGAGAACATTGGTCCGTCCTGTGATTTCTCCAGCGCTCTGTTGTCCGGCTTCCAATTCTTTGCACAGACGATGCCAATATTTTGACTAAGTTTCACCAGTTTCCTCTGGACTCGGCTTGAAAGCTTCAGACGACCGGTAAAGGTCAAAGCCGTTCGTTCGTTCCTGGGACGCTTCGACAGCGTCGGCCGTTCTGTGATTTCTCCAGCGCTCCCATGGCAGGCTTCCAATTCTTTGTAAAGACGATGGCAATATATTGACCAAGTTTCACTAGTTTCCTCTGGACGCGGCTTTAAAGCTTCACACGGCCCGTAAAGGTCGAAGCCGTTCGTTCCTTTCTGGCACGATTCGAGGCCGTTCTGTGATTTCTCCAGCGCTCCCATGTCAGGCTTCCAATTCTTTGTAAAGACGATGCCAAGATCCGAGGAAGATTATGGAGCTGGACTGCGGTTGGGGATGGACAGTGTGGAAGAACAAGAGAAGGGAGAATCTTGGCAGCTGAAGAAGAGAAATGAGCCCCCGGTGCAGCTAGATCTACTCCCTTTCAGTTCTGCACTTTGCGAATCTTCGCCATCGGTGCCTGCAACGGCCTTGTACTCTTCCTGGACTGGTATGTTCTCATCTAATTCTTTCCCCAAAAGCTTAGTTAGGCAATAAGAAATATCATTTACAGAGGATTTTACAGTGCAGGAACTTGCGGGCACGGAGGAGGAGGTGGCATCGACATGAACCAGATACCCTCCCCTGCGGACTTTCATGACGACACTGTGGTTTCTTCTCCAAACAGCACTGTTTCGTCGTTCCAGATGGGCCCCGGAAGTCATTCCACCAGTGGCGACAAAAGAGAAAGGGACGATAATAATAATAGCAACCATCACGAGCTTGAGCGTGCATGTTCCAGAGCCAGCGACGAAGAGGATGCGGACACCACAAGAAAAAAGTTGCGTCTGTCAAAGGACCAGTCTGCTCTGTTAGAAGAAAGCTTTAAAGAACACAATACGCTCAATCCGGTAAATGAAAAAAAAACGCTTGAGAATGTATTCCATTTTTCATTTTCCAAACCCCTGCTGTTTATGGAATCCTGATCAGCGTATGAAACCTGCTGTGCAGAAGCAAAAGGTATTGCTTTCCAAGCAACTCAACCTTCGTCCTCGGCAGGTCGAAGTGTGGTTTCAGAACAGAAGGGCAAGGTTAGTTAGCCTCCAGTTTCCTGGTGCTCTATCTTTTATTATCTTGATTACAGTTTCCACAGGGCTGAAATTTTGTGCTTGGAGCAGAACCAAACTGAAGCAAACAGAAGTGGACTGCGAGTTTCTAAAGCGATGCTGCGAAAGTCTGACGGAAGAGAACAGACGGCTCCAGAAGGAGGTCCAGGAGCTGAGAGTGCTGAAAGTATGTCACCCATTCTATATGCAGCTGCCCGCAGCCACCCTCACCATGTGTCCTTCCTGCGAGAGAATAGCCACCGCCGACACGCATACAACGCTTTCTCCTTGGCAAGCCCTGGCGTCTAACACTCCCCGCGCTTTTCACCCCACCCTTAGATCATGAGTGCCTCCACACAGTTCGTTTGAAAGTTTTTTTTTTTAATCAGGAGAATGGGTAAACTTGTCTGTCATCGAGGAGACTTGGAAGGGAGTAAGTAGAATTGTCATTATCCTTTCAAAGGTTAATGCGGAGAGAAAGTAATGGGAGATGGTGGGTTTTTTTAAGCCAGAAGAATCAGTAAACTTGAAATATCGCTGATTTTTATTAAGGAGATCTGGAATCGAGTCAGTAAGACTGACTTGCTGATTGTTAGTAAGGAGATCTGAAATAGAGTCAGTAAGACTTTCACTAACATTTGATAACAAATACTGTAAAAAGGCCTATACAAGCAAATCTCAATGCCAAATTTGTTTTCCAAACAGATATGTATATAGATTCTGGATTGTAATAAACGTCCTGTCTGTAAACCCTTTTCAATTCGAAGGGTATATATATATATATATATATAGATATTTGAGGGAGTCGTTTTCTGATAATCATTTTCCAGGAATTCAAACCAAAATGCAAATGTAATAAATGTCCTGTCTGTAAACCCTTTTCAATTCGAAGAGTATATATATATATATAGATATTTGAGCGAGTCGTTTTCTGATAATCATTTTCCAGGAATTCAAACCAAAATGCAAATGTCCCATCCAGGCTTGGTGCAACAGTACACTAGGTGGATTCTACATAGAATTGGTGCAACAGCACACTAGGTGAAATCTACATGGAATTTCTTTATATTTGCAGATAAATCAAGTTATCCTTTGCACATTTCATCACGACCACAAAATCCATTGTAGAGTATTTCGTCCACATCAATTACCTGATTTATTAATTATATAATATAAAATTAATGAGGTAAAAAATTTAAATATTGATAATTTTGGTTTGGTTGAGTTTAAGAAATAAGGGTTTTGATTATTTTATAAATAATTTTAATATTTAAAAAATATTTAAAATTAAGATGGTTTTGGATAAAAAAGAATTAAATTTTTTTCATAAAATTTACTATTTTTTTGCTAGCATTTTAAATTTAGATAAAGAAAAACCAGCTTATTATGGAAAACACATTTATGAAAACTTAAATATTAAAGTTTATATTAAACTTATAACACATGGAATTGGAGAAAAATTAGCCACTTGAAATCAAAGTGAATATGCAATAAAAATGCAACACTCCATACTATTTATGAGTTGGAGAGCACTCAAAGCAAATCTAAAGACAAACTAAAATACATGCAAAGATTCCAATCTAGTATTAAGAGATATTTCAACCAACATGTTGAAGGACACCATTTCAAGGCTTCATGCTTCAACATATGTAAGAGAATTCAATTTTTTATATAGGAAAATCCATATATTAAACTCTAGCAAAATTTATAAATATATAAATAATATAGTCTTATTAGTTTGGCTCAAAAGATGCAAAAGAATAACCAAGGAGCTATTCTCAAGAGACAAATATGTAAAAAGAATGAGATAGATTCTCTCTTAACTAATCCTTTAGATATCATCAAAATCTATAAATGATAAACAAACAATGCTAACAATATCAATTATTTGAGATCAATAAACAAAAGTAAAAGTCCAACAATGGTTATGTTTGTCTTTAAAGGAAAAAAATAACCTCCTTAAATATGGAATCTCGCTTCACTATAAAACAATGATCAATCCTAGTTGATCTATAATAGCTTGGAACTTTAACAATCGTTGTTGGGATTTCCAAGTATCTTTAACGGATATTACCTCTCCTTATGATAAAGACAATCATAACGTCATTGTTGAGATTACCTCCATTTTTTTTTAATATTACCTTCTTTTTTTTGTAGAATAATGCTTGAAGTATGTCGCTGGTCCATCCTATCACTCCCATATAATATATAGGATATTACTCCCATACAATATATAGAGTGCATATCCTAGGTCTATGTCCAATGCCACACTTGTTAGCTTTTCTATAGACCCAAGATCCATGGAAGGTGTCTAATAATGGATTGCAATAATTTGGTATGTTTGCATATTTGACCCTCCAAAAAAGGAAGTATCACATGAGGCTTGTTTCATAGTTACCTCTTAATTAATATGTAGAGTGTTGGAGGTAAGTGTAAAAGAAGAATCCATCCATCCCTTAATATTTAACCACATTCTTCAAAACAAACTAGAAATAACTCATTCATTGAAATTGCAATAATGTAAATATCATAAAAAATAATATATATATATATATATATATATATATATATATATATATATATATATATATATATATATATATATATATATATATATATATATATATATAAGTAAATATGAGAAAAACAACAATTCAATCCCATTATGTTAAGTAAATTAATGATTAAATTCAAGCCTTGTGCCTCAAATGAAACTAGACTTTGGTAACATAATTGCTTAGACAACACACATACATCACAATATTCCAAACTAATATTAGAAATAAATGTTGGAAAAACAATAATTAGTTGATTTAAGTGCAAACCCTTTCATTTCAACCATAATATATGATATATGTGGTTAAAATGGTTATATAAATTTCTACAAAGTTACAAGGTTATCCAACTCAATAATTGTAATACACTTATAGGAAAATGGGCTCTATGTCTTTGATTTGTAAATTGTCATGGATGTTACACTAGACAATTTGTCACAACATGTCTGATAAAATTATACTTAAAAATCCAAAATCTACACTATGAGGATTTATTTCTCTTTATAATTATGGATATGTAAATTATATTGATCTTATATGCATGTAAATTATAATTATGTAGAAAATAGAGAACTATGAAATAAAAACACACAAACCATGATTGACATAACATATAATCTAGGAAACTCTTTCGAGAGAAAACTTAGTTGGAAGGTGAGGTCGCTCTGCTCTCTTTCTCTGAATAGAAAATGGTTGTGAGTACAAAGAAGTAATGTTGTGACTCGTGGGATGCACATTACCCAAATCCTCGGTGTGTGCTCTCTCCATATACCTCTCGGATACTCAACTCGTCTATGAAACAAATGCACTCGAAAAGAATGGAACCTTTTTTCCTTCGAGTGGCTCGGTTATAACACAACCTAATAGCCTACTAGTGGTTGGGTTTAACTCTCTCAACTATTCACTAGAGCTATGATATGGAATCTTCTAGAGCCTTCTTGATCATGATCAAGTGGCTAGCCATTTTCCTTGAGAAATGGGGGCTAACATGGCAACCTCTCAAATTAACAAAGTCATCGTCAAACGAGAACTATTACCTCAAAACAACTCTAGCTAAAAAACCCAAAAAAAACATGAAAAACAACATGAAAATGAAAAGTGTTGATTTTTGAATACCATATATATTTTTTTTCTACGGGGTAAAATTTCAACATTTTTTAAAAATCACAGTAAAAGCCAATAAAAACTATTTTTTTGTGCAAAAACAACCCTGAAAACAAAAAATGTTGATGCTGGAATAACAGGTAAAATTTCAATATTTTTTAATAATAAGGTTAAAGATAAAAATATCATGACTCTGAAAAAACTTAAAATTCCAATGATTTTCAAGCATGGCATTAAAGATAAAATATCATGTCTTTGAAAAACCTTAAAATTCCAACGATTTCAGGCATGTCATTAAAGACAAAATATCACGTCTCTGAAAAAAACCTTAAAATTCCATCAATTTCCAGCCATGATGCTAAAGAAAAAATACTTATAACTTTTTTCAACCATAGCATTAAAAATAAATATGATGACTTAGAAAAACCTTAAATTTTTGACAAATTTTCAACCATGTAATTAAAACCAAAGATTATGACTACAAAAAATCTTAAGTTTACGACATATTTCAAGCATGACATTAAAAAAAAAAGAGACTAAACAAACTTTAAAAATGAACATCTGAATGAAAGAGTTAGTATACCAAGAGTAATTTCTTTTTTAAATGCTAACAGTATAGCGATTTTAAAATCTTAGCCTAAGACAACTTGACACATTGCAACAAAAAATTAAAAAATCAATCATCAAATTGACACGCAGTGTAGGCGAACTCGACTGATTGTAATGAAAACTTAAAGACCAACCATGAAATTGACACATAGTGGGGCCGGACTCAATCCATTAAAACGAAAACTTTAAAATCAACTATCAAATTAACACACAATATGATCGGGTTGCTAGTTGAACATCGACACAGACCTTGCAAATAAAATAAAATAAAATAAAATAATAAATAAATAAAAATGAAAAATACAAAAAAAAATTCAAACATTTTAAAAAATAAAAAAAAGATAACTCAAAAAAATATTAAATATAAAAAATATATCGAAAAAGACAAAAAAAAAAAAAAAAAACGAATTAGATAATTAAAAAAAAAAAAGCAAACAAAAATATAAATTTAAAAAAATAAATAATACTTTAACCAACTCTTCCGAAAAAATCACAATATCATTTAGAGGGTCGACGCGTTTCGAACTACCCAGGACTTTGTTACTTGTGTTGATCAGAACAAGTAGAAAAATCCTGATGATGAACTACACTGGGTAGTTCGAAACACGTCGGCCCTCCAAATGATATTGTGATTTTTCTGGAAGAGTTAGTTAAACAATTATGGATCATAAAAGTTTACAATCTGAAGAAAAATAAATAAATAAATAAATAACACATTAAAAAATAATAATTAAATAAAAAAACATGAAAAAAATAAATTAAATAAAAAAACATAAAAAAACCGAGCCTCACGGGGCCTAGGCGACCAAGGTTGATTCTCGGAATAGACTCTTGGCTGCCCAGTGCCCGTGGGGTGTCGGGCTTGGGTGGAGGGGAGTTGTCGCCCAGGGCTTGTGGGGCTTGTGCAGCTTCACCTCGCTCAAGCCCGAGGCCCCACAAGCCTTGGGCAACCATGGTCGTTCCCGACCTTTCCTGCCTAGGGCCCGTCGGGCCTCTATTTTTTATTTTTTAATTTAAATTTAAATTTTTTATTTATTATTATTTTTAATGGTTTTTTAAAATTGTTTTAATGTGTTTTTTTAATGTTGATAAATATCTTTCGGATTAATCACATCATTCAGATTAGGTCTAATCCGAAATGATGTGATTAATCCGAAAGTTATTTATCTACATTATGGATCACAAAAGTCTTAGATCTAACAATTTCAATGTTTTTAATTTAAAAAAAAAAATTAATGTTTATTTTTATTCTTAATTTTTGTAAAAAAATTGTTTTAATGTTTTTTTATTATTTGTTTTTTTTCCAATTAAAAATAAAATAAAATAAAATTTAATTGTTTATTTTTATGTTTTTAATTTTTAATGCTTTAGAATTTTGTTTTTTTTTTAGCAATTTTTTTTTTTTTTTAAATTTTACTAAAAAATTTATCTGAATCATTTTTTTTGGGAAAAAAATGATTCAAATGTCATCATCTTCCCTCCATAGGGAGCATCCCCACACCCATAATCATTTGGATGTATTGATTGACGACGGGACCCACCAAGTTTTTCCATCCCAATTCCCAAATCCCTACCATAGATGCATCATGCATTAACGCCCTCACTAACCCCTTCCCGGTCTACAACCTAGACGGTAGGGAGAGGAGTAATTACAAGTTACGTGGCTTTTGCTTCCATTTTTGTGTGTGTATATATATATATATATATATAAGCCGTAGTTTAACTAGACTATTTTTTTGCCCTAAAAATCATGGAAATTTTGGTAAGATTTTAAGAAAATCCGGCATAGATTTTTGTAAATCCACATTATAACTATCAAAATTTAATATTTTGGGTGTCTTAGAGGTTTTTGATAGTGCTAAATTCATTTCCACCATCAAAATCATGAATTAAACATTGTTACTCTAAAATTTCTTAAATTTTTTTGGCCTGGATTCTGGCAAATTTTGGCCGTCCGGCAATTCCTCCATCTCGTTACACAACTCCTATACATAATCCTTTGGAAAGTCTTAAAAAAAATTAATTACCATAGAAATGATTAAATTATGTGGTATATACATTTAAATATTATATAGTGGAATATTATTATGTGGTATGTGTTTTTTTTAAGGTTTTTGGAGTATATTTTCTAATTTAATTTGTTCATAATAGATGTTTTGGAATTACAAATTTGAATTGTGAATTCTTTGTAATTTGTGTGTTCTATATATTTTTCAAAATATTGAATTTATATATATTAAAAAAATCTAACTTAAACAACAAAAATAAAAATTTGACCAAATAATATTTTAGCTTAATCTAATCCACTAAAATGTATAATAACTAGAAAAAAGAGTTGTGTTTAATGAGATTTTTTGGAGTTTCAGGTGTTGAAATCCAATAAAATTTTTTTGAAGTGAAATCTTGTAAAGATTACCTATCAAACTTGTGATATTAATAAATTTCTATATGATTTTAGAAAAATTAAACAAAACAAACTTCCAAAAATTTACAGTTAAAACAACTCGCTAGAAAACACTTCTTTACACTTAAAAGAACTCACTAGAAAGCACTTCTTTAAATATTATATAGTGAAAGTGGAGATGTATGTATAAGTTGGAAAGACATGGGCAATATGCAATGTTCCCCAAATTTAAAAGTTTGTCCAACATGTTCCATGGCCTCCCGACATAAGCATGGGGAGAAGAGTATAAGGTATTCAAATTCAATGCAATTGCTTATTTTAAACATAAAGTACAACCACTTTCATGGCATGCTCCCATGACTTACAATTTTTTTTGGTAGAGGAAAGTCTTAGACAACGAGGAGAATCAAAATGTTTTTGAATTAAAATAATATATGTTTATATTATCTCATTCATTTAAAATGTAGAGTGCACGTGCATACATATACCAAACACACATCCATATGAATGTAATCATTTCACTGCATTTTGAAAACAAAGTCATAAATAATATTATTTAAATTATAAATTATAAATTGTAAATGTTTAAAATAATTTAATAATAAAAAGTTAATTAGAATGTATTTTGGGTGGTTGATTGATGCTGTTATTTTCAATTTTGATAAATATATTTTAAATAATTGAAAAAATATTATTATTCTTTGCATCCAAATTATATGATAATTCTCGGATGTAAGTGTTTAAAGAAGGCAATACAGTGGTTGGCCCTTGGAGTGACATCTGGCCTAGTCATCTTCCCGCCTCAGATAATGGTACCAAGGCCTTAAAGGCCCTTGGTTTTCGACGTCGAGCATTCACTGCTTGCATGTCCTGCCATCAACCCGCTACTACTTGCTCTATGTTTTCAATGGAGACGCGTCTGCCCTCTTTCATCACTTCTTCGTTTGCCCTCTCGAGCTCCTTCTCTGTAACTCTGCATTCAATTTGCTTCTCTGTGTACGACCCTCCTGTGGCCCTGCTAGACTCTATTCCTTGCGCTCACTTCCGCCTCCTTTTTCCCTCTGACGCCACTCTACGCCCGTGCTCACCTTGCAATTCCCCTCGCTCTCCTCTGCCTTCCTATCTCCCATCTACGCCTACTGGTTTGCCTACTTAGTCTCCCCTCACAGCTCTGCGCAAGCATACGCCTTCCCTTTCCGCCTCTTTGTCCTCTCACAATGCCTCTGTATCTTCCCACTCTACCAGCATGCCGCGAAGGCATCGCATGAGATGTAATCGTGGCTGTGGGAGAGGAATTGGCTCTTGTCCACCTCTTCCCAACCACGCTATCTCCTGCTCTCCACCTCCGGCTGGCAATGTCGCCCATTTTCATTTCTGCAGCACCATTGACAAGCCCATAATTACTACAACCATCACGGTAGCATTATAGGAGGAGCAGAATGATAGCAGTGCCTCTGGTCCTAGCAAGCACAGAAGGAAGTCCACGATTTCTGTCAGGCCTCCCTAGGACTCTGGAAAATCTTCGACCCTCCATGTTAAAACTGGTTCAGAGACCTCCAGCAACGACGACAATGGCAACAGCTCTTCGCTCTCTAACAATCAGAAGCAGGATACAAGTTCCACTTCCTCCTCGGAGAATACTGCCCAACATTCCAAGGAAAAGGATGCAGGTGTCGAGGACGACTACAGCTGCCCAATTGTGGAGGAAATTCCGCCCTCACACATGGACAACTAGCTGGTTGACAAGTCTCCTTACCTCTTTTTGGTTTTTACAACGATTTACTGCATGTGTAGGCACAGGAACTGGAAATACTGTGATGATTTTGGCTATTTGTGTAAACTCTGTTTTCTATATAACTCTCTTAATGCTGGTTTCCCAATCATGGGCGACATCTATGTGGCTGGTTTCCCCCACAGGGGCGGTCTAATTTTTGTATTTTTGACTCAAACTACCTCTGACGTTGGTTAGCTTTGCAACCCAGAGGCTGGTCCTGCTTTGTACATTATGTTCTATATCAATAGATTAAACCAACTTAGAAAAAAAAATTATATGATAAATTTATAATCAATATTATAATAAATTTAAATTTTGATATCTAGAATGATAATTGTATAATTCATTATTATCTATGAAAATATTCATTCATTCATTCATATATATATATATATATATATATATAAACACTTACTAAATACTATAACTAAAAGAAAGAAATGGATATGGAAGTAGTATGTATTAATTTTAAAATATTAAAAATCCTCCTTTGACATTTGATCCCTTTGAGTTGTCGTGATTCCTTACCCTATAAATTAAACCAAACAATAGGTCTGAACTGGTTATGTTTTGCCGTTGGCGAGTATGTTTGCTTCTTATATAAGTCATTTGGATAAGCCGCCATCATTTTCGTTATGGTAATGATGAATGATGAATGTGAATGGGGAAGGTTCAATTGCTTGCATTGCCACATTACCCTTCTCTTAAAAGCATCGGCCGGGACCTTGCCCGATGCGGACAAGCTACTTCGTTCCTTACCTTTGACTTGGTAGTTACCTTGTCCCATATATGAAATAAGTGATTGGTAATTGTTAATAGGCATTAAAACATTTACTTCATGATACATTTCACATTGCTAAAAATTTATAGAAAATAACTAAATTATAACCTTAATAAAAATTATTATTATTACTAGTAGTTTCAAACTATGGCATTGTGGTCCTCTCCTATTGCAATGGCTAGGGTTCTGCCCTAGTCGACCGCCTCTCCTTTCTTGTTCAATGTGTTGTAAAATATGAAAGCTTTTATGAACCTCATGGCTCTTAGAATATCGGGGTCCTCCGTAACCTCGTCCATGGCTTTACTTCAACATGCAACCCTACCCTCCTCATCAGCTGGAACATTGTCTTCACTCTCTGTTTCAGGGAGGAGTTTGCCTCTTTGCATTGTCGATGGCTCCTTATCATCCTCGTTATCAAATTCTTGTGTTGCCAAGGGTGTTGCCTCTGTGACCTTGTAAACCTCTGTTTCAAATTCTAGTGATAACAACATTGCTCCTTCCTTAAGTCTGTAGGGCTCTCGTCAGACAATGCCCTCTTTGTCCTTTTGTGATATGGTGAAATCTATTCCTGGAAGTCTCTCTTCAAGGTATATTCCTTCTTCCCATCACGATACTGTGAATTTTTTCATTGGTTCCCATTCCACTGGGATGCTTGTTTTAGAAGCTCCTTCGATTGAGGTCCCTTCAATGGTTGAGGCTTTGAGTGAGGCAATTTTTTTTCTCTAAAGTTGGACTAATTTACAGGTTCAATGGTTTGCGGTCGAGGCTCATAGACCTTCATTATTGGATTTCTGAGTAGTGGGAGCCTCTAATATTTGATAAATTAAATATTTACCCTCTAGAAAGAGGTTTTTTTACCGTAGTATTTGACAAAGTTGAAGACCAAGTGCTTATTTCAGAATATGGTTTGTGGTTTTGGGGAAGTGTAGGGCTCTCTATGCAACTATGGTTCCCCTCCTTCAATCCTCTTCCAACTTCAATCTTGATTGTTTTGCTTTGCGTAAATCTTCCCAACCTTCCTTTGCGTATGTGAAATCTAACTTCTTTGACTGCAATTGGTGATGCTTTAGGAAAATTATATTGTCGAAGTGAAGATATGAAATATTACCTGAATCCCTTGTATGCTCGCATTGTCTGGAAATGGATTTCAGTAAAAGATTTCTTGTTGAGATCAAGTTAATTGGTCCTGGTTATTTATGGGTATAAAATATGGCTTACGAAAACATATATCTCCATTGTAGATCTTGTTATGAGACTAGGAATTCCCTCAAAAAGTATCCCAAAGTTGGGAAGAACAAAATAAAGAAAACCAGCTAAAAACCAAGATGGTGGGAGTGTGCCAAATTTGTTCACTTATTTATTTCTAAGGAGGATCCTCCTAAAGTTAGATGCAATGAGGAAAAATTGCAAAGCGATAACAAATTTTCAGATTCCAATACTAATCCCCCTAAATACCAAGGAGTTTCAATATTTAAACAAGTAAAGATAAGCAACAGTGTGGAGGTTTTTGCCACCATATGTAGTAAAAGTTAGTATTTCAAATTTCTCTCAAGAGAACACTCCTGAAAAT
The DNA here is from genome assembly GCA_034641835.2 of Pinus albicaulis. NCBI lineage: Eukaryota > Viridiplantae > Streptophyta > Pinopsida > Pinales > Pinaceae > Pinus > Pinus albicaulis. The sequence goes on from CM076582.1 coordinate 600,165,698, forward strand.
ATATATATATATATATATATATATATATATATATATATATATATATATATATATATATATATATATATATATATATATATATATATATATATATATATATATATATATATATATATATATATACACCAAGATGGTCAACCAATTTGAACAAGGAAAGGAACATTGCCTTAAATTTCAAACCCTCTGGGTGTGTTTCTCCATAAATCAAATCCGAAAAGGCCCCCCCTTGGGCTGATCAGGTAGAACTGGATGCCCCTTATTCGAGTCAAAATAATAAAATTTTCAATAGAGGTCACTAAAAAACGATGGGATGTCAGACTCTACAAATAACTTGGGTTGGACCCAAGTGGGAAAAATGATGAAAATCAATTCTCCAAGGATAATGAGAAGGCATTCAAAGATAAAATAATTCTAAATTGAGAATGGGTTGCAGATTTATATGGGTTTTAGGGGTCTTTTGGAAAGTTTTTAGTTGGAATTGGAACAATTTTCTTGTGTCAAGGAACTCTCTTCTAAGAATTTGCATTGATCTTGCATGTTCTGGCCCAAATCTCCAAGGAATTTTGATATTTCTTGTTCTTAGTAGAATTGTAATGGTTTTGGGTTAGATTCCATCTTTACTAATATAATCCTCTTACCCATTTCTTTAAAAGAAAAAAAAATTATTATTAATTATAAAAAGAATTAATATATGAGTTAAACATATAACATTTTAAAAGCATGTAACACTAGCACAATCATATAAATTAAATGGTTAGTAAATGTCGATAGCCATCAATACATGATAAGTATCAAAACATTTACTTCATCATACATCTCAAGTTGCTAAAATTAAAACAATTAAATTAAATTAAATAAAAAAACCATACAAAATAACTAAGTTATAATTTTATTATTATTATTATTAATGATAAAAATAATTAATATATAAGTAGCTCCTATAGCTCCTGAAGTAGCTTCATGTATAACTTCCTGTCTAACATCCTATTTTTCTCTTGGTTATCGCATTGTTTTTAGCGTCCATTTTAGCTTCATTTTTAGCTTCCTTTCTACCTTCCTCTGTAATATCGTATTTTTCTCCTAGTTAAGGCAATGGTTATGGTTTTTTCTATTACACATGTTGAGGATGACTTTTGTAATTAAGTTAGGGGGAGGATGTACGGTAAGCCAAATTCGGTAATTACCATCTAGCGGATTCACAATACATGTATCCTAAATCATGTAGAAATTATACAACAATCATGTATATCATGGATTTAATATGATCTAACGATGTATTAAAGTTAAATATTGAATCCCTTCTAAAAATCAATTGCGGAATTAAAAACACAATTTTCAATCACATGAAGCAAAGAAGAATCAATCAAACCACAACACATATAATTTCCTAGGGAAAGCTTGTTGCTCAAAACCCCACTATCTTCTATTGTATATTCAACATGGATACATGAAACAATTACATACAACGCTCCTCACAAGAGCCCTCCTGTACTCAGCGAATTGTCTCACACTGTCTTAGATAAAACTGACCAATACTTAGCCATTTATTGCCTCCAAACATCTTGCCTTACTTGCACAATTTGTAAGGCCCACCCAAGGACCCCTTATTCTTCTTTAGCTCTTCAAAGGCCCTCTACTGACCCTTTCCCCACTAGAAACTCTTGCCACCTGATGTTGTAGCATGGAATGGTGCCACTACTTCTGAAAATGGGGTTATGAATTTCCTCAGGTATTGTGTTTCCCCAATGAAACTCTTGACCTCGAAAACATTAGTAGGCACCGATCATTTCACAATAGCCTCCATCTTGGCAAGATCTATCTTCAGCTCTCCTCCACTTATCACATACCCCAAATACACCAAATATTGTTGTGTGAACTCACACTTCTTGAGATTTTCTAGCAATTGGTGCTTATTTAATGTCTCCAAAACCTACATCAAATGTGAAATGTGCTCCTCGCAGGTATCACTATATACCAGTATTTCATCCAAATAGGCATTAAAAAATGAATTTATAAAAGGGCGCAATACACCATTCATTTATCTCATAAACGTATATGGTGAATTGCATAGGAAAAATGGCATGACCAACCACTCATACAAACCTTGCATGGTTTTGAAGGCAGTATTCCACGTATCTTCTTCTCTCACTCAAACTTAGTGATATTCGAACTTTAAGTCTATTTTGGTGAAGTATTTTGCCTGCTACAAATGATCTAGTAGATCATCTATCCTGGGTAGGGGGAACTTGTTCTTGAGTGTGATTTTATTCAATTCAATGTTATCAATAAAAATCCATCAATTCCCATTCTTCTTTGGTATAATGATGATGGGTGACCCAAATGGTGATGTATTCAATCGAATGACACCTTGTTCCAGTAGTTGTTGCAACTATTTATTCACCTTGTTTTCTTTATAACAAACTTCCTGTACAACCCAATGTTTGGAAATGGAGAGTCTAGAAACAGTTGGATCTCATGCTCCACTTCCTTCTTAGGTGGTAACCCTTTAGGATCCTAGAAAAAATCCATGTATGCATGTAACACCTCTTCCAATTGTTATTTTTGTGTCTTAGTACACCCCTGTTTGCATGCGGGATCCTGACAGACCCGAGATTTGTGACATAATGGCTAACAAAGACCAAATTAGCATCAACCCTTTCATAAACACCCATGAAGTGAGTGAAGTCTCACCTAAGACACGAATGGGTGACTTTCAGAACCAGTTTACCTCAACATGAAAAGATTGTCTTATGAATCACGACACAATACCTCTAGCTGACAAATGCTTCACTATCGGCCTATTACCATGCACGACATAGGATGTTAAGCCTTTTGAACCATCAAACAACACAAGATTCTGAGACAAGTGCGCTTAGCGTATAACAACATGTGATAGATTCAATCATTAAGTGTTAACTTAATTCCAGGCCTAGATTAGTCCACCTACAAACATACAACATCAGTTATTATTTTATCCTTCTCCTGAAAACTATTTGGATCTTCATACATACTCATAAATGTTCAGAATAGAAAACAATCACTTCCGCATACAATGGTCCCACATAGTTATCATGAGTAATCAAATCATTAAACACAAAAATGAACATAACTTAAGAATCACATAGAAAACCTATACATTCTCATTTGGATACAACATTCAGGTAAATTCACAAAAGAGATTAAACAACACCTCCTTCCACTGCATTATAGTCTCATTACTAAAAGAAGCGCTACTCCCAGGGTTACATTCATTTAGAAAATAAGATATTCAGCCCTTTAGAATAACACTATGCATCGACAAGAACAAAACCATGAACCCAACCCATAAATACCAAATTCATATAAAAGTAAACATGTTCATTATAGTAAGGTTTCCTAGCAACATTGGACTCAAACATACACCTGAGACTAAAAAAAAAAACAGATATATACATCAGACACATGCTTTACGTTTTGGTCTCTCCTTTTTGTCCTCATCCAACATTCAATGTCCAACAACCAACATCTAATGTCCAACCACCAAACCCTGCTTTGTCCTTGGTGGCCCTTCTTATCTTCATCTGGAAACCTCTTGAACCCCCTTGTCCTCTCACCCAATCACTCCAACTGTCCTAAAATCCGTTAGGATATTTTCTTAATCCTTTGTGATTTGTCCCATGTGTATCATCAATTATTCAAAATATTATTACCGCTAGTCATCTCCACTCAACCCCTTCTCCTCTTTCCAAAAAATATATCTGATTTCAAATCTGCCATGCTACCCTCAGCTAGATCCACTCTTTTGCAACATCCTAACTGTTGAGATTCTTCTGCACATGCCTTCCATCCTTGGGTGCCGCTACTAAACTCTTGCATGACTTCCATTTGTGTCGTGCTCTATATACTGTACCAGCCCCATGTTGCACTCGATTTAAACTTACATGCTCCTTATCCTTACTGTATAGTCCTTCACTTACAAAAATTTTCTGGGCTCCAACAACCCCCCAACACAAATATGTGGCTTGTCCCGAGCCACTAGGTCCTACGTGAAATCAATATTTTCCTTTAGATCCTTCTGCAAATTCTCCCACACTTCTTCCTAAATTTTGACCTTGGATTTCATGGGCTCTATTCCAATGGTTGGTTCCTCAGTGAAAATATTAATGTACTCATTATTTTTAGTCTGCACGATTTTTAGTAATTCACTACATTCATCAACGATCATCAAAACCTGATCTTAGAGATTGGTCCAGGGCTTCTGCTCTTCGCGGATTTTATATATTGACTCCCTAAGTTGTGACTTATCATGCATCACTTTCCTTCTATCAGTGGGGTTCATATTTCCCGTGGTATGATTACTTTGGTGGATTTGGTTATCCACTTCATGTATTTTCTTGGTAATTCATTTGAAAACTGGAGCCTCTAATAGAGCACTACACAAATAGTCACCTTGTTCTACCATATCCTGAAACTTTCTTTCATATTCATCCAATTTCTCTTTCCCTTGCTAAGCCATTCCATGCGTTATTTTTCTTCAGACAACATCTGTGGTTGTTTCTTAGCTTTGGACTCTGTCACTAGCTCTTTTAACCCTTGTATGACTTCCTTATATTTCATTGCTACCTCTTGAGTGGGGCTTTTCACATCCACTGACCCTTCGATGAATTCCTCATATACTTAGGTAAGGGAATTGCACCATTCCAGATTGTATTCCATCAACCTCTATTGTCCCCGATGCAATTGTTCTACTATTTTATGCTTTTTCTCTAGGTCATCCTGTGTGATTGTGCACCTATATTTTAGCATCTAGGCTACATTGTGATGCATGTGTTTCAAGTCCTCTGAACCCAATTTTGAAAGTACTATATTGACCTGCACGAAGACAACCAAAGTTTTTTGTGCATTCCCTTCACACACTTCTACAACAATGCTTTGTGCCATACATACCCTCTTAGACTGTTGGGACGATGAGGAAGTGGTGGGTTTTGATCAAACTTGGGCTGAAATCCAGATGTCACAGAAGATATACCTCATAATTCTGTCGTAGCTGAAGGGAAAGTTAGTTTAGAATTTACCTCTTTTATGAGTTGCTTCACTTTATCATACTTGGCTACTGCTGCATCTTCCATTTGATCTTTTGGACTAGGGATTCACAAGTAGTCTTCTGCTTCTTCCTGACCTTTGTTGTCGATGCACTATCCACACTACTCCTCAATATACTCTTATTATCTAACTTCGATTTCCCTCATAGAGTTACGGGTTATTCTTGCAGCTCTTTCTTTGGGACAAATAGAGACTGGGATTCCTGTTGATCTTGGTCTGATGGGGTTCTAGGTTTTTCTACCCCACACAATATGATTTTGACATCTGGGGAGTTTTCCTCTAATGTCTTCCATGTAGGTTCCCATGCATTAATGATTCTCTCGATTTCTTCCGCGATCATTCTGTAAGGTTCCTTCTGCCAACATGTATTTGGGCCTCTTTGAGAAAAAATCCAAATGTGGTGAGGGTCTTCCTTGACCTGTGCTATGCCCTTTAACTTCCTCATGCTCTCAGTAGGTAATTGTGGTGTTTCCGCAATAATATTCTGTGTCATATCTCCATAGAGACAAAACATAAATATGTTGCGATTTTTGCGCTCTATTTCATTAGAAGCCCATAAATTCTGAAATTCAGCCATCCTAATTGGTTTTGTTGGATCAATCATCAGTTGGGAGTTTTCTGGCCTCTCCCATTCGACCAACACTATCAAAATTAATAGCCATGCATAGTGAAATTATGCATTTATTTCCTTGGTGTATAAACATTCTTGGTTGAATTATTGCAACTAGAAAGGGACCCATGCAAATTAGTCTTCTTTGGCACATCAATTCACTACGATAGTAACCCCTGTGGGGACCTCATTCACCTAACACTTGCATAGTAATAAAGGAGATATTCTATGCCACAAACTTGGTAGCCTGGTCAGTCACCATTAAAATTAGGAACCTTCGGTTCCCTCCCTTTGTCTTATATGTGTTGGTTACTACTGTAGTGAGAGCCTTGCCATTAATGAGTAACACCGACTCTTCTCCTTCCATGGGGAGACTAGTAATCCTGTGAATTAATTCTATGGTGATGGGTACTAGCCGGTCGGGCCACAAGAATATGTCATGCATGCAAGCTAATAGACACTTGGTAACAAATGTCACTCTTGTCTCCTCATCTGAAGTGTGAAATATGGAACAAATTCAAAATTCCAACAGTTTCCAAACCTTTGGCCCAGTCCTACGGTTTTATCTCAGGTACATTGTGCAGATTTGGCACCACTTGCATATAATCATGAAGTTCAGGAACTAGGATGGGTCGCAGACATCATGATCTGAGTACTTAATCCACTACATGAAACTCATCATTAGAGAAATTTTTACGTCCGAAATGGGCCTCAAACGAAAATGTACAACCAAAATCAACTCTATAAGAACTAATAGGATTAAATGATGATGTCAACCATGGGGGATGATTCAACTCGTATTTTCAACTTATCTCCCTACGGTTTTACTCAAATTTCAAGCAGGAGCACTCATTAGATGTAAAAATTATTTCCTCATCCAAGGAGTACCCATGTTGCATACTTTTGATGGAATCTTCTACAAGAAAAATGAGAAATACATGAAAAATGTGATTATAATCACGTTTTTTTATGTATTTCTCATTTTTGGTGTAGTAGGGTCCATCGAAAGTATATATGCAACATGGGTACTCCATGGATGAGGAATCAAATTTTTCACCCAATGAGTGCTCCCACTTGAAATTTGAGTAAAACTGTAGGGAGATAAGTTGAAAATACAAGTTGAGAAAGTAGTTTTTTTTTCCCTCTAAAATTTAATGATGTAATCTAATATTATATTATTATTTCCACTATTATTTTATAATATTCTTTAGGAGGCCTAGTTTAGACCTAAAAATTTCTCTAATGCATTCTCCCTTGGCAAAGCACTCTTGGTGGAAGAGGAAACATTTGTACTATATACATGCATCCCTTAAGTGTTGACATTGTTGCCAAATGCCCTGAAAATGGCAACGTATACTTTGGCTCAACTCTACAACCCAAAACCACCATTAATTATACCCTTTCTATACTCATATCTAAGCTTGTATTCTCTGATGTTGGTTCAAAGCTTTTCTTTTTTGGAGATGCCTTTACTTTTACTTCTCGCTTTCCCTCTTCCTTCAATGAGGATAAATGATATTTTGGGCACATATTCTGCTCTTCTGCTACTTGGATTTACCCTTCCATAATTCCCTATCAATTACTCTCATTGTAAGCTCACACTTCTTCTCTCTTCTTCCAATTCGTTTACTTCACAACTTCATTTTTTCCTCTAACTCCTTGTTTATGATCATTTTATCAACGACTTGGCACCATTCTCCTGCATCCGTTCATCCACCTCTTCCACTCTACCACACTACCGAGCCATTATTCTCTTCTGATTCCATAACCTAACATTATCTATCATTATAATTGGTATCCATTTTCCAAAGGTAAAAAGGATGGTTTCCTTTCCCAACTATGGTTGCGATCTCTTCAACGGAAATTTCCTTGTATGTCACTAATTTTCCTCATAATTACAAGTTATCCGCCCAAAGCATGATCATTAAATGTTTTTCATGCTTCTTCCTGGTCGAGTTTCTAATCACTATTTTCCATTAACCACAACCAGATTAATATGACTTGGACCCCTATTGGTGGAAATCCCTATGTCACTCATCTAGCCACGTTATCATCACCAATGGTTTACTCTAGATATGGGTATCCAAAACATTGTGCGTTGTCTAGTCTGTCACAACATCTCTTTGAGTATGTAGTGATCAATTCTTCTAGAATCAAGACAGAACAGTAAAATCTTAACCCTAACCCCCTTTTCTTCTAAATTTTCTATCACTAACATCAATCTACCTTATTTATATACAACTGGTAGAATGAATTTCTCCCTTCTCTACCTAATGTGCATAGGAGCTTGGTTTCCCCTATAGAGTTTTAGCCTACTCCGATTTACAAATCCCTCACGGGGTGTACAATCCAAATTCCCTAATTGCATGATGCTAGCATTAGTCACATACTGGATGACATTAGGTTCCATCTAGTGCGTCTGAAATTTACCTGTATGCCTCAGGAAATTTCCATCGTAGAAAAATATAGAGTACCCCAACTAGAATATATTTTTATTGATTATTCGGTCATGCCATGCCTTGTCTCGGGCCTTTTGCACCTCCTAGTGGAATATTTCTAGCACCCAATCTTCTTTGGTGATCCTCACCTGGTGGTATCCTGAAAATCCATTAGTAAAAGAGTTTTCTTCTTGTCCTCCCACATTTCCTAGAATTTTGTTAGTGAATAAGGTAGGAAAGGGGTCATGCGTAAAAGCGTCATTCAACTTTCGCAAGTCCACACAAATTCTAATCTCACCTGTTTTATTATTTTGAACCACCATCGAGTTGATCCATTTTTATTCCTCCACTAGCTCAATGATCCATGTTTACAACATCTTCTCCAATTCCCTTTTGAGATTTTACATGTAAATAGGATTGAATTGATAGGGTCGCTGCTTACTGACTTTGCATCAAGTTTTAGGGAATCCTCATTTATGCTAGCTCTCCAATAATTTCTTTCATCTCTTCAAATGCATTAGGGAATAAGTCATATTAATCGCACAGTAAATCCACAACCTTTTCAATAGTGTCACTTCCCAAATAATCCCCAATGGCCGCCATCTTGGGACTTTCTTCAATCCCAATGTTTACCTTCCCAGTCTTGGTCAGTTGTGCATACTCCACGAACCGCAATGGTGGTCCTTATAATGTGCGCTCACCTTCAACTTATGGAACTTGGAGGTTTCAGGGATTATCGTCATCCTCTCCCTTCTCCACTACATTGTAGCACTCTAATAACTCTTGTACCCATTGCAATTTATGATGTGAAAAACACAATGGCCCACTCTTGATCATTCTTAGTTCATTAGCAATGAATATATTTTGTTGCAACACCTTCAAATCTTCATCTAACGTTCTATTCCAATTCAAAGCTAAATGTAACCTTGAAATTTTGTGCCATTTCATCTGAATCATGTGTTCCTTTTCACACTTCCAACTCAATATACCATTTCGCTGGAATGACGTCCAAGGTGTGTATAAATCGATGTACCAATTCTTGTTGTGGTACACGTCCCCTAGTACATGTTGTGACACAATTATTCACGTGAGTCCTGGGGAATTCCATACCTAAATATTTCTCTCCTGGGACCCCAGAGCTGGTCATGAATCAAACTTTCATTAGTTCTTTACATTTTTTCCATTCCACAACTTAAAATTTATGTGCAACCTACCATCGAGCTGGTGTGACATGCAATACAACATCCAACATGGGAATGCTTTGACAATATGGTATTTGATACTCATACTCTCGAATAAAAATATATACTTTCGATATCCCATCAAAGCAAGGTGGATTGTGCTCATTTTTCCCTATCCAACGCACCATCCTCGTAATATGTGCGCATCTATAGGTGTTGACTTCATGCAACTGATTTTTCCAATTCTCCAAGGCTTCTTTTGAATTTGAAGTGCAGGATCCAATGCTGCACTAGCTAAATGATTCATCACCTATAGGATTTACATAGTCCTCCCACTAAGAAGTGATAATATCCAGGTCCTCCTGACTAAGCTCACCTTTCACTGGCTCAACATATCGATCCCCTTCAAGCGGATCTAGTGGTGCGATTACTTGGATATCTCCACCTTCAAAGATAATATATATTTTCTTTAGGTTAATAATCACCTAGTTATCAAAATCCCGGTTGATCCCCAGTAAAGATAGATAGGGATCGATATCATCCACGATCTCTATCACCTCAAAATCATTGATGCTTAACACCCTGTTAATGTCCACTGGTACTCTTGATGATCATTCGATAAAAATAATCTAATGTTGGTTGACCAAACTGAGCTGAATTAAATACCAAGTCATCTTGGCCTTCCCCATCATCTCCCATGTGATTTTTGGTAGAATATTTACATATGATTCCAAGTCCAAGTTGATGTTTCCCATCTCATATTCTCTTATTTGTGCATCAAAATGAAATTGATTAATGGTTATTTTCCTGCGTGCTACTTGATTCAAAACCCTTGGTTAAGCTTACACGATAGTATCCTTATATCTACTAGCACACTGCTCCACCATCCTCTAGAATTCATCCAGGGCCTAGGAATATTTTATTAACTCTAAGTAACTTTTCAGCAGACTCTGAACTGGATATACTATTGCCCTCTACTCTCTACCTATAGTGGCATAAAATATCTTCATAATGGATGCTTTGTGCCTATCTTCCATCCTATCCCAGTCTTATACAACCATCTCTGATTGGGCTCTCCTAATCCACTTGGGTTGCAGTGTCTGAGGTCTTGTAACATGAAATCACTCTAACACCTCCTCAGATTATTGTGCCTACCCATTGTTGAGTCCTACGAGGTTTGATGGCTATCATCTAAACATTGGGCCCCTTCTTCTACTACCACTTGGAGATCAGTTAGGGGAAATTTTTTTTCGGATTATCTAATGATTTGCGATAGATACAAGTGCAATAAGGATTGGTTCAATCCCAAGACAAGTGTCCCTATTTCCTCTAATTGTAATAGAGTATGGTTCTTTTTCCTCAACCAAATCCTCCTCTCCTTCTACTTGGTCCTCTAGGTCCTCTACGTTCCATACCTTGTCCTTGTCCTTGCTGGTTTTATTGTCTGTATTGATTATATTTTAGCTCATTGAATATATTCAATGAAACTTCCATCCCTTTGGTCCCTTGTAATCAAAACGAATCAAATTTGCGCTCACACATTAGCTCTATTGCACGAAAGTGATGGATATCATACCCCACTGATTTACAGTAGTCATAGAATAGGATATGGGCCATGGCCTCATACTTTTGCATCATCATTAGGCAACTAGATAGTAAATGGCCCCATACTCGACAAATCTCACACCACATTCCTCTGCCTTGTGCAAGTGGGTTCCCTACACTAGTCACCATGTAGTCAATCAAAAATTTGCATTCATTCCTATGGTGACCCTATATTCGATAATTGGTGCACCATAATTACTCCCATTTTTCCTTCCCCTTAGGTAGATCTTGAAGTTGGGAAGCTATCATATCTAGCTGTGATTTCACTTGCGTCATAATATTGTTCTACCCTCCTCCTATCTATGAGGCTTTGAGCTTCATACCAAGTTCTAGAGCTTTAGATTGTGTTCCTATATGTTGTTGTGTTAAGGATATCCTAATATGTAGCAGTAATCCTGTAATAAACCATTCTTTATGCCGCTCGTGTGGAATTTCAAACATCATCCTATCCTTCAGCACTTTAAACCGTTGGTTGAAGTCCTATACCGACTCTCCCGAGCTCTACTTGATTTCCTTTAGTTCCATAATACATTGGGACTCCAACTTTGGCTTCTAAAACTTCTTGATTAATGCCTCCTCTGTCCATCTAGAGTCACGCTTTTGAACTTCATGTACCACGTTAGTGTATGATCCTTAAACAAGGCTTTCATTTGTGCAATATTCATGGCCTCATCTTGGACCTTCTTAGATATAACAACCCTAGTGAAAATTTCATTTAATAAAATTTAATAAATGAAAAATAATAACCAAGGTCATGGGACACGTATTCCAAGTTGAATGTTGGGAAAAAATCCTACTGTGGGTGTTCATATTGTTTATTATGGCTATGGAAATTGGAAAATGCAATGGTTAAGGCTTTAGAAAGCAAAAGTGACATTTATTGACATTTATTTATGAAAATAATGGAAAATAGGAGAAAAGGGAGGTGAAAGGTCACAGGTTGCATGTGAGGAGGAAAATGAAGGAAAATAATGGAAAATGAAGAAAATAGAGGCCTCATTAATAAAAAGGCTTATGAGGATCAGTGCATGGATTTTGTTTAGTGTAGGTTTGGAGCTCTCATTATTCTCTCTCTCTCTCTCTCATACTCTTGGATACTTAGAGTTTCTTGGAGCACTCTTGGAGAGTGCGACATACTTGGCTATCTGGAGGTAGAAGGAAAAGGAAGAGCAGGAAATTGTAAGAGGACATTGGGATCAACAACTACAATGGGTTTTGATTGTAGGTAACAAGTTGCATGTATGTTTTCCTCACTATTTCTGGCATGCATGGTGTATGCATGTGGTTTCTTGATCATGATCTGTCATTGGCATGGAGGATTTCCTGGATTAACAATGGATTTTCCTAGCCTTGCCATTTCCTGGATAGTCATGGTGTTGTGGGCTCATTTCAATTTTTATTTTCTTTTTTATTTTCTGGTTGGTTCAAATGTTCCTTTAGTTGTGGATTGAATTACTAGTTACTGGAGCCTTGGTTGGAAAAACGCTTTGGAGCCCAGTGGCAATTGTGGGTTGAGTTACTAGTCCTGGAGCCTTGGTTGGAAAAATGCTCTTGAGCCCTAGGTGGGTTGAGTTACTAGTCCTGGAGCCTTGGTTGGAACAAACGTTCTAGAGCCCTGGAAATATTGGCTGGAGATCAATCTGGTGATGGTTGTGATATTGGATCGTGAGGTGGAATCATTGGTTGAGGATTGAGGTGGTTTGGCCTCTGGAAGCCCTGGTTTGGTTTTGATGGATTTTGTTTATGAGATCCAATATTTAGGCTTGGAATATGGAATGGGAGTGACTGGCTAAAGAGATATTTGGCTCAGTCATGTTTATGGTCGGGTGGAATGTGGAAATCCCAGGCTTGGTTGCATTTTTCTTATGGAAATAAGAACTCTTTTCCTTTTTTATTGATGGGTAAATATTCTTGTTATTATGTGGCTTATATGGCTATTATATGCTTTCCATTTTTTTTCTTATATGCTGGTTATGAATGTGTTTTATGATGGTGATTATGTATGCCTCTCATCATGTTTTGATTCGTAAACAAATGAACAATGTATCTATTCACAAATATATGATAATGCAGTTAAAGTGATGAGGCAACAATGCTTCTTAGCGATTCTCAGATAAGTATGAGACCCCTATGCTCGGATATGTTATTTAAACCTATAGATTACATATTTGTGATATGTTTGATGAAATGTCTGTCATGGCAAGTAGGGGTCCAGTCAAGTACTTTTTCAAATGTTTGCTTGTGCATTGTTATTCCATTGTTATATTTCACTTATGAACTTGTCGTTGAGTTTTGAGCAGTGAATTGGGATCTGGGCCTTAAAAAGTGGCTCAAATTCCAAGGACGCTAGCATAAGTATGTGAGAAAACTTCCTTGGAAACATGCATGCCTATGTTGTGGGAGCATCCAGAGCCTCCCATATGCACCCTTGCCCATATCAAGGGAGTGTTTGAGGGTTTAATAGTCTAAAATATCAGTGGGACCCAGGGGCTGGCTACCAGAGTGGTTGGGATGAATTCTGGGAATTTTGTTGCTAATGTGGAAGGTCATTTTGATGTGTTTCTGTCGATTCCATTTCGTTAAGGTCACCTAGGAGGTTGAATCATATCATAGAAACTCTTCTTCACATGTTTACCTCGATTGGCCAGTTACGTGGGTAGATGTGGGAGGATGGTGTTACATAATGATATTAGAGTAGGGTTCACCCCTTATACTGGATGGGTAGTGTGTTTTTTTCATTCATTCATGTCGGTTTCACGTGTGTTAATCATCCTTGTGGTTTGTATGCTTGTTGTATATGCAAGGTATCAATCACGATTTTGGTGATGTCGCCATTTGGAAGAGGATGTTGTTGTTATGGAATGTGTTGTCATGAGTGTATGACTAGTTACGTGTTTTTTATAGATGTCAAGTGCTTACATGTATTTTCCATGTATGCTTGGTTACTTGTTGTTACATGTTGTCATAGGTATTATCCGTTTATGCTTGTGTATTGTCTGTGTTTACGCTTGTGTACTGTTCATGTTTATGCTTGTGTATTGTTCGTTTTTATGCTTGTGTATTGTCCATGTACATTGGTATGGTGGATGTTGTCATTCATGAGATCATGGTATGTGTAGTGATATGGTCATGCATTAATGGTTGGACTCTAGCTAGAATGACATTTATGTTTTGGTATGCCTATGTGTTATATGTGTATATGTTGATATGATTATATCTATACATGCATTACACTAACTGGTTGATCTTGCAGATGATATATCCTCCCTGAATTATTCTAAGGTATGTTGATTTATTGTGAATTGGTTTAGCTGACATAGTATTCATTGCAGGAAATAATTCAAAGATGAATAGCAAGAAGGAAGACTAAAAATATTCTCCCTATGAATCAGATGAGCAGCATGGTGTTGGGTACTCTTCTGAATTGGAAGACACACCAAGAAGTTTGAAGGAAGAAATAAGGAGTTGCAAAGAAAATAATGATACTCATACATGCATAGGAAAAGAAAGTAGAGGTTAATGCAGTAATCCTCCAAATTTCTTCATTTTTGCAAAAACAGGGACCACTTCGGATCAACTATGGACAGGAGGATGGGACTAAAGGGGCATATGGAAGTAGGTCTCCTGGTGGTCATAGGTCGGATAGATATGGCACGATTAGAGATGGTAGGTTCTTGGACACTCCAGATAGGAGGGGTGACAAACACATGTACTATTCTAGTTTTGGTTCTGACATGAATCATGATTGTCATAATTGTCATCCTTATAGAAGGAGTGATAGGGGATATTTTTCAGATGAGTTTAAGAAAGAAAATCCACCTACATTTTACGGAGAGATGAAGAAACCACAGGATGCAGAGGCATGGTTTCTTGGAATGAGTAAGTTCTTTAGGTTGCATGATTACTCAAAAAATATGAAATTCAGAATAACAACATTCAACCTTAGAGGTAAAGAAAATATTTGGTGGGAATATTTCAAGAACGTAAAATATATTTATGGGGAGGAGTTGAATTGGAGTGAGTTCAAGAGGCTATTTTGGAAGAAGTATCTATCAGAGAGATACTATGATGACAGGGAAACTGAATTTTATGAGCTAAATATGGGATCTATGACTCATGAGGAGTACATCAGTAGGTTCTTAGAGTTATTGAGATATGTGCCTTACCTCAAGGAGGAGAAGGTCAAGATTAAAAGATTCATTAGTTAGTTTCTGATAGCATTCAAAGACATGATTGAGTTTGATGAGCCTAAATCATTGAAAGAAGCCATATAGAAACTAAAGCATTGTTATGAACGATCAAAGTGAAAATATGAGACTAAGCTAGATTGTAAAGTTAATGCAAGGAAAACAGGAAAGTGGGACAAGAAGCGAGCAAGAACTCAGGATACAGGTAACAAAGATAATTTTGCACCACCTAAGAATTTCATTACATCTGGAAAAGGATAGGGACTTTGATATGAGGAGGAGAATAAGAGTGAAAATAGGGATCCCATGCCGTATTGGACTTGTGGAGGAGATCATCGTAGGAGAGACTGTCCACAACATCAGGGTGGTAGGCCACAAATCTACAATGCACAGGAGGCACAAAAAGTGGGAGATGTTGGAAATAGTATTCCTAGGATCTATGTAACGCTAGATAACAAGCAGGCAGATCACTATGTGTCTATTATCAAGATGGATGGTAAGATTTGTGATCAAGTTGTTTTCTATTTTGATTGACCCTAGATCTAATTATAGCTATGTTAATAGTTACCTGGTGGAGAAGTGTGGTTTGAATAAAGAAGTGCATGTAGAGTCTTGGTTAATGCAGTTCGCTACAAGTACCAAGAAGAGAGTTCATCATTGGGTAAGAGCTTGTGTATTTGAGTTGAATGGCATGTCTACATAAGCACACTTGAACATATTTCCATTGGGATCATATAGTATGATATTGGGTATGTACTGGATAACTTCACAGGATCAAGGTGGATTATTATGACAAAGCCATTGTGTGCTTCGATGAAAATGGGGAAAAAAGAGTCTTATAGGGTAAGAAGAAAGAAACATCAGTGAGAATGGTTACATCAATGTCAGCCAAGCGTAGTCATAGGAAAGGGTGTGTGTTGTTTTCATTGCATATTTATAGTGACAAAGGTAAGAAAGTTGAGGATGCAGATGTTTTGAACAGGTACCCAGTTCTAAAATAGTTTCAAGATGTATTTCTCGCAGATATTTCAGAGTTTCCACCTCACAGGGAAGTAGAATTTTATATTGAGTTGGTACCAGGAGCAGTGCTAGAATCTATGGCTCCTTAAAGGATGAGAACACTAGAGCTGGTAGAGTTAAAGTTGCAGCTAAGAGAAATTATAGACAAGGGATACATCATGCCAAGTTTATCACCAAGGGGCGCACCAATATTATTTGTGAAGAAGAAAGATGGTACTCTCAGACTATGCATTGATTACAGGTAGCTGAAAAAAGTGCCCATCAAGAACATGTATTCATTGCCGAGGATTGATGACTTGTTTGATTAGCTGAAGGGAGAAACAATTTTCTCAAAGATTGATCTGAGATCATGATATCATTAGGTACGCATCAAAGAAGATAACATTCACAAGACAACCTTTTGGACCAAGTATGAGCATTATGAGTTTGTTGTAGTTCCTTTCGGTTTGAATAATGCTCCAACTACATTTATGTGTTTGATGAATAGTGTGATGCATTCCTATTTGGAAAAAATCGCTATTGTATTAATTGATGATATATTGGTATATACTAAAAATGAGGAAGAGCACATTGAAAATTTAGCAACAATGTTGATATTTCTAAGAGAGCATCAGTTGTAAGATAAGCTTAGAAAATGAAATTTCGTTCAAACAGAGGTACATTACTTGGGACATGTTTTTTACAAGGAGGGCATCGTAGTAGATAAAGAAAAAATAAGGGACATCATGGAGTGGGTATCTCCTAGGAATGTGGATGAGGTGAGATCCTTAATTGGATTGGCATGTTATTACAGGAGCTTCATCATGAACATATCAGAGATTTCTTATCCTATTACATAATTACAGAGGAGAGGTAATAAGTTTGAATGGAATGAGGAGTGTGAGGCCAGTTTTGAGAAGCTTAAGTAGTTTTTGACACATGCTCTAGTGTTAAAGATCGTAGATCCAAACAAAAAGGTTTTAGTATGTACATATGATTGCAAGAGAGGACTTGGAGGAGTTCTTATGGAGGAAGGAAAGGTAGTATGTTATGAGTCAAGAAAACTAAATTAGCATGAGAAGAAATTTTCGACACATGATCTTGAGCTAGCAACAATCATACATGCATTGAAGATGTGGAGGAATTATATTCTTGGCAGGAGGTTTGTATTGATGAGTGATAACAATGGATTGTTATATATATTTGACCAATCGAATTTGAACACCAGGCAAGCTAGATAGTTGGTCACGATCAGTGAGTTTGACTTCGAGATCAGGTATTTCAAAGGTAAAGAGAACAGGGTCGCAGATGCTTTTAGTAGGAAGATACAGTTAAATCACATAAAAACTATGAGCTCCTATGGGATAGATTTACAAGATAGGATCTTATAGGCATGTCAGCAAGATGACAGGTATATGGAGATTGTGCATAGGTTCAACATAGTACAGGTACAGGTATCGGTATAGGCACATGTAATGGTATAGGTATAGGTACAGGTACAAATAGTGGTATAGGTATAGGTATAGTTAGTGGTATAGGTACAGGTACCCATATAGAAGTAAAAGATGTGGATTATCGTCTCACAAAAAATGTCTTGGTTAGGTTTAGAGATAGGATGTACATGTCAGACATCAGTGAGCTCAAGAAGGTGAACTTGAGGAAGTTTCATGTGAAACCGTACTCGGGTCACCCAAGCTATCAGAAGGCATTGACCGCAATAAATAAGTTTTACTATTGGCCGAACTTGAAGAGAGATGTAGTAGAGTTTCTGGCTAGGTGCTTGGATTTTCAACAAGTTAAGGCATAGTCTAAGCATCTAGGTGGAATATTACAACTGATTGTGATTATAAAAGGGAAATGGGAGGTCATTTCCATGGAATTTATCACAGTTTTTCCGAGGATAGTGAGACAACATGATTCCATCATGGTTGTTGTGGACGGGTTGACAAAGGTAGCGCACTTCATTCCAGTGAAGTATACATTCTTATATAGAAATGGAGCACAATTATTTACTAGGGATGTGGTCATATTGCGTGGCGCTCCACAGAACATTGTGCCAAATAGGGATGTGAAGTTCATTTCCAAGTTTCGGAAGGAGTTATTTGTAGGTTTGGGCATAGAGGTGGCCTTCAATACAACTTATCATCCATATACAGATGGACAGACAGAGAGGGTCAACAATATATTGGAGGGCATGTTGAGGATGTATGTGATGCATTAGAAATGTAAGTGGGAAGAGTATCTTCCACTAGTAGAGTTCGCTTACAATAATGGGTATCAAGAATCCTTGAGGATGAGTCCATTTTAGGCACTATGGGGGCAACGTTGCAATACTCCCATCAGTTGGAGTGATCTGGTTAATAGGTTGTTGATTGGACCAGACATGTTGGCAGAAATGGAATAAGAAATGCAGGTAATCAATAAGAACATAAGGGTTATGCAGATCAGAACAAGTTTTTTAAGGAGTTTCAGGTTGTGGAACACATATACTTGCGAATCAAACCAGAGAAGATCTCCTTGTGGATTGGATCATGTGCCAAGTCGGCACCTCAGTTTTGTGGACCTTTGAATATTATTGAGAGGATTGGGCCAGTAGCCTATCAAATTACACTTCCTCCAACAGTAAAATTCCATGCTATTTTCCATGTGTCATTACTTAAGAAATATGTTAAAGATGATGATCATGTGACTGACTGGTTTGTATTGTAGGTGGAGTGAGAAGGAGAATTCCAGCCATAACCTTCGTGCATTTTGCATAGAAAAATCCTCATGTTCTGGAACCAAGTAATAGAGTAGGTTAAATTGCAATGGAAGCACTTTGGGCCCAATGAAGTTACATGGGAGATGGAGGAGCAGATGCGGGCTATGTATCCTTCCTTATTAGCTGTTTGATCAAATGTTTTGGTATATGTTGGTATGATGTTTTGGTATATGTAAATATGTGTATGGATGTAAATACCACCATGAGCTATGTTATAAAGCTCTAATAAGCGATATATATGCCATGTCATTATGATGTTATATTTGTTATGTTGTCATCTTGGTTTTCTTCTCAGCAGGTTGATCATTGTAAATATGAAAATGAGCTAAGTTATAAAGCTCCATGGGCAGTATGTTTTTCTTACAATAATATTGTTCGTTGTAGATGTCGTTGAACACCGAGGATGATGTTCTGCCAAGGGGGAGGGTTCTGTAACATCCATGGTGAAAATTTAATGTAATAAAAGTTAATAAAGGAAAAATAATAACCAAGGTCATGGGACATGCATTCCAAGCTAAATGTTAGGAAAAACATCCTAGTGTGGGTGTTCATATGGTTTATTACAACTATGGAAATTGGAAAAGGAAATGGTTAAGGCTTTGGAAAGGAAAAATGGAATTTATATATGAAAATAATGGAAAATAGGAGAAAAGGGAGGTGAAAGGTCACAGGTTGCATGTGCGGAGGAAAATGAAGGAAAATAATGGAAAATGAAGAAAATAGATGCCTCATTAATAAAAAGGATTTCGAGGATCAATTCATGGCTTTTTTTTCAGTGTAGTTTTGGAGCTCTCATTATTATCTCTCCCTCTCTCTCATACTCTTGCATACTTAGAGTTTCTTGGAGAACTCTTGGCAATTGCAGCATACTTGGAGATTTGGAGCAAGAAGGAAAAGGAAGAGCAAGAAAGCACAAGATGACATTAGGATGAGAAAATATAATAGGTTTTGTTTGTCGGTACTGAGCTGCATGTATCTTTTCGTCACTAGTTTTGGCATGCATGGTGTAGGCATGTGGTTTATTGGTCATGATATTTCATTGCAATGGAGGATTTCCTAGATTGACAATGGAAGCCTTGCCATTTCCTAGATAGCCATCGATCAGGTGCTTAGAATTATGCTAAAAAATCAAAGCTCTCAAAATGAAACCTAAACCTAAACAACCACGTAGTGTTCATCGTTTTGAATCCGATGCGACTTGTTTCATGCGAAATGGACTCCGTATGGCTTCAAAAATGAGTCCTGTCCATTTTCCTAAACAGGAAAATTTGGAAAAAAATGATGCTGACAGGGAGCCAGTCAACAATCCGTACTACTGACGTGGTATGCTGATCGAGTAGGTCAATAGGTTGGTCAACCCATCTCTCTGGTGAATGATTGGATGCTAAGTGGCAGATTTTGGTTGGTGCGTCTTCGTTGTGTGTTGGAAAGTTTCTATTGGCTGTTAGAAGGCCAATGAGGAGGAGGCACATGGCTCAGCCTGGGGCTGCCACATGTCCCCATCATAGTAGTGTAAAATTATGGTAAAGGACCAGAGGGACTGGGCAGGGGTCGAACCTGAGACTTCCGCCAAGCTAACGCGTGCCATTACCAAATCTCCTATGCGATGAGTCTTAACCATGTAAGGACTCCACATTTATTTCATGTTTAAAAAGTGCGCCGATGGGGGGATAGGGGGCTAGCCCCAAAATAATGCGACCAACACCCAAGACTGCGAGCATAGCACTAACCCATAAGCGCAAATAAAACCTTAATCGAGTTTTAATTAACTATTAATGGTGTTATTAGTGCTAATCCATAAGCGCACAATTCAAACCATAACATCAATTAATTAAAACCTAATGTGGGTTTGTTAGCGCTAATCCAGTTTAAAGGCGTTATTAGAAAAATTAACTGTCCCACAATTTACGCCATTGATCGGCAAAATTGTAGGATTTTTTCCAAATTCCAGGTAGATTTGTAGGACCGACCTGGATTTTGTGCAAATTGTGGAGCTAATTGTGGGAAAATTAGGTCAGGCCATAACTCATTTAGTTTACAACCAAATCAGGAGCAGAAAGAGGCTAAGGTACCATTTTTTAGTGTTCTGGACTCAATGAAACAGGTTTTAGGAGCAGAAAAGCATTGTAAACACAAATTTTTTCAAATTTGAGCATAATATAGAGGCCCAAGCCATGGAAGCTGGACCAAGGAGATGTAGCCCAAGAGGGGTCAACTCCTTCATGAAATCCATGCGTTAATGTGTTGTATGGTGATGTAATATAATTTTTATTTATGTTTTTCAACCTTTTTTTTATGCTAAATTGTTCATAAAGTTAATATAAAAATCACTCATGAGACTCAGTAACTTGCAAGAGAAATTGAACCCTTAAGCACATGTAAAAAATTCGTTTCAAAATATGAAAGAGGAATTAGCATAGCATTACTAAGATACCTTAATCAAATCATTTGGTATCAATGCTTTAGGTTTGTTGTGAAAGAAGGGATCTAATTGTTTGCAACTTTGTGTCATGCTTACAAGGTTAAAACTCAAAAGAGGAGAAGGGAAGTTGGTTGAAAGCCATGTCATTGGCTCAAGAGAAAGAAGGGAAAGGATACCAATGTCTTCAACACCAACACATCCTAGAATTGAAGTTGAGTCTTCAGTGAGCATGTCTCATGAAGGAGAGCCCACCATGACAAAAGAGGAGATATCATTCAAAAATTTATTTTTTGATATGATAGAGATGGTAAAAGTCCTCTATGAGTAGAGGAATTTAAGGATACAAGGAGAAAGTTATAGGCCTCCTATAGGAGAGGGTTATCCAGGAGGAGAAGGTCATGGAGATGGTAATAAACCACAATCCACTCCACCATAATCCTCACCACCATCTTCACCTTCCTATTCATCATATTCCACTACCACAACCCTTCCACCTATTCATACACATACTTAAAAAGGAACAGGTAAATCACCCTTACTTAACCTTGATGTTAAATTTTAGCTACCTATGTATAATGGTGAAGTGAATGCAGAGAAGCTGGATAATTGGATTCATCAGTTGGAGGTTTATTTGAGAATTCAAAACCTTTAAGAGTATGACATAAAGATTCAATTGGATTCCTTGAGAATGGAGGGTGAAACACTTGTATGTTGGGAAGAAAGGACACAATATGAGATTAAAAAACATAAGGAAATTCTACCCTCTAGCTTACATGCAAAAAAACATTATGAACTGGAAAAACTTTAGACAATTGAAAGGTAAAAGTGTGCAATATTACACTCAAGAATTTATAAAAAGAGCTCTTATGTTAGGTGCTTATTTGCATTCTCAAGATACCTTGCTGAAGTATATAGTGGGTTTACACAATTACCTGATGTTAGTGTCAGTTTTTGCATCCTGCCACCAGTGATCAAAATATCTCTTTTCGCATGATATTAGGGTCCCATTTTGAAATTTTTGTCATTCCATTAGGTCATCATGCACAAATTTGGTCACTTGGTGTAGATTTTAATCAGGGTTCACTCTTTTCAAAAAATGTCATCTCATCACTTGCTAGCTCATTTTATCACTATGTGGAGTGTCCATTACTCATGAGTCTTTATCGCCTTTTCAGTCATATCATCATGAATTTCATTCGGTAAAAGTGTCCATTAGGTCTTAGGGTTTTCAAGGAACATTAAAATATCATTTCCATTGCATAAAATACCATCAAGACTAAGGGTGATCAATAAATTCACTTTACCATGTAAAGTTGAAATAAAAATATGTAGTTTTTATTCCATTATGTAATTTTATCTTTTCTCAATATGTAATAAGTTCATGGTTCTAAGATAGCTGCCAACTCAAAGTTTCATATGCCAAGAAAGCTCAAAAGTTTCAAAATCTAAAGTGTTCTCAAATCCATCAAACGATCAATCTCCAAATATCAGAAACAAAAATGAAAGTTAAAGGTCCCAAGGTTTAAAGTTAATGAGAAGAAGAAAAGTGGGTCCCAAAAGAAAATTCATCCAAAACACCAAGAATAAAGCCCATCAAAAGACAAAGAAGGCACTCATTTTCTCTCCCAACCATTGAGCTCCCACTCCCTCAGCTCGAAAATCAATTTTTTAGGGTCAAAATTCAAATTTTTGGGTGGTGCTGCGCTCTTGGTAAAGGCGTTGTGCTCCTAGAGAAGGATGTTGTGATCCTAGAAGATAGGCGCTATGCTCCTAAAACTGGTGCTACGCTCCTACAACAGGTGCTGCGATCTTGCCTAGTTTCACTCACATCCTTCAAAACTTCGTGCAAGTGATTCTAATCACCAAAAAATGGTTTCTCCACCTCATGAAAAGTAAGCAACACCATTTTGTGCCCTCCTAGCATTTCCCATTTACAAATTCAAAAAGTGTTAAACTTCTTATTTAAATTTGCAAAGTTTTCAAGCTAAGGAACCCTATCCCTATTCCTACATCCCAACATTGTTCCATAGACCCTACATTCCCTTCCCATATCATAGTGAACCCTATCCCTATCCCTACATCACTAAACCCCTGTCCTTAAACTACATTTCCCAAAACCATAGCTCCTAGACTACAAATTTACTAGGAAGCTTCCCTATACCTGTAATAAATTTCCCCACCTCATTCCCCTAATTATTTTGATCCCATATCAATCCCCTAAGTTACCTAACCCCCTTCCCTATTTCCCCAGTTTTTCCTACTCCTATCTCCACTCCCTAAACCTATTTTCCACTCCCCTTTCCCTTCCCTAGGGTTTCAAAACTAAAAACACCATGGAGGAGGAAGACAAAGATTTCATGGAAGAGGAGGAAGACAGAGAGGAAATAAGACCTCACAAGGGAGGAAGAATTTTGAGGCTTGAGCCCACTAACACCAGAGAATTGATAGCCTCACCCATGACAGTCTCTTGCTTTGAATATGTTGGTTGCCTTGATTATTGTGAAATGGTCCAAAGAGTTAAAAAACACCTTGTTTTGAGTAGATTTTTCATCTCAAACCTTAAAGACAATCAGGTGACCCTTGCAAGTGTGGCCTTCACCATATCCACACCTATCATTGTTGCTGCTACAAGGATACATAATATGGGTGAGAAGTGGTTTAAAGCCAAAGACCTAGATGACCAATTTTATGAGCCATTCATCAAACCCAGGTACAAAAATGAGAGAAAGAGAGTCTTCCCTTTCAATTACCTTCTTGATAGGTATGCTCCCATGATGAAAATAATCATGAAGTACTTCTCTTGTGAAGGAAGGTTCTCCAGACTTTACACATATCATATTAGACTTCCCATGCACTTCACAAGAGTCAAGTTTCTCAACATCCAATACTATTTTTTTGGGAGCATAGAAAAAATGGCCTACATATTACAGAAGAGAGAATATGATCAGCAAATGAACAGTCTCTTCCATCACTCTTTGATCAAAATCATTTTACTCCATCATCTGAACAAGTTGCATATTTCATGGGTTACCTTCATTGCCAATGATGTTTTCACTACTCCACCACCTCATCCCACTGCATCTATTCTTCCATCAGTTCAACCTACTGGACCCATCTCATCACCATCATCAGTATTTTAGAGCCAAATTGGGAGAAAACAATTTTGAAGTATTTTTTATCAAAGTTTTGAATTTTTGGGTTTTTGCAACCTAGTGGATTTTGAAGACAATAGATAGTCAAGTTAGACATTTTTCTAAGCAAATGTGGGAAATATGGCAGGGAAAAAGGTCAAAAAAAACCCTAAAAATCATGTTTCTGCCCTGTTTTTCATCTAGGCGCTGCACTCTTGACTAGTCTTGGGAGATTTACTTTTTGGAGGGTCAAAACGTATCATTTTTGGAAACCGAGGACAATTTTGGAAACTAGACAGGACAAGCTTTCCAATGAGCTATTCTGGGCACAATTTGGACATTAGAAACCCCTTCACAAGTTGACATGAAGATGGCACTGCACTCCTGACACTGGCACTGCGCTCTTGACCAATGAGTGATATGTCTGAAATTTTCCCAGTCTTCTGAGTTTGACCATGGAAAATGTGAATTTTACTGATGTAAATGATGGATGTAAATGTAATTAAGTTACTTTTGAGTTACTTAAGGGTAAATACTGTTGGAAAGACTGAGAGTGGGGTGAATCAGTATTTCATTTCAATTGTTATAATAACCAGTTAGATTCTACACAAAAATCAGAGAAGTGAATAATTTTATTATAGAAGGAAGGAAGGATAATGATCTTTTTTAAATGAATGAGTACAATGATTTCCAAGCACCAACTTGGACTTAATGAGGCTCCGACCTCTAGAGCTTCGACCCTATCTTCTTCAAGGCACCAACCTTGTGTTTAGGGGCTCCTACCCCAAGGACACAAATCCCTTTTATCTTCTTTTGATAGAGAATGAGAATAGTACTTACTTGAATGTCCTTGACATATTCTTCACTTTACAATCAACTCCAAAACTGCTTATGTTGACTTCACTGCTCAATCACCTTGCTATACGTATTGACTTCAATTGCAATATCACCTTGCTTCACTGTGTTGACAATATTACTTCACTGTTCAAGAAAGAGTTCTTCACTGTTCAAGAAGGAAATATCACTGTTGTCTTTCACCATAAGTACACTAGCAAAACATAGTTGATTACACAAACTGTCCAACATAATCAATAGTCTGAAATATTAGTGTCACAGATCCACCACAGTAAGCACCCTTAGTTTAATAGAGATAGCACCCTGACTCAATGTAATAAATCTGTAGTGAAGTTTGAAATACAAAGAGAGTGTCTTGCTATCTTATGCACTGAAAGCTTCAGAAAAATACGAATTTTGGACCGTCCAACAAAGAGTTCTGAGCCAAGGATTTATACACAGTCCAAAATTCTCCACAGTCAGCAAGAATAGGCTCCCATAGACCAACGAAAATAGGAACAAAAACATCAGTCTGAATTTGTAAACTCAGTCCAGGAATATAGTGGGTAGACCTGAGTTAAGAATTGATGTATAGGCCCACGAGTCCGAGATGTAGAGCCAAAAATCCGAAGTACAGACCCTGCCTTATCACTGTAATAACCCTGTAATGAATAACGAGAGACAGTCCGCCAATCTGAGCTATAGACTGAGTTATTTCGCTTCTTGTTCTTATGTTATTCTTCCTGAAAGTTCACGAGATGTGAACTATTATCCTCTTCAGTGTATTAGATGACCGAATTCTATGTTCTTCATAGAAATTTCTTGACTGAACCGAATGGGTTTAAATTTATATTTATAGTGGTTTTTCATTTTTGAAAGGACGTGACTGTTGGGAAAAGGGGTTGACTTGTGTTCTTGAGCATAGGTCGGCTCAATGTCAAAAATATATTTTTCAACTTGAAAATTCAATATCTTACAAACTACTAGGAGTTTTGGGACAAATAAGGGCTCATTGGAAAGGAAAAATTATGCTCTAAAAGATGGTATGGGAATCTTATTGAGAGGCTGCCTCTAAGGTAGTGAAAAAACATTTTTTTTTTAATGTGAATAATTATTAATTAGTGCAGAAGGTGATGGACAACAAGGATATGTCATTAACCATATACATCATGATCATCACAAGGAGAGCTTCTTCATCAAGAGTATTCATTCATTCAACCTATTGCCATCAATGACAACTTTGATTAACAAATAAATTAGGTGAAAGCCTTTTTGAGGATGAATGAATCAGTTCACCAAAGTTAGGGATGAGTCGTTTTGACCTCCCTGCACTTTAGGTTTGCATTTAAGCCTTTTGTGGATTAGATCCAAAACTTAGGGATTCGACCCCTGAGGTTGGTAGAAGTTTTTTCATGCCTATATCTTTCACTTCTAGACTCATTTCACAGGTTGGATGTTGTTGTACTGTTCAGAGACACTAGTGTATTCAGATTTTGACAAGGAATATATTGGATGAGTTGCAGCTATTTTGGTGGGATTCATGTGGTACTATACTTTGGCATAGTTTCTTCTTCTATTGCATATGTATGAATGTTTTGTAATTTCCATGTTCATTCCACTTATATGATAAGTTTGATTCTCAAGTTTGACAAGAAGAATACATCTTTTATGATATGTTTTGGGATAATTACCATAATTTGTTTCATTACTTCAGTTTAAAAAGAACTCATGTATTGTCATGCTATTTCTAGCACCTCACTAGTCTGATCCATCTCATCTAAGAACCCTAAAGTGTTAGAGTGCCTACCTACCTTGCTCTATTAGATGTATGCAATTATGATCTTATTTTCCCTGACCTAGTTTCCCCTTTGACCTAATTCACTCTTCCAACACCCAAATCAACCAATCAAAACCCTTGTGCTATTATACCTAGCCTAAAACCTATTTGATCCAGCCCTCTTGGCTATGATCCCTTGGAGATATCCCTCTCCTGCCTAGTAGGGATAACTACTTGGCGAGATATTGGTATGTGGTTACCTTTGCTGGTCTCTTCTCAGGCTTGGAGATCTGGTGGAGTGATAACATCTTGGCAACCATACTGGGGAAGAAAGTGACAGATCTTCCCTGGGACGAAAATCATCAGATTTTAGATCTGGTTGCTGATGTTGGACAGTGATCAGGCACATGAAGAATGAAGTCATGCACCTGGTGACTCCAAATCAATTTCGAAATCAAATCTAAAGAATCCACTGGAGGATGTGCCTTGCCAAGAAACATGAAAGAACAACATCAGAAGATTAGGTATTCAACTTGGACTTTCATTCAAGACATCATGCTCTTTATCATGAAATTTTTCTTCTCGTTTCCTGAGAATTTCCTGAAAGTTTTCCAAAATATAATATGTTTTAGAAAATATAATTGACCTCCATTAGATTCATTTCCTTGGAAGGTTGTAAATTCAAGTTCCCCGTACACCTTTGATCTTGGTCCAGACCATTTTTCCAAATCTTATGATGACCATCTTAAACTTGATGTACCTTAAGAGGTCAAGATTAATCCTACAACTTCTGTACATACTCCTACACCTCGTAAAATTCCAAATAGATATAAACCACTCATCTTACCTCATATACTCCATGATTTCCTTGAAAAATATTACAAATATCTTCCCAGGTTTGATGGAGAATATGGTAACATAACTGCTAAGAAACACATTCAGAGTTTTGAAAATTTTCTCGACCTTTTTTAGGTTGGTGAAGATGATTTTAGTATCAGGATATTTTCTCTATATTTGCAAGTTGATGCGAAGGAATGGTTCAAAAAGTTTCTAGTTGCAAGTATTTTTTATTTCCGTCAGTTTGTGAAAGTCTTCCTTGATAAATGGGCAATCAAGAGGAATCCTTTCTTGATTTTAGAATAATATGATAATTTGAAAAGGAAACCAGGAGAAACAATGAAACACTTTTCAGCTAAGTTCAATCAAGTATACCATTCAATCCCTGCTGATATAAAACCGTGTTATGAAACTAGCTGCAAAAATAGAATAAAAGGGAGATCAACGCCTTAGAAATAAGCCACTTCGAGGGGGAAACCTGCTTTACATTACATAAATGAAAAATTCTGGGATGTTACAAATGAACAAAACCTCCTTCTATATATAGGAGTCCATGGGATCACAATATAATCCTAACCGACCTAACAATAATAATGTAAGGGCACAATAATAACAATATTGGGGTTACAGGGGTATAACAATAACAATAAGGGGGTTACACTGACAACAATAAGGGATTATAATAGTAATATAGGGACCTAACATGCCCCTCTCCTTCAAAAAAGTGTTGTCCTCAATGCTTGACTAGCTTCAGATGCTTCCGTATAAAATTCTCATCCTCCCATGTAGAATCTTCAGTGGGTAAGTTCTTCCACTTGAAGAGATACTCTGAAATTGATCGATTTCATAGCTGTCGAGTTCTTGTTTCCGTGACTACTTCAGGTTCCAATATGATTTTTCCTTCCTCATCAAGTTCTGGCAATATTGTTTGAACTAGAAGTTTGTCCCTTATAACCTTCTTTAAGCATGAAACATGGAAATCTGGATGCACTCGTGAAGAAGCAGGAAGCTCCAATTTGTATGCCATAGTACCAATATTTTGCAATACCTTGTGAGGACCATAGTATTTTGGCGATATTTTATTATACTTCTTAGCTTGCTTGAGGGACATTTTTTTGTATGGTTGTAGTCGTAAAAATACCCAGTCTCCTACATCAAAAATTATCTCATTGCGATGATGATATTCCTGTTGTTTTATTCGATTTTGTGCCAAATTTAGGTTATCCTTTAAGAGTTGGAGAACTTCTTGTTGATGCTCGATGTGATCTTCCACTGATTGAACCTTAGTATTTTCTCTTAAATAAGATGTGATGGATGGTGGATGATATCCATAAAGTGCCATAAATGGGACCATTTTTGTTGCAATATGGAAAGAAGTGTTATACCACCATTCAACGAGAGGTAACCACTTGGCCCATTGTGTTTTCTTATCAGATACAAAACAACGAAGATATCCTTCCAAACATTTATTCACTATCTCTGTTTGACCATCGGATTGAGGATGATTAGATGAGCTATGAGCTAGTTGAGTAATCAAACAAGAAAATAATTTCGTCCAAAAATTTCTAGTAAAAATGGGATCTCTATCTCTTACAATAATATTTGGGTTTCCATGTAATTTTTGAATTGTTTCCATAAATGTAGTAGCAACTTTACTTGCTTTAAATGGATGAGATAATGCACAAAAGTGTGCATACTTGGTAAGTCTATCAACCACCACCATGATGACACTCTTTCTTTCGGACTTAGGTAAACCTGTGATAAAATCCATTGAAATCTCCTCCGAATGTTGACTTGGAATGGATAAAGGTTGTAGAAGACACGGGGGTCTTAATTGTCTCAACTTTATTTTGTTGGAAAACCAAACATTCCGCCACAAAATTTTGAATATCAGATTTAAGGCCATCCCGAAGGAGAATTTTCCTCTTAAAGGAGAAGTGTGAAAATCCAAAAGAATATTTTGTTTTAGTTGGGAATTATTGGAAATATATAAGCGATCTTTGTACCATAAGGAATCATTTTTCCAACTAAATGTATCAGATGTACTAGGATCTTGCTGCAAATTTTTAATGAGTGTCTGGACTTCTTTTTCCTTCTTCCATTCATCCCTTGCTTCAGTTATCCAATCTGGTTGGATAATAGAAATGGCACAAAGTAATGCTTCCACCTCTTCATCCTTTCTTGAGAGTGCATCTGCAACATCATTTAGCTTCCCTTTTTTGTAGATGATTTCAAAGTCATAACCCAACATCTTTGTGACCCATTTTTGCTGCTTTTCTGAAGATAGTCTTTGTTCCAAAAAGTGTTTAAGACTATCATGATCAGTTTTTACTTTGAAGTGTCTTCCCATTAGGTAAGGTCACCATTTCTTTAGTGCATGTAGTATTTCGAACATTTCCTTCTCATAAATAGCTTTTTGTAAATACTTTCCTTTGATTGGATGACTTTCAAAAGCAATGGGTCTTCCTTCTTGAATTAAAACAACACCAATTCCATTTCCCGAGGCATCACATTCCACAATAATTTTTTTTTTGAAGTCTGGCGTGCCTAAGACCAGTGCTAGGCACATTGCCTCTTTAATATGTTCAAAGGCCTTAGTTTCTTCAGGAGTCCACGAAAATACATCTTTCTTCAATAATGATGTTAAAGGTGCTACAATTCTCCCATAATTCTCAACAACCTTGTGATAATACCGTGATAACCCAAGAAATACTCGCAACTACTTTATGGTTGTGGGGACTTTCCATTCCTTAATGGATTCAATTTTGTTAGGGTCTACCTTAACACCCTCGTGAGATACAATATGACCCAAATATTCCACCTCTTGTAATCCAAAGAAACATTTGGATGTTTTTGCATATAATTGTTTCTCCTCCAATAGTTTGAGCACCCTGTCAACATGTTGAACATGATCCTTCCAAGACTTGTTGTAGATTAGTATGTCAACAAAAAATAATAGCACAAATTTTCTAAGGAAGGGTTTGAAAATGGAATTCATCAACCCTTGAAATGTAGAAGGTGCATTTGTAAGGCCAAAATACATGACCAAAAATTCATAATGACCCGCATGAGTTCGAAATGCTGTTTTCGAAATATCTTCAGTCTTCATTCTATTTTGATGATATCCTGAACGAAGATCCAATTTGGTAAAATAAATTTCTCCATGTAATTCATCCAATAATTCATCAATAATAGGAATGGGAAATTTATCTTTAATAGTGAGCTTATTGAGATCCCTATAATCCGGACACATGCTCCATGATCCATCCTTCTTGTGCACCAATACTATTGGAGCAGAGAAAGAACTTTGACTAGGTTGAATTATACCAGCCTCTAACATATTTGAAATCATATGTTCAATTTCCCTCTTTTGGACATAAGGATATCTGTAAGGCTTGATGTTTGTAGTAACACTTCCTGGAATCAAATGAATAGCATGATCATGATCATGAATAGGTGGGAGTCCTTTGGGAGTTTCAAACACCTTAGAATGATTGTCCAAGACTTTTTGGAGATATGGAGAAATAGATGATTTTGATGTTGGAACTTCCAGTGAGCATAATTGTGCAAAAACGCATCGTTGTTATTTCTTCAGAAGCTTTGTCATGAAATTAGATCTTATTATCTTTCTCGGCTTCCCTGTGATACCCCGTAATTCGATTTCCTTTCCTTCAGAATTTTTTTTTTTCAAGAAAAGTTCTTGAAAATTAAAAGCTACCGTCCCCAAATATTGTAACCATTGTACTCTTAGTACAACATCATCACCTCCCATTGGAATGGAAAGAATTGGACTATTCAATACATATTCCCCCATGTTTAGCTTGATATTATGGAATTTTCCAAAGCAATTTATAGTTCCTCCATTTGCAACCATCACTTGACATTTTGGTGTTGGGTATAGGAAACAATTCAATTCCTTGGCTACCTTACAATGGGTAAAATTATGGGTACTACCCAAATCAATCAAAACTATTACCTTTTTCTTCTTGATATGTCCTTCTATCTTGAGAGTTTGAGGTGTGGTAATTCCTACCAATGCATTACACTATATGGTCGGACTCATTTCTTCTTCTTCTAGGGTTGGTTTCTGGTGTATATCCTCTTCTTTTGAAGTTTCTTGTTCATTTTATTCCTCCTCTTCACAATATATGTAAAATAATTTCTTCTCACCACACTTATGACCTTTAGTGTATTTTCTATCAGAACTGTAGCAAATCCCTTTTGCTCCTTTTTCTTCCAATTATTGTGGTGTAAACCTTGTAGGTCGTGGAAGTCTAGAGTAACAACACTTCCATCTTTATAGATGTGAGTGGTAGGCTTCCTTGTCGCCATAATTTTGCATCCATTTTTTCTTGCCAACCTGAATGCCTTCTCCAATGAATCAGGTTCCCAAACACGAACTTCATGTTGGATGTTATCCTTTAAATCCCCTATGAAGACATCAATCCTATGTTCCTCTGGAATATCAGTTACCCTTATACTCAATTTTTGGAAGTCCTCAATATGCTCCCCTACTGAACCCTTTTGTTTGAGATTTATCAATTGGCTAAAGAAGGTGTTGCTCTTTGTATCCTTATAATGTACTATCATGTCCTCTATAAAAATTGACAATATGACAATTTTTTTACGGGAGCAAAGCCATCGATACCATAGAAATGTATTTTGTTCTAAATCTAAAGTTGCAATGCGTACCTTTTGTGTGTTTTTGCACATTATTGAGATCAAAATATTTCTCCATCTGTAGTATCCATGTTACGGGATCCTTGTCATCAAACTTCCTCATATCCATCTTTGGAATATGGTGGTTCTTCCATCCAACATTAGAGTTTATGAAGTCATGATTAACATTTATTTTGTTCTCATCATGAGTTTCCTCTACTATCTTTTCGCCATTAGGAAAAATTTCTTGTATCAACTTTTTCAAACCTTCCATGTCTTCTTTTAGATCATTCTTCATGTTTTCCATGTTGTCTTTCATTTTTTCTTCCATGTCATCCATCTTAGCTTCCATGCCATCTTCCATGCCATCCATATTAGCTTCCATGCCTTTCGTCAAACCATCCATATTAGATTCCATGCCCTTCTTCAAACCATCCATCTTAACTTCCACGACTTTCTTCAAAACTTCCATTTCATTTTTTGTTTCTTTTTGCGAGAGCGAAATTTGGTGCACTTGCTCTTGTAATTTTGATATGTCATGTTGCGCTTCTTCCTCTTCATGAGTCATAGTAGAGCCTTCTGAAGGCTTACTGGGTGTTGAATTCTTTTTAGGTGGAATTTTAGAAACCAATACTGATATATATACTTCAATATTCCCTTAGAATCACTTCAAACTGATTTTTCACACAAGACTTATGCAATTTGAAAAAAAAATACACACATTTTTCTTGCTTTTGAGGAGATCGATATTGAAACTGAATTATATTTGTGATTTTGGATCTTCAATATCTGAAATTCGGCCCTGTAGTAGCTCTATGAATCTTCTTTCTAATGCCACATTTCTGACCTGATTTGGATTCTTCAAGATAAAGTTATGCCCAATCTCCCACAATGACCTAATTGTGGACTGATTCAGTAGAGCGAAGTTGTATGACGTGCCACGTGTCACTGTTTCCTCCTATGGCTCTGAAATTTATACATAGGAAACTAAAGTCCGTGTAAGTTCATCCATTTTTTACATAATTCCAATCTGATGCTCAAAGAGAGAGTTATGATGATTTTCCCACGGTTACCTCTTTGAGATGAAATTTGGGAGCCTGAAACATCCATAATTTCCACAGATCATATCGCTGAAAATATTGCGAACCAAGATATGAAATTTTTACAGGAATTTCCTCAGGATTTCGGTTTCACTCTGTAAAAATTTTAGCTTCTTAACCTTAGTATAAAAAAATTTATAGCGCAAATTCCACAATGACCTGTTTTAGGTGAAATTCGAGAGCCTGAAAAAACCCTAACTTCCACAAATCATATCTTTGAAAATATTGCGAACCAAGATCTAAAATGTTGACACGACATTCCTTGGGATTTCAGCTTCGCTTTGTAAAAATTTCAGCTTCTGAACCTTTGCAGAAAAAATTTTATAGGAAAAATTCCATGATGACCTGTTTGGAGCAACGAAACCCTAGAATCCAAATCTCTGATACCAAATGTTATTAAACCAGCTCCAAAAATAGAAGAAAAGAGAGATCAACGCCTTAGAAATAAGCCACTTCGAGGGGGCAACCTCCTGTACATTACATAAATTAACAATTCTTGGATGAAAGAAATGACCAAAACCTCCTTCTATATATAGGAGTCCATGGGATCACAATATAATCCTAGCTGACCTAACAATAATAATTTAAGGGCAAAATAATAACAATATTGGGGTTACATGGGTACAAAAATAACAATAAGGGGGTTACACTAACAACAATAAGGGACTATACTAGTAATATAGATACCTAACAAACTGCCTCTTGGTTTAGCCCTCTTACTACTCGGATGCCTTTGATTGTGAAATGAAATTTCGATTGAGAGATATCTGCAGTCAAAGCCCTTCTCCATTAATTGGTTATGAGCCTCGAAGCAGAGATGATAAAACTTCGATCCGACACCCAGCTTCATTGTCCTTTTCAACAGGAGTCTCGTTACAAAGCTCATACAAAGATTTGCAGTCATATCAGGATAGTAATTAAGAAGATCTTATTTTTTTGTTGATCATCAGGAAAAATTAGCCATTCACGAGTTTCGAGATCCTTTTGTCAACTTGCTGCAGTCATCAAGGGAAGAAAGCACAAATGTTGGGAAAATTTTAAAATCAAGGTACGGAGACTACCTAGAGCAGAGCATTAATGTATTAGATGGGTTGGAAATTAATATGTATTCCTATGAAGATCCTTTTGCAACATTATTGAGGTCAACTGGTGGGCTCATTCTTTGCAATTTCATTAAGATTCAATATGTTGACAAGTTTTCATGGGAGTTTCCTTTCAATAGTTCTCTCTTCTTGCTCATAAGTAAGCACTTGTGGAGAATTCAAACAACAACAAGAATACTTACATGGTTGCATTGGCTGTTCCATTTCACTTGATCAAGTGATGAATGGATTAGTTAGAGTAGGTGTGATGAATAAGCTCAATTCTGAGCATATTTTTCAGTAGTATCTTCCAGTAAAGCTTGTAGTTAGTCTATAGTTTAGGTTGTCAGTAATGTTTTAGTATGAGTCAGTTCAGTGTATTGAATCAAATTTTCAGTATTCAGTTTGGTTTTTAGCTTTTGACTCCATGCCCAATGGTTAGGCTACTTGGTCCACGATGTTCTTGACACCTCCAAGGAGTTTCCATTCCCACCCAAAGCCAATGTTAGTGTCAGTTTTTGAATCCTGCCACCACTGATCAAAATATCTATTTTCACATCATATTAGGGTCCCATTCTGAAATTTTTGTCATTCCATTAGGTCATCATGCAAAAATTTGGTCACTTGGTGTGGATTTTAATCAAGGTTCACTCTTTTCAAAACATGTCATCTCATCACTTACTGGCTCATTTTATCACTATGTTGAGTGTACATTTTTCATGAGTCTTTATCACCTTTTCAATCATATAATCATGAAGTCCATTTAGTCAAAATGTCTATTAGGTCTTAGGGTTTTCAAGGCACATTAAAATATCATTTCCATTGCATAAAAGACCAACAAGAGTAACAGTGATCAATAAATTCACTTTACCATGTAAAGTTGAAATGTAAATATGTAGGTTTTATTCCATGATGTAATTTCATGTTTTCTCAATATGTAATAAGTTCATGGTTCTAAGATAGCTGCCAAATCAAAGTTTCAAAATCTAAATTGTTTTCAAATCCATCAAATGATCAATCTCCAAAGATTAGAAACAAAAGTGAAAGGTAAAGGTTCCAAGGTTTAAAGTGAATTAGAAGAAGAAAAGTGGGTCCCAAAAGAAAATTTATCCAAAACACCAAGCATAAATCCCATCAAAAGACAAAGAAGGGACTCATTTTATCTCCCAACCATCGAGCTCCCACTCCCTCATCTTGAAAATCAAGTTTTTAGGGTCAAAATTAAAATTTTTGGGTGGCGTTGCGCTCCTAGTAAAGGTGTTGCGCTCCTATAGAAGGATGATGCTCTCTTGGAAGATAGGCATTGCGCTCCTAAAACTGGTGCTGCGCTCCTTCCTAGTTTCACTCACAATCATTCAAAACTATGTGCAAGTGTTTCTAATCACCAACAATGGGTTTCTCTGCCTCATGAAAAATGAGCAACACCATTTTGTGCCCTCCTAGCATTTCCCATTTGCAAATTTAATGTGTTAAAATTCTTATTTAAATTTGCAAAATTTTCAAGCTAAGGAACCCTATTCCTATTCCTACTTCCCAAAATTGTTCCCTAGACCTTAAATTCCCTTCCCATATCACATTGAACCCTATCCATATCCCTACATCACTAAATCCCTGTCCCCAAACTACATTTCCCAAAACCCTAGCTCCTAGACTACAAATTTCCTAGGCAACTTCCCTATACCTGTAATAAATTTCCCCACCTCATTCCCCTAAGTATTTTGATCCCATATCAGTCCCCTAAGTTCCCTAACGCCCTTCCCTATTTCCCCAATTTTTCCTACTCCCATCTCCACTCCCTAAACCTATTTTCTACTCCCCTTTCCCTTCCCTAGGGTTTCAAAACTAAAAACACCATGGAGGAGGAAGACAAAGATTTCATGGAAGAGGAGGAACATAGAGAGGAAAGAAGACCTCACAATGGAGGAAGAATTTTGAGGCTTGAGCTCACTAACACCAGAGAAATGATGGCCTCACCCATGACAATCTCTTGCTTTGAATATGTTGGTTGCCTTGATTTCTATGAAATGGTCCAAAGAGTTCATCACCACCCTGTTTTGAGTAGAGTTTTCATCTCAAACCTTAAAGACAATTAGGTGACCCTTGAAAGTGTGACCTTCACCATATCCACACCTATCATTTTTGTTGCTACAAGGATACCTAATATGGGTGAGAAGTTGTTTAAATCCAAAGACCTGGATGACCAATTTTATGAATTGTTCATCAAACCAAGGTACAAAAATGAGAGAAAGAGTGTCTTCCCTTTCATTTACCTTCTTTATAGGTATGCACCCATGGTGAAAATAATCATGAAGTACTTCTCTTGTGAAGGAAGGTTCTCCAGACTTTACA
The DNA here is from genome assembly GCA_034641835.2 of Pinus albicaulis. Classification (NCBI taxonomy): domain Eukaryota; kingdom Viridiplantae; phylum Streptophyta; class Pinopsida; order Pinales; family Pinaceae; genus Pinus; species Pinus albicaulis. The sequence goes on from CM076582.1 coordinate 600,202,752, forward strand.
CATATCATATTGGATTGCTCATGCACTTCACAAGAGTCAAATTGCTCAACATCCCATACTTTTTTTCAGGAGCATAGAAAAAATGGCTTACATAGTACAAAAGAGAGAATATGATCAACAAATGAACAATCTTTTCCATCACTCTTTGATAAAAATCATTTTGATCCATCATCTGAACCAGTTGCACATTTCATGGGATACCTTCATTTCCAATGATGTTTTCAATGCTTGACCACCTCATCGCACTGCATCTATTCTTCCATCATTTTAGCCTACTGGACCCATCTCATCACCATAATTAGTATTTCAGAGCCAAATTGGGACATCCAGCAGAGTTGTGGTCAAAGGGCTTACAAAGATCAAAGAGGTTGAAAAAGAAAAACATGTCAAGACCTATCAGAGGGGACCTAGGCAGGGGTTTTCTACACATATTGTGGAAGGGGCCTTGTCTTCTTCATCAACAAAGAAGGTACGAAATGGAAAGAAAAAGAAGAAAGAGGCAGTTGTGCATGAGGAATTCATGCAAGAGGATGAGGATCCTCATGATGAGGAAAAATATTTTGACCTAGTTGACTTGGATCAGCAAGATGATCATGAGGCCTCAAGCTTAATTGTCAAAGAGAAGGATGCCCAAATCAGAAAGCTACAAACTAACTTAGACAAAGCTTAGTTTGTGATTTCATTTCTTGAGCAGGAGAATAGGCAACTGAAATATCAACAAGTTCTTATGGAACTAGAGCTGCTCAAAACAAGGAGAGGTAAATCCATGATGTCACTTGACGATCCTGACCATGATGACATTCAAATCAACTAAACAAGACCAAAGAAAAGGGGTCTTAAAAGAGCTCTACAACAGCAGAGGATTGAGGATGAAAAAATCACTTTTGAGGAGAGGATTGCAAAGGAGGTTGAAGATGACAGAGAAATATGGTTTAACAGGATCAATTTCCACCTTAAGAAACTTCTCCACAAGAAAAAAAAATACAACAAAATGCTCAGAAAAATTTCTAACAGGTATATCACAAGAAACAAGGTTTGTAGCATTAAACTCAAGCAATTGTAAGAGAAAGATAAGAAAAATCTAGCCAAGAAAAAGGAGGGAGACAAGCTTGACATCCTTGCCGAGGCATCTCTCATTGCCTAATATACTTCATCAGGCTTCCACAAAACAATTTTGAAGGAGTTTTTAGCAAAGTTTTGAATTTTTGGGTTTTTGCAAACTTTTGATAGTTTTAGCATAGCTAGATGGCCTCCAAATGAAAAACAAAGACCAATAGTGGATTCAGAAGGCAGCAGATAATCGATATAGACACTTTTCTAAGGAAATTTTGGTAATTTGGAAGGGAAAAGGTCAAAAAACACCCTAAAAATCATGTTTCTGCCCTGTTTTTCAGCTAGGCGCTGCGCTCTTGACTAGTCTTGGGAGATTTACTTTTTTGAGGGTCAAAACGTATCATTTTTGGAAAACGAGGACAATTTTGGAAACTAGACAGGATGGGATTTCCAATGAGATATTCTAAGCTCAATTTGGAAATTAGAAACCCCTTCACAAGTTGAGATGAATATGGCACTGTGCTCTTGACACTGGCACTGCGCTCCTGACCAGTGACTGATATTTCTGAAATTTTCTCAGTCTTCTGAGTTTGACCATGGAAAATGTGAATTTTAATGATGTAAATGATGGATGTAAATTTAATTAAGTTACTTTTGAGTTACTTAAGGCTAAATACATTAGGTGAAAGCCTTTTTGAGGATGAATGAATCAGTTCACCAAAGTTAGGGATGAGTCAGTTTGACCTCCTTGCACTTTAGGTCTATAGTTCAGCCTTTTGTGGATCAACTCCACAACTCAGGGATTCAACCATTGAGGTTGGGAGAAGTTATTTCATGTCTATATATTTCACTTATAGACTCATTTCATAGGTTGGATGCTGTTGTATTGATTAGAGACACTAGTTTATTCATATTTTGGTAGGAATATATTGGATGAGTTGCAGCTATTTTGGTGGGATTCATGTGGTATTGTACTTTGGCATAGTTTATTATTATGTTTCATATGTATGAATGTTTTTTACTTTCCATGTTCATTCCACTTCTATGATGTGTTTTATTCTCAAGTTTGATAAGCATAATACATATTTTATGCTATGTTTTGGGGAATCACCATAATTTGTTTCATTTCTTCAATTTAAAAATAACTCATGTATTGTCATGCTCTTTTAGCCTGTATATGTACAATGTTGAAGCTAGGGGAGGAAAGCCTAAAAGCCCGAGAAAAAATTTCCATCCACCAGAGCCTAATAAGACGATGGTTCGACAAGAAATCCACCGTAAACAAGATTTTTGAGGTGGGCGACCTTGTCCAAAAGTGGGACAAAGCTCACGAAGAGAGGGGGAACACATCAAATTCTAAGCCCCTCAGATAGGCCCCTTCCAGGTCAAAGAAAAAATTGGTTCCCACACATGTAGACTCCAGAACTTAGAAGGGAAAGTCGAGGTCCTCCTGGTAAATGGGCACGACCTCAAGCACTATTTCACTTGACAGCCCTGGCGACTGTCACTGCACTCTGTACCATAGTGTCTTCCTTTCACTTGAATGCTTTTGTTTTTTTCGGTTTTTTTTTTTTTTTTTTGTATGTCTCAATAAGTAGCATGCTTCGAGCAAGCTCTCGAAATCTGCTCCCCTAACACCTCAGGTTGAGGGGTAATCGTAGCAGTTGCTCAATTGGTAAGTTGTACCGGAATCTTTGTTGGTGAAGAATTATCCCTGAAACACAAGATGGCCTAAGCTAGCCTGTGATAGGCTCCCATGGGTAAAACGCAACTGAGTCCCAAAAAACCAAACGCTAGTAGCTCACCTAGTACGCTAACTCAGGGGACTGCTAACGAAGAAGAAGTTTCAGTGAAATTGATCACTAGAATGAAATGGAACAGGGAAAACCTCAAGTGAAAAAAGGATATCCGGGAAAAATCAAAGGTCCTTGTATACATACCAGGAGCAACCTCTCTTGCAAGTAACATAAGTTGGGATCCCTCATCCGCCCAGGCAATACTTGCCACCTTCAAATAAGTTCCTTGAGCACAGTCAAAATAAGTGCCTCGAGCACATTCAAATAAATTCTATTAGCACATGAAATAAAGGTGTAAAGGATTTAGAAAGGCTTCTTGCGTAGAGAGGTGATGCGACGACTCCACTGGGGTACTGACCAGGCTCACTGGTAGCAGAGCAACGCCTATGACTCCTAGGTAGTGACTCCGCTAGGACCACTAGGTTCGATGGTAGCGGAGAAAAAAAAAGGGGCCAAATAACTATACTAGATCCTTGAAATCCTTTAGGTTACTCCGACCCTTTTCGTCCGGTCTCCAGAAATGAAAACACAGTGAAATAACACCCCGAGCCATGCAAACAGATGGAGAAAAAACGCAAGGTCCAAGGATGAAAATAGTGGGACCCACGATGTGAGAGGAATAGACTGATAGGCCCCCCATCCCCCCTCAAGATGAAGTGCCGGCAGAGATCCTGGGTCCTACCAGTGAATTTCCATTTGTTTTAGCCACTACAACACCCTCCAAAATTTTGTCCCATTTTAAAATTTCTGAGCCCCTGATGTCTCCGGAAAGATAAGTTTGACGCGCCCTATACCTAGAACCTTAATAAAATTATTTTCCATGCATTATCCCTTCAAAGTCTGATCTAGGACTTAGTCTCTAAATAGTCAGTTGCATAGTCGCGAAGTCGCAAGGTCACATTTTGTTATAAAGCTTCACATTTGCAACTAGGCAACCATGCGACCTTGTGACCCCCAGTCGCAAAGTCACAAGGTCACATTTAGTTATAAATCTTAATATTTACCATGTGACCATGCGAACTTGCGACCCCCAGTCACGAAGTCGCAAGGTCGCATCTCCACTTAGCCAACCCTGATTTGCGACCTGGCAACCTGCATTAAATGACCGCATGTGCGACTCCTTTATAAATAAAAGGGTTGCATAGGTCACATTCGACCTGCGCGATGGAGCAAGTAACACCTCTGACAAGCCAGTTGGAGCCCTTTTTTTTTCGGGTAAGTTTCCTAATCCTCCTGCTGTTTCCTTTTTAGTAAATTTTTGCCTCGCATGTCCCTGTCTGTTACACCATTTTTTGGTCATCTAACCTATTATCATTAGATGGACCCAAGTACACCATGTAAGACCAATTTTACCCTAAGTAAAATTGCTTTCACTATGTAAAATAACTTAATAAACCACATTTATTAGGTTGTTTATGGTCTAAACAGGAAACCCCAAAAGGAAATATTAAACAAACCTATTTTGTTTAATTTTCCTCATGGAATAATTAATTAAACCATAATTTGATTATTATTCCTAGTCATGTTTAACCCAAAAACAAAGAAATTAATTAGATAAACCTTTATTTATCTTATTATTTTCTAGGAATAATTATTTAAATCTTATTTAGATAATATTCCTTGTTAAACATGACCAAATCACCCACAAATAATTAAATAAATCATTATTTATTTGATTATCTTCTAACCGCTTCCTTAAAAAGATAAATAAATCATTTATTTATTTATTTTTGACAAATCAAGGGATTTGACCCAAGTCAAATACCTTTTCCCTCCAACAAATATATTAAAATATTCCATAAAAGGTGGATCTAGATTTGGTTAACATTATTTTAATCATGCACCAAGATCTAGAATGACCCAATATTTTGTTATAAATAGGAGGGTTTTTCCTACCATTCTTCACCTTTTGTTGCCTATTAGATCACTCTGGATCTATACATTTGGTCACATTTTTCCACTATTTGCTGTGTGAGCTCCCTTTGAGTTCCATTCTTTGTCTGGGTTTTCTACACCAACAAGAGAGAGAGATTCTAGATCTGAAGTGCTGAGGACTTCCAAGAACCCATCCCACTGAGGAGAATTGGATACGCCTTCTTGTTTTCCTCCCAAGTGCCCTTAATACAAAAATTCTTTCAAAAATTGTTCTTGTCTTGTCTATTGGTATATGGAGCAAACCCTTCTTTTTACTGCTTAATGTCTTTCTATGCATAGATCTGGTTTTTTGCAGCTCTTTTCTTGATCAACTAACTGCAGATCTGAAGATATTGGCAGCCAATTTTGTTGTTAGGGCTATTAGTTATGCGTAGCTAAAGTGGTCCTTTTTCGTACACTTCGACAAAGGATTCATACTAACAAATGGCGACTCCACACGGGTTTTAAATTACGACCGCTGTCGTTTTTCATATTTCTGCATATCCAGCTACTTCAGACCCTAGGGTTTCTTTTCAGCTGTTGATTTTTCCTATTTTTATGTTGTTTTTCTCACATAAAACCCTAAAACATCAAAATTTCTAACTTCCGTGTGTTTCTGGCCCTATTGCGCAGGAAAGCGACATCAGCCGCAACTGAGACGACAACTTTTCTGAAAATCTGCCGCCGAGACAACCAGAAATGAAGGTCTCACTTTTTGGCCCAAAACCTACGACCTGGACCTCCAGGTCGCACTTTTCAGCCTCTTTTCTGCGACCTGCACTGAAAACAGGTCAGAAACTGC